>VYXF01012400.1:0-64702 GCA_013397295.1 Polioptila caerulea | reverse complement strand
AACTTCCCAGTGGGCCTTTTACTAGTTGACTGCTGTGGATTGTAGTCATCATATTTGTCTGTAAAACTGTGTAAAAAAAAAAAAAAAATCTTAGAGGCAGCCCTAATTTCATTCTGTTGAATGATAAAGCTTTTATGCTCCATCTAGAGTAATTTTACAATTAAGATTAACATGATTTTCTAATCAGATCTAGAGTAAACTGTAGCTTTAAGGGAGATATTTGGAGGTATCTATGGTGCTATTTTAACTTTAAGTATGTGGTAAAATTTAAAAAAATAAAATGAGAATTCAGCATATAAGATGTTCCTTAATTGGTTTGGTGCTTCTTGTGCTCTCAGCAGAGCCGGTAACAAAGGGTCTGTGGTGCTGTTGCACAGCTGAGCCAGTAAGAATGAGAGTATAAGTGATAACAAAGGGGCAAAGGGGTTTTTCTGTCTCTAGGAGTGGGTCTGATATACATTAATTTCCTCCTTTTATTCATTTTAATATCTGAAATGTTTTGGTTTCCCACAGAATCCTAGTGGGCTAACAAAATTCATGCAGCGTATGAAAATCTGCAGTTTTGCTTTTGATTTGCTTCTTAGTCTTTGTATTTTTGCTTAGCTAGATGCTGTGCAAATTAGAAAATTAGAAGTTTGCTTCCTTTCCTCCCCCCCCNTGCAGGCCTTGCAAAATGTTCTTACTGATGTCAAATGAGCAGTGGGATGAGAAGTGAAGAAAGTTCATATGCAGTCTCTGGTGAATCTGAAATTCATCTTTATCAGTGTTCATCTGGAAAATTTGTGGAGAAAACCAAATGATACATAGGAGTTGTTGAAATAAAGTCACTCAGCAATCCTTTTATGACTGAAGAGGGAAGGAAGAACTAGAGGGTCTTGCCACGTGGGCTGTAATTATGAAATGCTGCTGTCTCCAATACTGTAAAGTCCTTTCACTGGTGAAGGAGGCGTTCAGTGCTGATGAGAACATGAGAAGGCTGTGAAATAGCCTTATTGCACTGATTTGGGTTGAATAACTTCTCCTTTAAGGGACAATGATTGTTTTTACCTACCCCTAAAACTATTGCAAATGATTTTTTACTGTGATTAATCAATGCTTTATTACATTTTATTTTTTGATTTAGCCTAAATTGATTTTATCGAATTGATCAGTTTTAATTCAGTTTTGTCAAACTGATTTAGGCTAGCTTTTATATTCAGTAATCATCATTTCAAACTCAGTGATTTCTCTAGTGTTCTTCTATGGGATATAAATGCTGTGATAGGAGAGTAAGAGAGTTTGTATGACACTTTGTGACAGTCTAAGTGATATTATCAATTGCTTTACTGGATGTTGTGTCTAACAGTGGCTGCTAAAATGCTATAGTATAAAAAAAGTGTGTAAAATTTAATCCTATGTGGAAGCCTCTTCCTATTTCCTATTGAGATTTATTAAAAATCTTACTCAATTCATGCATTTTTTTCAATTGATTAAAAACTTGAAATAAACGTGTTTTCCAGTCTGAGTCTACCTATTAAATAAAAATTATTTCTTCTATCATGTTATAACTCATGTGGCTTGTAGTTTCTGTTCTACTTCAGAATTTTCTATTTCCACTTTAACAGCATTTCCACACTCCAAGGTAAGCCAATAACATTCAAAACAAAGCAATAAATTCAAATGTTGGCTTGAGTTTTTAAAAACGAGTTTCCAGAGTTGAAATACAGATTGAGTGGGTTAGCCAACCAGTTGGTTTTTGCAACTTATGATGGTGAAAGAACAAACTGCTTCTGTACATAAGTTGTGTACTGTATTTGAATATTACTGTAGCTGGCTTACATTCATTCTCATGTACATAGTACAGAGTTCCCCTGCTGGACTGCATCTTTAAGCCCAGTTAGTAAATATTTTTGGTCGTTGTGTTTTCTGGTTGAGTAATAGTAGGTGCTTAATTAGAAAACAGTTGTGTGAGGTTTTGGTTTTGTTTTAAAGGAAATAAAAATGAAACTAGTTGTCTGCTGGAGACATAGAGACTTCACCTATTAACGAGTTTCTAACTTAAGAACTTCATCAATCATGATGAGGTTGGCCTTTCATACACTTGTACTTACCTTTCTTACCTACAAACAGGTATGAGCTGTAGACACCTTAATTTTCTGGAGGAGGTACAGGCCTCTGTTTAGTGAACTTGGATTAAGGAAAATAGCTGTTGTATCAGTTAAAAAATAATGTGATGTTTAATGCCCTTGAGAGTACTAGAACACGCTTGCCTTGTCTGGGTTGCAGATGTTTAGTAATAGTCTGGAATTGTCTTGAGCAGTGCACCTTGTTGTCTGTGAGGGCCTGTTTCCATTCCACAGTTTTCTTGGTCTCCAGTTAGGGCACCCCTCCATGTCATCCATAAGCTCCTTGGATACCTTCAAGGAATGCTGAATGCTGTGATTTCTTACTATTTATGCACTTCTGTATTATCCTTGCTCTTCTTTCTTTAATAAAAGCAATAGAGCCAGTGGCAGTAGATGGTGTCACTGGGGAGCCCATGTGAACCTAACCATGTTTTGCAGTCCATTTGCCCCCTGTACCTTTCAGCTGCTGCAGTTTTTGATTAACAATGTTCAAAGGTGCATTCCTGGTGGTACCTTCAGTCTGGTGCTGTACAGTGGATTTGTAGAACTGTCAGCAATGTGTCTTGGATCACTTAGTGATTTATAATTGCCAGCTGCAAATTCTGCTCTGTGTAGGAAAGGTGTAGTTTAAGGCAACAGCCTCACCTACACTAAGTCCTACCTCTCACTTTTTTGCTAGATCACTTGGTTTGATATTCCCTTGCTTGTGTCTGGTACCTACCCAAAACATTTAGTGTCCCTGCATGCTTGGCTCCTCAGGTTGTCTTTGAAAATGCTGAATGAAGCCAGTCCCAGCACCAATCCCCCAGCAGGAGACCTTTCAGCTGCCTCTTCTCTGCCCTGAACACTGGCCATTAGACCTTGCTTTTTGTATCCTGTTCATTAGTTTTCTATTTGTAAGACTTTTCCCTCCCATCTTGTGTTTAAGTTAGTCACTTTAATAGCCTTTGGTATGGAACGTTGTCAAAAGCTTTTTCAAAATTGCCAAGTCCCTGGTGGCATTTTTTTTGCAGCACTGGCTTATCTTTCTCACCTGCAGGTATGCAGCTTTTTATATAAATTTCTTTCAGCAGTCTCAGGTGATAGCTATGGTCCTGACTTATTAGCATCTACTTTGTCTGTTTGGGGTAATATGTCTAATATATATTTCAAGTTGAATTAGATTCTCTTGACCTGCAAAGAGCACGGTGTGGGACTCTTATGAACATCTCCAACAAGGAAGATTAATTAAGTGAATTATTAAATTACTTGACTGTAGCTTTGTTCCTGAATGAAACTTTTCATGGTTTTGTCATCAAGCAGTGTCTAACATCCTGGGTTTGGTTACATCTGAAGAAATAAAAGGGTTTTGAAAATCAAATAAATTACCACTCTAGTTTGCTTGGATAAATGCAAAAGTCTTCAGTAATATGCTGGAAAGAAGTAGGCAACACTTTTTTTTTAGCTCTGCATTCCATGAATTCTAATGGAACTGGCACAAAAATCCACCATGTTGCTGTTGTGCTTATTTATCGTTAGAAGGAAGAAAAGCTGCTGTTACACCATTTTTCCCGTTTGATTAACTGCTACACATGAATGATTGAGCACATTTTCCTGGGAACCCAGGCTTTTAACTGAGATATCTGTAGGGAGTTCAGGAACATATCATCTGCTTCTGGTCACTCTGCTTTGGTTACTGGCCTCAACTCTGCAACATCTCAGTCATGGACAGTAGTTCTCTTCTCAGGCAGTAAGATAGAGGGCTTGGGCTTGTGTTACTGCTGGAGTTAAGACTTAAGCAGAGTTGGTTTGTGCCCTGTCATCCTTCCACCTCCCTCCCTTTTGACTTACAGTTCCTTCATACCGTAGTAAATCTGTGGGTTTATTAATTCTGCAGCAAAGTTCCTACTGTGATGTAGTTAAGTATATTGTTTTGGAAACAATAAGATTATTTTAATCCAGTTATTGTAATTTTGATGGTACCACTTGCTTGCTATGTCTTTACTTATTCCTGCTGGTTTAGGCAAGATTTTGGTATCGCATTGTTTGTTGTATAAATCACAGTGAAAACTTCAATTTTGTGATTTCTGTCGGATGTTTGCATTCTGAGGAGAAACATGACAGGGTTTTATGAAATACCCTCTCTTCCAGAAGGTTTTAAAAGGTAGAGACTTGCTGAAGTAACTTTTGCAGTAGGGAACTTGTTTGAAATAGAGGAGCTTTAATTGAACATACTAAAGCTAAAAGTTGTATCAGATAAAGGGTATTGAATTTCAAGGTTTTAGTACAGTTCTTTATTGTATAATCAATTTTCTTTTTCTTCTAAATAGACTTGATCTGTTTATTGTTCAGGGACATAATAAAGTTGTAGTTCTAGGTACTATTTAAAGGAATTAAACCCTGTCTCTAATCCTATGCATTACTCCATGCTGTGTATGCAGCTTGACTATCGCCAAGAGATGAGAATTCAGGGTAGGCTGTGCTGTTTGCTAGCACCTGCATGTCTGATGTGATACATTGGCAAGTCAAGTTTGAGAACACAAAGAAACAGTAGCTAGAAAAAAGTGGGGGGTAATAAAAGATGAAATCACTGTTTTCTGGGAGCAGTTGTTTTGCAGGTACATTGTACTGGGTGCAGAGTTCAGATGGAGAGTTTTGTAGCAGAGGTGTTGGTGGTAAATACTTTCTGTTTTGAGTTTCATTTGGGATTGTCTCTTTAAGGCTGTGTTTGTGTGACAGCAAATTGCAATATATAGTTAGCTTCATCTTGGTTTTTAGGTAAAACTGTAATACTAAATTCTCTCAGTCTCTGAAGATATATGTTTGAGTGGACTGTATTTGCATCCAAATTGTTTAGGTAATACTACATTCTCCAATAAAAAGGGAATAGAGTTGGAGAGAAATGTATTTGAATTAAAAATCATGCCCTAGCAATAAAGAAGTTTAATCTTGATATTATACTTCCTATTTTAAATCATGCTGTTTTAAAATTTTCAGTCCAAATATTTGTTGGCATTCATTTCATAATATCTGAAGTCTAAAAAGTAAATTAGGACACCTTCTGTTTAAGAAGTGCTCTTGCATGGGTTGCCATTTTGTGTTGCAGAATGTTGGATTCCTTTGTGAATGTATTTGTGAAAATAAACACTGCTTATCACTGAATATGGATATTCACATTTTCATTCTAAGAAACATTACTTCATTTGTCTTCAGTATGTTTGACTTTCTCAGAGTTCAGACTTTTAACAAAATATTTTTTTGTAAAAGAAAATATGAGTGGTATTTAGACAACTGTTAACAGGAGCATATCTTCTTAAATTTCTGACCTAAAAGGAGCAGAAAGCTGTAAAATGTGAGTGTCTTCACTTCTGGAATATGTAAGGTGCGTTCCTGTAGCTTCCGGGGTCTTTTCTAACAGATTAACTCAAAGACACTGTCATTGAATTAATGGTATCCCATTATTAGCAGAGTATTGGTTATCCTGTCTGCTGTCATGAGATATGAGAGCCTTACATGACAGCTGGTTAGACGTGATTGGATTGATGCTATGGCCAGGAAGGACAGTACTGGACGAGGCTGCTTTGTGAAATTGATTTCTCAGTCAAGATAGAATTGTATCTTGATCAAGTATTCAATATTTTGCAATTCAGCTAAGACAAATATACAAACTATTTCCCAGTCCAGCTGCAAGTGTAGAACTCGCTGTTGTTCAACAGCCAAACACCCACCCCGCCCCCAGCTTGCAGCAGGGTGGCTTGGGGAGCCTCAGTGTTTGGCTGCAAGCCTGAAAGGGGTACAGGTATTGTGGTCATTGCCATGCTTCACCTGAGCATGAGATTCACAGGATAATTTAGTAAGAGTATTATCTTGACTGTTCTTAAGGGGTAGCTTGCTCAACTAGAGGTTCCTCTAGGACTCTCCACTGGCAAGGAGTGGATGGATAAAAAGATTCACACACAGAAAACATATCAGTGTTCCCTCCAACCCTAATGGATTTAGGCATGAAGATAAGAATGCCTGAAGAGATGGAATCTTGTATGAGTTGGCAAAGCTGAAAAATAACAAACTGTCCACTTATATAGTGAAACTGGAATTGCCAGTTAAATAGGAGAGGGTATGAATCCTGAAGTGGTGGTAAAAAGAAAAATTAAGGCTCCATGTAGGATATTGATCTCTCAGATACTCTAAAAACATGAAAAAAATCCAGTGAAATGTGGGAAATAACAGATCATTCCCCCTGCCCCCCTGCTTAACTGTTGGGTTGTGTGTTTGGTTTTTTTTTGTGTGTGTGTGACTGAATTAGTACAAAAGGTACTAACTTCTGTGCTAGACTGTGGTAAGTGTATTTGAGATAATTTTTCTAGAAAATGTCTAGAAAATGCTCTTCTGACTCTCAGCCCAAGGCTTGTGCTCTGGGATTTTAGTAGTAACAGATTCATATACAGGCAGTAGGCACCTTGAAACCAGGATTTGTTTTCACGAGGATTCTGTCTTGCAATGACTTGGTTAAGGAAAAGCAGCATTGCAGGCGGTGAAATAACACTCTAGATGAACTGTACTAATATAAAATCTATCAATTGAGCTGATGCACAGTGCAGGATAGCACTTTGCTGAGACTCACCACTCTGGCAAGAGGAAGGAGAGCAGAAGAATAGAATGAGCCAGCCTGTGCTTGGAATAGCAAGTTATTCCAAGGGAGTTTCTTATGGTCAGTCATGCTGACCTGCCTAACAGGCTTGAGGTCTTCTGTATTAAATTTTTAAGATAAATTATCTAATTGGAGATTTTAACAAGAATTATTGCATGTGCTCTGGTATACCTGTCTAAAATTTTGTTTCTTTTCAAGCATTGGGTAAAGTGCTGCAGTTTCTAATATAGCCCAAGGAAAGGAGCTAATCTTTGAGAGATTCACTGCTGATCTTTGTGTTTGACAAAGCCTGGTTCAGATGATATTTTGGATGAGTTGACCTTCTATTTCTAGGCCACAGCCTTTCTTCTGGAGTCCTAGTGATAGTCCCATCTTGACAGAGAAGAGCAAAGGCAGGTTTTCTTCCAGTTACCACTGGAATAACACCTCTGGCCCCAAAAAGGAAGATGATGCTTCCTTGTAGACTTCCTGCATGTTTTGTATAAGCTGAGCTTTGTTGTATTCTTTACCCAGAAAAGATGTAAACAAAACCTCAAAATTAGCTACACTGATAATTTGTTGTTTCTTCAGCCTCTTAATTTCTCTCTAGACTTCATAACAGATCTGCCTAGAGGACTTAATTTTTTAGATTAATATTTGGCAACGGGTTTACAGTTTTTGCTGCCATTAGCTTGCTGGACTTCCTGGTGGTTTTGTTGATGTTGTTGTTGTTTTCCTTTTTTGCATCCTTTTCCCCCCAAATGAAATCTCTTTCTTTAAACTGTAAATCCTGGAATAATGATGAAGTACGAGACAGTCAAGTGAATGGTTTCTTGTTCTTCGGTCTGCCTGAAGCTTTGGTTTTCACCCAGCCTGTACCGGGTGAAATGAGGGCGGTGTCCGAGGTCCCTTGTGGCCGCAGCTGAGAACTGCTGTGCTGGTTGTGATGCTCTTAGTGATACAGCTTTGTAGGAACATCCTAGGAACCTTCTGCAGTGCAGTTCTGGAGCTAATAATTATTCTCTATTCTTTGGTGGCATTTTCCGTGGCTTCTGTGCTAGGTTTCTTTTTTTGTTTTCTTTCTGATCTAATTTTTAGAGGCTGCAAGAATGAACAGTCTGACAGTCCTCTCTGTTCTGCTTGAGTTATTCTGTGCTTTGCCTTCTGAGTTACTTTGCCTTTTATTTTATTTTTTTTTCTTTTTAATTTGTCCTCTCATTAAGAACCGGAGTTATCAATCAGGGATACTTTACAGGGATATCTGTAGCTTTTAAAGTACCCTTTCTCTGGTTACTTTTTCTTATCAATGTATTTGATTGTTCTGACATATCTGCAATCAGTTCAAACTACATGTAATCATGTTTAGGAGGAAAAACTAAGGGTTTTAAAATTTCTTTTTAATCTCCAGTGTCTTCTGTTTGTCACTCCTAATCTTTGAGGTCATCTTTTCTCTTTATTGTGTGGTTGATTGGTTTGTTTTTAAATGTATTCCTGCTGCCATCAAATTTTACTGTGGCTTTCACTGCTCATCATAAATTCAGTCTGCCCTTTCAGCTTGGGAGCTAAAGTGGCTGCATGCACCTTGGTTTACTTACATTTCAATTACGTCAGGAACACCCTCTTTGTCTAATCCCTATGCTTTCTGTAACTCAAATGAATGTCTAAGATTGGTTTTGGCTTTTCACTTGGGCCTGGAGATGAATTGCCAAGCAACAGGCACTTAGTGTTGCCTTGATATTAAAGCTACATGTGGCTTTAGGCTGCACATTACAGTTACCCAGTCATTTCCCATTTTTTTAATCCTGCCTTTTTTTTTAATCCTCACATAGTTTGGCATTATTGGTGGTGCTTTTTTATTTATTTGTTTTTTTGTCTTTGCCAGTTCACTGATTTCTCTTCAGTTTTTAGTCTCATTCGTGTAATTCCTGAAGATGTGTTTTTACTTCTGCCTGCCAGTATTAATTTTATTCCTCCTTTCCCAACATTGTAAAATAAATAATTGTCCTAAGTTTCCCAATATATACCTTTATTATTTGTGGCCTTTAAAAATCATTCTCAAATAAGTATGATGCATTCTAAATTTCAATATGTAGGTGTTGTATCAATTATTATTTTGAAGGAGGATTTTTTACAACTGTGTTTGAAAATTGCTGATCTAGAAACTAAGTGTCTTTGGATGAGCAGGCTGGGTTCCAGGGACAGGCAAACAGAAGTCAGATCTTTCAGACTGACCTCGTCCAGCTGGAAAGTTTGACTGTCTGGAGGTTGCTTTTTACATGGCAAGGTTTTAGCAGACTGCTTTGTGTGAGCTGCCTTTTCAGCAGAGATCGCCCTGCTCAGTTAGAAATAGGTAAGTGGCCACCCAGAACTTAGACAGATCAGGCTGAATCTGTGGGCTGGTGAACAGAGGATTTGATAGAAGTAGATCAATACTTCTTTCTTTACTGATGAAGTAATGATAAGGCATAGAATATCTCTGCTATCCAAAGTGGGTTGTTTTTTTTCCATGTTCATTTTAATTTGATAACTATTCTTTTTTCTGTTTTTAAATTTCTGTAGCAGAAGTTGAATTCCTAAGCTCCATTGCATGTGCTGATCACTATTCTGTTTAACAGGACAACACCAAGAAGTCTTTGTGCTTTATCTTCTGCTTTGGGCAAAATACCCATTTGGAATAACTGCTGAAAAGAAAATGTAGAGCACTGAGATTGTGTCCATGCAGGAGCACGTTGGAGCTCCTAGTGCAGGGACCCTGGATATGTGCTAGGAGGTTTATTTCAGTCATGGTGGAGACCTTGTGGGCTTTCTGTAGCTCAAGGAACTCTGTGTAGGAGTGATGGGAAACCATGGGAGTAGTTGTACCATAAATCACCAAAGGGTTGGAATTGAAATAATCAAGGTCTTGCAGCCTGGCTCCATTCTGCTGTTACTTTGTTAGTTCTTTTTCCTATTTATTTGATCTAGACAAACCCTCCCAGTTTTTTGGTGTGTTGTGTGCTTGTTTCCCAGTAGGTAACTTGTGATTGTAGAGCATTAGGGTTTCTCCTGACATTAGAAATGTCCCCAGTTGGTTACAGCTGTGGAGCACCAAGAGACCGACATAGTGCCTGCTTGCTGCATTAGGCAGGGCTGGGGAGATGAGCTGCTGTTCCACTCTTTCTTTTGAGATACTGCAACACAAAGTCTGAGATGTTTGTGCTGTTCCTTCTAATTATGTTATGAAATTCTTTCTAATTGCCAAATTAGATATTTTTAAAGTGTTAGGCATTATGTATATTATTCCTTTTAAATAAATTAATTGTGATACCTTTCCTTTTCTAAATCTAGTGTTGGGGACTATGGATGTAGATTTTTATTCTGTGCAATTTGAAGTAAAAATAAAGCTTACAAAAGGAGATTTGAAGCCATTGTTGAATTTATTGTGTGAGGCACTGTAGTGCTCTGGAGTAGATATACCAGAACTTCAATGAAAAGAACCATAACGATTTTCAGTATTCAGTAATTATAGTTACCTCTCTACCACACTGATCATTTAATCTGATGATTGAGATTTTCCATTTTTAAGTTCAGTTTGGGTTTCTTACCACTTGATGGCAGTGAAGGAGCTAGTGTTGCCGGGCAAAGGTTCAGGGCAAGAACCCATTATGAATAACAAAAGAGGAGGTACAAAGGAAGCCTCTGACATTTAATATTGTTCACATTTCTAGGTGATATTACATATACCACAAATGACAGTAGATGGAGAAAAGCCTCTAGATGGAGCTTCAGTACTTTCAATGGGGGAGAGATTTTTATACTCAAGTGGTTTCCTCCTATTTATAATAATTGTTTCTAACAGCAACTTTCCCATTTAGACCTGGAATGATACCAGACATTATCAATAAGTAATGTCAGTGCTTCTGCTATTGTAAGCATACTACTTGAAGAACGTGCAATTTTTGGCATTTTTCTCGCACCTTCTGTTCAAATCCTACAACCCCTCAAGATTCTTAGGAATTCTCAGGTATTGTTGGAAATGTGTGTTGTAGATTAAGGATTAACATAATTATTCAAGATTTTGTAAAAAGCAGATAGTTGGATTTCACTGGTGGCCAAAAAGAGAAACTTGAAAAATACTTTTCCCTGGGAACTGCCCTGCAGTATTTACTGTTGTGCGTGGTCTAGTCCCATAGAAGTGTTTGTTGTAACATGAAATATTACAATGCACGGATGTGTGTTTGAGTGCTTTATTAGTGAAGGTTCTTTTGCACTTCCTACACCCATGTACACCTCTTGCCAAGCTGGTATGGGGAAATGAACCATATAATGGCCCTGCTGTAGTAATTGGCTCCACATGGGTGGACTCCAGTGCACAGACAAAACCTTATTTGAAGTAATTGGTGCTTTGTGTAGGTACAAGGGTCTGTACATGCAGTTTTATTTTGGATCCTGGGTCAAACCTTGGCATTAGTAAAGGTTTCAATTTCATGCAGTGTCTTTGACGTGTAAGTGATTTTGAATGAGTATCAAAAACATCCATGCAGATGCAACTTGATTGAACTTTTTTGTTAAAATACACATAGCTAATATTTTGCAGTTATGTTTTTGATTGGATGCTAAGTAAAGAACTTGGTTTGTTAAGTTTCTGTGTGTGCAGCCTGTTACTAATTTAAGAGAATGTCAAAAAACAAACTCTAAATTTGCATAATGAGTGTTTTAATCAGCATTATTCTAGTTCTATAATTGTGCTATATAAACTCACAGTTGAAAATAAGTTAAAATTGCCAGAGCTATCAATATTTATTTTGGTTTCAGATGCCATTCTTATTTTTAAAAAACATTAAAGCACATTATTCCTCATAATTAGTATTATTCCTCATATTAGTGTTAGCAATTTGAATTGATGGATTGCTGAGCTGGTTTAATGTAACGGCAGCCAGAGCACACTTACTGGGAAAAATGCAAGTTTATCTTATCAAATAAATATCAAATACAAATTCTGCCTAGTGGTAGAAAGAAAAGGTTAGAAGATGGAGTCAAAGATAGTGCTGTGTTTAGAATGATGGTTTTAGTCAGGGGAGACTCATTTGCTGGCAATGCCCTTGTGAGACCGTGGCCTTTCATCTGTGGCATTGGTTCGTTGTGTGGCATAGAAATGGTATTGGAGTGGGTTTCTTGTCAATGCTGTTTGCAGTAAGATTTGTTAGAAAACAATGTAATTTTACTTCATTACACACTATGGCTGCTTTTATTTAATGTCATTGGAAAATCTTAGCTACTGTGGTGCAATACAATTTTATGGTAAGGTGTGGGGCAAGCTTTTCTAGCTGGTACTGTTCAGTTTAGGGGAATCTGAAATTTTAAAGATACAAGAAAATTATGGCAGCATTTGGAACATTAAATCTATTTTAAGAAGTTAATGTTAATCTTACTGTGTTTTGCATGCCAGGATGCACAGCATAAATGGCAAAAATCAGATACGGGAAGAAGACATCTCTTTGCATAAAATAAATTTTATTTTTCTAGGTGATTGTTAAGAATTTTAGCAAATGTAACTTTAAAAAAACCCCTGGTTTGTTTATTTGGTTTTTTTTTGGTCCTAGAGATAAACTTATCTAGCTGATGGGCACCTTATTCAGGGGTGCATGTTATATGACTGCATGCAATTTTTAAATATTGTGCAGAAGAAATCACATTTTATAAAAGGAGGAAAAAAGATTCTGAGTATAATGCAACTCTGATGCTTCCTAGAGGGTAACTAGTTTGTGCTAAATAGTTTCTATATTAATCAGTGCAGTAGTAGCAATTCCCCAGAAGCAATGTGTTACTTTTATTTCTCCTTATCTGGTAAAGAGTTGCAGATAATAGTAAAGGTCTCAATTTCTAGGTTTTATCTCTGTGGAAGTCAGCAAATTCATATTGATCTTTTAAAAATCCTCTGGCCTTTTTCTTTTACTGCGCTAACACTTGGGATAATTTTTGCCCTGAAACTGTCTCTTACTTATATCTTTATATTAACTTTATCATTAAAACTTTGAGGTTTGTTGATGGCATTTTTACTTATCCTTGACTGCTGAGCAAATCCCAAATGGTCACTTCCTGTGTGGGCAGAAGGAACAAGTCAGTTCTTGGAAAAGGAATAAAATTTAACAAATTACCAACTAATATGTGGAGTTGATATCCTTGAATATTCCTGTGTTCACTCTGATGTGTATTTTGAAAAAAGAATGAATTCCCTTTATGTAGGCAAGGCTTTACTCTGTAATTTATAAATAAAAATGCCTTACCAGAACTGATGACTATTGTGGAGTTCGTTTTCACATTTACTTGCTTTTTAATAGTGATAGAGGAGATTCACTGTTCTAAGCTACTGAATTACTGAAAATGATCAGAAGTTGCCCTTCAGTGTAGACTTTCTAAACAATTCTATTTTACTTTGTTATAATTGTAGAATTAATGAAAAAAAAAACCTGATAAAACTGATTATAGAAATCTGTAATGATTAGCATTTCTTAAGTGTTTAGTTAGAACAGAATAAATACGAAGAATTTTAAATTGCTCATAGAATTAACTCTTCATGTTTTCTTTTATTTTACCATAAGTGAGCCTTTCAGAATTTGAATTTCTGTTGCAACTTATTTGTGCAGTGAACAGCAAGTTTTTTGTGTGCCCTTATTCAATACTCACTTATATTTCAGACTCAACTAAAGATTTCTGTAGACTCATTTTGTAAAGAAAGCATAATTTTTCAGTTTGCAGAGAGGAGTCTGACTGGAGGTGTGTAAATGTTCTGGAATTAAAGCTTAGCCTGCCTGTCGGGTTGAGATCATGATTCCATCAGTCTTTAGGCAGCAGTCACATTTGACTCCCATGTAAGTACATGCATGAGTCCTTGGATTCCTGAAAACCTGTGTAGTTGGAATTTCAGTATTTACAAGAATTAAACAAGGCTCCATTGCATGCAAATTTTGATTGCCCCATGTGGAAATAGTATGGTTCTATATTTTAAGTTTTTCTTTCATATAGTGGAGGAAAACTACATCAAATATAAAATACATGAAATATTGTTTCAAAAATATTACTACAATACTTAGATTCTTGGGGCTTTTTTAAGGAAAGGCTTGGATTAGTCACATTTATTCAGCTTAATGGAATTTGTCTTCCATATAAAGCTTTTCAACTCTTAGTCAAATGTTTTGCATTCAATGTGATAAATTAAGATAGAAGCAATATCAAGTATTGCAAGTATGTCTTGTATTGATAAATGCTAGCAATGCCATTCACATAAGTAAAACAGTTCTGGATTATTTATAACTTCTGAAAATGTGCCTCACAAATTATATTTCAGTAAGATTCCAAATAATTTGGTTAAAAAATTGTTGCAGTTATTTGTGATCTAAAAGTAGATATCTCCATTTGTTTTTCTGGAGTAACCTCTTGTGTAGGGAACTTCTGTTGAATTATTAAGGAAGAACTTTGTTGTACCATAAGAGAATTAGCAATTAAAACACTTTGCCACTTTCTCATGTGGCTGCCATTATTTTTAGAATCTCATTACTTTCATTATACTTGAGAGATTTTGCAAGATGCTGGGTCTTGGGCTGCTTTGTCATAGGTGATAAAAATACATAAGCTTTGCAGAAAGTGCTTGGTAAATACTTCTGGTTCTTTTGAGACAAAAAGTGCATTTTCTTGTAAGAATGATCAGTTGCATGGACACTGTTTCAGACGTGCCTGTCTACACCCAGGCTTATCTGCTTCAAATACATGCAGTCTGCTTACCAACTGATGGACTTGCTTTACTGGGGTCTCCAAGCCCTTCTACAATGATATTCTGGTTTTTAGTTCTGTGCAGACATCAGTACTACTGCACATCTCACAGAAACGTTACACTTCCAAGGAAAAATCCATTTTGTGTTCTATTTGTGTTAAAATCTGTAATTTGAAATAGGTAAGTTGTTAACTAGCCAGATTGTTCTGCAATTTAGTGGAGCCTGTTAGAATCAAAATGATGCTTCAGAGAGCTGGGGTTTGTGTAAAGGGAGGGGGGAAAACACTGCTTGTGAGTTAGTATTATAAGGCAGGTCTGCACTGGTTATGCAAATTTTTTTTCCTTTCCCAATCTGCATGTTTCTCTGTCTTTTTGTACAGCAGCCATGTACCTTAATATCACTTTTAAAAGACTAGGAACAAATTTCTGGGGCTGCATACTCTAAAATCAGGGAATGTCAGTTTTCAGAATGTCTCAAATCTTAATTTGGTTTCTTTGTGCTTGTTCATTGTGATGATTTTTAATTCACTACATTATATTCTACAGGGTCTTTACTTATTCAGGCTCAGGGAGAGATCTGGCCCCAGTGCAGCTTCAGGCTTATGTATTGAAAGAGACTGTTGTCTGTAAAAACTGTTTAACCTGTAGATGTTGAGGGTATGTAGAGAGTGGGGGAGAAGATTGCGGGGGGCGGGGGGAAATGGTTTCATGGGTAAGCTAGTCAGACGAAAAGTGCCCTTGAGGATTGAATTCTGTTCCTCTCTCTGCCACAGAATTCCTATGTGATGCTCGGCAAGTCGTTTAAACGAAACTTTTCCCAAGTGGTGACTAATTGATTTGAGTGCTCTGCAATTCTGGTTGCATAATTTGAGGTACTAGGGCCTTATATGCAGAAATGCTGAGGGTTTGCAGCTGCAGCTGAAGTCGATTAGTCTGTGCCCTGAATGTATGAAATGTTGTTTGATACTGAGCACTTGGAAAAATCATAGCTGAGATAAAATTAGCACCTGAGATTACTGAGGATTTTACCTTAATCTGTGCCTCATTTTATGATATATTAGAAAAAGCAAGTAATGTCCTCTTGTCTCTTAAGATACTACAATGGTGAATAATATTGATGAACTCTGATGCCATAGAGATGAGCTTCAAAACAAATAACCACAGCTTCCAAACGTGTTTGAACAGCATGCAGCTACGAGCAGATGAGGCCACACATGAATAAATGCGTGGAGAAAAATCCTGAATAGCTGCTTGCTGGGTAAGCAGTCATCTCCTGTGTGTCACATAAAGACAGAGTGGCAGCAGTAAGACGACAGATTGTAGTTCCTTTTCAGGGAATCACTGCGTTCTTCCCAAATCCCCTTCACTTGTTCGGAACAGTCATTGTTTGTAGCATGGATTATCTTTATCATATTTCTGTTATCTACTCATTTTTAAACTGTAAGTTTGCATTTTAGATAGAATTAAATTCAAATTAACCCTTATGTTTTGAATTCACCTTATTTTTAAACCATATCCTCTCGTGCTACTTAAAAAGTTTCACCCTTTCTCTTGATTCAAAGAACAAAAATAAAAACTTGACCAAATATTTTTATCCTTTAGGTCTGTTTGCTCTTTGTTGACATTGCCACAGGGTATTCAGCTTCCACTGCTGGCATCTGCTTCAAGTTGGCTCAGGGTTTGTGTGGTACTAATTGGAAGAGGGGAGCTAGATGAGGAAACAGATTAATTTTAGTCCTTTCTTCCTGCTTCCTGGTTTCTTCGCTCTGGAGTAAATATTTGTTATGTTGTCCAGTGGTACTTAGTGGGACAGATTTTTTCAGAACTAGTTTTGCAGTATTTCTACCACCACTGTTTTGTGTTTGGGTTTTCTTCCTTCCAAAAAAGACAAGTTACAAGAAGAAGAAATTGCATCTGATGGAAAAAAACTCTCCATGGATTAGATTCCATAGCTGAGATTATGACACAGAGGGAAATGCAGTTTTGATGTATTATTGTTACCTGCAGGATTGTCAGTAACACAATGCTTATTTCCATATAGTAGCTGTGTACTTGCAGTCCTTTCTTCTCCCTCTGTGAAAAGTTACCTACTAACTATATTTTTGCTTGTATGTTGATTTTTCTTTTAGTCATGACTTCATTACTTGAAAACTTGGATGAGAACCCATGTTAGGATTTATCCTTACTTCATTTAAATCTTGTCTTAGGCATTTGAAATATTACATTTGCCAGTGTTTCTACTTGAGGCAGCAGGACCACAGTTTTTTCTCCCAACTTTCACTGTTATCTTTGATGCTGATAGTCTTGTAATCCCGTGTTGAGAGGCAAGTAATGAATTGGTAGTAGCCACTGTCTTCTGCAGTCAGTTGGCTGGAATAGATTTCTGGTAGCACCGTTAATGGGATGTAACCTGTGCCAAGTTTTTGTTGCTGCTCACTCAACTGCTGATTCTTCTTTTCTGCTGGCACAGAAAAAGGCATACTTTTCCTCTTTATTTGGGTTTTTTTACCTTTTGCAGTGTTTGTCTTGCTACCAGCTCTGCTCACCCAGCTTTGTAGGTCCTGCAGTTGGCTATTGCTCTCTTTTCTGCTCTGTAAGCCTTCCAGACTGAGGAGATATCCTTAAAATACAGGTATCAGAAGAAAATTCCTCTTATCTGTTACTTCTGCTTATGATGGTAGGGAAATGAAAATGGAAATGGAGGAAGCGAGAGGTTTCTTTAGAAGTTCAGTTCCAACTCTGGTTTTGTGACTTGAGGACAGGTCTCTGTGGGTGGATGACACATGATGGGAGGCACAAACAATCCCTACAACTGCTACCTATGAATATCAGTGGCTGAAAAACTGACCTTACATTAGCTCCTTGTTTTTCTCTCAGGAGCAGGGAGCATTTTCCAGTCTGTTTCAGTCATGACTTCAGGGCAAGTATTGAGTAAGGGCTTTGACTGTGCCTATGTCAGTGCTCTGAGGGGGTGATGAACTATCTAGCTTACCAGCACAAAAGGCTTGGTTTTGCTGAGTTATTTTTATGTGTGAGGAGAGAAGCAGGCACATCCATGTGGTTGATACCCTCTGCGTTTTGTAGTGGTGAGGCTGTTGTTGGGTGTTGCACTCAGCTGACTGAAGAACGCTTGAAATAGGTCAGAAGTGTTTCCTTCACGTTCATCTTCTCTGCTTCTTTTCCTTGTGCAGACCTGTGCTCTGTCTCTTGGCTGTGTCTGTGTCTGGTTTAGCTCTTGCAGGCCGAGAGAGGAGGCAGTTTATGGATCAGCATGAATTACCCCCCTCCTTCCCTGCTGCAAAAGATGCCTCCACAGCGCTGGAAGAGAAGAGCTGTAACTGCTTGCAGGGAGTGGCTTTATGAAAAGTGGGGAAGGGATCTTTTTACCCCTTGCTTGGACCTGTGTGGTTCAGTTAAAACATTTTGACTTGACAAACACAGAGGGGGATTCAGGGAACAGCATGCCACTGTGTGTAACAGTATCTGCCCACAGCTGCCATAAATCTTGAGAGGTAATTATCTTCCTTAAGGATTATTTGGCTCATTCTCACTAGAAGTAATGTCAGATAAGCATTTTTAGAGACCGTAATACCAGTTTTTCATACAAAATTGCTACTGAATGGAAAATGCTGTCCTCAAGTCAGTCCCATTGTAAGTCATTACACATATGTGGCTTTTAAAATACGTCTGCAATTTTAAAATTTTTACATTATTTAGGCTTCAGTTGCTTATAAATTAGTTTTCTGTGTGAATTTTAATTGATGGTTTCTAGTGCTGGACTTGATTTCTTTCTCCATGTGCCCCTGGACATAAGCTGCCTAATTTATGACTCAGACAGATTTGGGCAGGTTTTGCCAATAGCCTTTTGTGATGGTAGTGTCCCCTGCCTCCTACCCTGGCCCTTGATCAGATTTGCAATATTTTATGCCATCAAACTGCGAGCTGAAGTGATCGGACAATGCTCATGATTTCAGCCCATTTTGTTAGGAGTGTGCAAACATTTAGCAACGTGGTGGGCTATAGTTGTAGTAATCTGTTAAGCTTATTGGAGTTTAACTAAGATGCTTTTAAAGTTTGAGGCTGGGATGTGTCTTACATGCAAAAATTTTGCTGATGCTGGCATCTGAACTACAGAGAGTGATGGAGGGCATTCCTATATTCTTTCAAGGAGGCTATGTACTAACTCAGCAGTGAATTACTATATAGGTAGTGGCATGTTACAACCTCCCTGAGGTCTTCTGAGTCCCGAGGTAGTAATAGCTCATTAAAATGGTAGTTAATGAGTATAAAGGGATCATTATATGGCTCTCCTACATGACGGGTAGGGCTAAATCCTAACTAGTTCAGTAGAAAGTATTCTGAATAAAGAAGGAAAGAATTTGACAGATGCTGCTGGTAGTTCTTTATAAACCTAGCTATTTGAAGCAATGTTTCTGAGAAAAATACTCATAGAAATAAATTTTGAATAAATTAATACCATATTTAAAATGTATCTTAGGCCTTTCAGAAGTATTAGGATCCTGTATAATCTCTAAGTTACCTTAACATAATGTCATGAAGCACCTTTGATTAAAAAATATGCAGTGTTTTGCCACTCCTAATCAGTTGGATTTAAAGTTTAAAAGAAGAAAAATTATTTTACCTCGTAACTGCTTACATTTGGTGTTTTTTTTATGATCACAGAATATCCTGAGTTGGAAGGGAACCTCAAGGATCAAGTCTAACTCTTAAGTGAATGACCCATAGCTCAGGATTTGTAGACATTTTCTGTTTTATATGCAAAAAATAAATAGTGGAACAATTTTGCCTTGTGGTAGGAAAGTGGCATTCCCCTAATACGGTTTTGTTCATGGAAAATATAACCCCCTCACACATGAGGTGGTATTTTCTATTTTTTTCATTTAACTATGGTTATTTTCTGGAAAAAGTTGCTAAGAATTTATCCAAATGGAACAATGTAGATTTTGCAGCAGTGAGATGAAAAACTTCTTGATCTCAGTAAATGCTTCCTGTCTTCTTTCAGGCTCCAGGAGGATAAACAAACAGATAACAAGTTCAGTGGACAGAGCTATTGCTAAATGTCCTTAACCTAAGAAAAGTAACATTGCATCTACAAAATGAGCCCTTCAGTAATATTATAGGAAAAGGAGGGTGGAAGCAGATATGAAATATATTAAATGAAAAATATATCAATATATTGTAAACATATATAATATGTGTAAGATTTGGAGAGAGGTGCTCCTGCTTTCTGTCTTAAATGAAGAAATTATGCCTACTTGTGCATGGATGTGGTTTACTACAGCAACTCTACCCTCTCCTAATTTATGTGTTTTCATTGCAGCATTTAAGGATGTATTTATAATAAATCAAACACAGAACATTTTTTAATTAATAGTTTACTTTTTAAAAAAAGTTTTACTTGTAGAAATTTCTCCTTGTTTTTCTTGTTCAGCTTAGTCCTTATTTTCATCTGACATTGTCAAAGAACCTTGCTTATCATATCTGTTCTGTATTACCATCTTGCAGGGTTCAAGCTGGTTATGGATAGCAAAGTATTCTAAACTCAGATTGTATGGATGCCTTACTCGTGACCATCTACTATAGGATGACTTTCTTAGTTTGGAGCAGCTGCTGTGTAGCAGGAAAAATAAGCCTAATGCCAAGTGGTGCAAGTCCTGGAGTGGGGTCCCATGGGTTTTCACAGCAAAGAAGTGTTCCCTGCCCCCCCCTTTTTATTTGCCAGTCCTTTCAAAGCCCTTTTAGGTTTTGTGAAATCTCGTGGACTCTTCCGGCACGGACATCTGTCCTCTTCCGTGTGACAAGAATATTGTCTTTCAGCTAGGGCCTTTGAAACTGCATAAACAGAGGCAGTAAATCCAGGTGGAATATTTTCAGAGTAATTATTAAATTGATCATCAAAATGGTGTTTAAATTCTAAAATATAGGACTGTTAGTGACCTACTGTACCGTGCTGTAACAGAGCTGGTTAAATCTAAGTCCTGCCTGAAAAATGCATGCAAGACTTGCTTGTAAAGGAGACTTCAGCAGTCTGTTCCAGTGAAATGCTCGTGTTCCTTGTGGGATGTTTTCCTGGTACCTAACTTGAATGTTCCTGTGCTGCCAGCTGACTGATAGTGCTTAGCCCCGGGTAGATCAGACAAAGCAAGAATTAAGGTTTTCCTTTAAAACTACCTTTTGCATATTTAAAGATGTTATTTCCTTGTGTCAGCTGCCTTTTCTGTAAGCTTAAGTCACCCTTGTTCTTTTGGTTTCTCTGAACAAGTCACTGTTCTATTCTTCCAGACCTCTTATTAGCAATAATACAATCTGGCCGTGTTCCTGGCTGTCTTTGATGGTGTTGTTTGAGCTGGGTGCAGCAGTCTGCTGCGGGCTCACGGTTGCGGTGTGTCACGGCACGGCTCCTGTGTCACAGCGCCGTGCGGCAGAGCGGCGGCATCGTGCCTCTGGCTCACGCTCAGCTTGGCATTTACTGATCATTTCTGCCCAACTGCTTCTCTCTAGCCTGTGTTATCGTGGTTGATGAATTCCGTCCACATGTAGACCATTCGTCTTTCACTTAGGAAATAATGTCATATTTTTTTACAGCAGTTCTCTGTTTTGTCCAGATCTTTAAAAATTCTAGTTCTGTTTGACTGCATCGTGTGGATTTTTCAGATTAGTGTTAACTACCCGATTCATCATGATCTGTAATTCACTTGTTGGTTAAAATACTGAGTGTGGACTTGGGACAGGCTCCATAAAATCCTGTTTGATACACCTTTTCATTTTTGATTGTTGGAGCCTTTAGGTATTCAAGGAATGATTTCTTTTCTTTCCATTTTGTTTTGCGCTTGCAAGAGAAACTTTATGATACCCATATTTTTGTCATTTGTTTAAAAAAAGGTTGTACATTAAAAGCATTACTAAAGTAAGCACACAAAAATGGTCACACTATTCTTTCCAAGCTTATTTAACTGTGTTCCTAAAGTGTTTCATGAAGGTGAGCAACAATTACAAGTATAAATTAGAGCATTGTATAAACAGTAAGGACTGCTGGGGATGTAAGGTTGTTTACACCTGTTTTTAAACTAGTGTATGTATATATGTGAAAATATATATGATGGATGTGTCAGGGTGTATGGGCATATAAATTGGTGTCCTTCACTGCCGACAGACTGAAGAAGTTGCTAATAAATAGTTAATGTTTATTCTAGAGATTAATGCCTCTGGGGATTATTCACCTTGTAAATGTTGTTGATGCATAAGATAATGGGTAGATTTTTGAAGGTGTTTACCTTCTGTGTTGAAGGTAACTGTGCTCTGTTCATTTCTTGTATAGCTTTATAATGTTTTCAGTCATACCTCCTATATTTCTTCCTCAAATGCTCTTTCTTCATTTTTTGGCAATCAGAAGGAGGGTAATAAACACCTTACAAAATATGAAAAGTTTTATCAATTGAAGTTGTAGTCACAGAAGTGACAGTAACTGTTTAGGTGACACAGGAATTCAGTAATTAGAAGCTCAAACAATTTTAGGGGGGGTTATTAATTTTTTTTTTAATGTATTATGTATTTAGTTTTCATTAAGAGCTAATTATGTAGTTGTTAGTAATCTCCCTCCAAAAAATTACCCTTGAACTGAGATCAGGAAAGCGTTTTCTGAAAAGATGTCTGGGTCTGTCAGAGTGTATGGGTCAGTTCTGGTGGAAGGGTATGAGGAGAACAGGGAATAGCAAAAGGAAGAAGAGATCAAGGTGTGGTATGGATGTAGCCTTGCTGATTTTCTAATTTTCTTTAATTCCTTACCCAAAGAAATGAAGTTGGAAACATTCTGAAGCAGAAATGCAGCAAGGAAACTATATAAACAATCAAATAGCAGCATATTTTTGGCATTACATCATGGGAAGGATTGTCAGATGCAACACCCCAAAATGTTTGCTCGTGCTCCACAGTGGTGAATATGGACTGCCTGCAGCTGTCCTTGGGTATAGTGTCACCTCTTGTCAATCAAGAGGCTGTGCTATCTGAGAGCAAAGGCATTGAGCATGAAATGCACTGCAGGAGACACATTTCGCTTTCCCTGCCAACCTGCAAAAGTAGTAGTCTTTCTCTGTAGCAACTTAGTTCCCCTGAAAATCTTGCAGGATTAGGAATTTTGCAATGATTTTATGTGAGAGCCGTAGGATTGGAAATCTCAGATGTACTTGAGTTTTAAGAAAGTAGAAAGATTGTTTCACTAGAAACAGCCTTCTTTTGCCTGTAAGGTATATGCACACATGTATATATAAATATACACAACTGTCTGTTTTATAAAAATATGTAACACACTTAACTATGTAAACAATAAATGTAACATATCAAATAGAATAAAAATAATTATGTAATAGCATTCCTGGAAAAGCATATGTGAAATAAGTAAAGCATATCTACTAATTCCATCTTTTTGAAGTATCAGAATAGAAAACTAAATGGAAATAAAATACAGCAGTAGGAAGAATTTTTAATTAGTCAGTATTGCCTTGAGTTGTCCTCAGTTGTTGTTTCGTAGCCTCTGTCCATTGTGAATTTGAAGAGTAATTCTAAAACTGTTGAGAGTTGATGAGTGTTCTCTGCATCTCAAAGATAAAGTTCATGTTAAAATATAAACTTATGGTTGTACATGACACTGTTGTCTTGGACAATCTAATTTTTCCTAAGTAATCAGTTTCTGAAAAAATGCAGAAGGTAAAATAGTTGAAAGGAAGAAAAACTTTATATAAATACTGTTGTTCAAGTTGGTCAAGAAAACCTAAGCCCATATAATTGTGCACATATACTGAGGAGAACACTCTTTTGGTTTCTCAAGCATGAGACAGCAGAATTTTCATTCATTTTGGCATGCTAGGCTGAAAACAGAGTCTTCTTTCCTTTGACACACTCCCCTGGAAACAAACATGCCAGTGAAGGGATTGTGCCAGTTATCAGAAGCTTACAGGAATACATTGTGCTGGTTTGTATTCATTTTCATTTCGTGAATTGCTTTAAAACTTAGCAGCATAAAAAACCATTAAAGCACCTTTTTAGCATTATTTTTAGTTCCTATATATTTCCCTGCTGTGCTGTCATTCGGTTTAAATCAATGGAATGTTGTGACACACATGGCTGGGTTTGCAGCAGAGCAGATCTCTCCTCCTGCTTGCATATGCTCTGAGTATTCATCTGTAGACAAGCAGCAAATTTGAGTTTAACTCATTTTACATCCTTGGAAAAGATGAGTGTCTTAGAAAGAAGTTCAGTAAAAAAAAGGGTAATTGAACAAAGGTTATGCAGTGAGAAATTTAAGCCAAAACTCAGCTGGTATCTATTAACTATGAAAGTTCACAGATAATGCTCGGTCTTCTGGGAGACACTTGTTTTCCTTTCCTAGAGTTATATTCTTCAGGATTGCCAGCAGGTCCTTCCCACCTCTGGAATTTTCTACAAGATTCTATTTCCCTCATAAATGTTTTTCCACATGCAGACTTGGCAAATTGAGGTGTACTTCTTGGAACTAATCTGGTCATGGGAGCTTAAATTAGGACCAGGTTGCAGTGAGTATGTGTGGAGTAAATCTGGGAGTGGTATTGAGGGTCTGTGTCAGCCTGTGCTAAACCAAAGAGGGGGTAAAAAATAAGGAAGAAGGGTCACAACTGTGTGGTTTCCACAGAAAGGGAGGGATTCCCAGCCGTCACTGTTCTGTCCCCATGTGATCATGAGGCACTAAGGAGGCAATCACCCGGAGTTCCTTGATGCTGCCTAAGGAATGAGGACAGTGGATATTTAATTGTTGACCTACAGTCACATTTGGTTGTTCTCTGACACTTAGGGATATTAATTTCCTGTGGACTTCACATGAGGACAAACAAATAGATAATATCAGTAGTGACACAATGTTTAATAGATGGTGGTACCTTCTATCTGCACCTGCTTGTCTGTGAGTTTTGTGGGACAGGCTGTACATCCTGCAGTTTGAAATCATAGTGGAAAAACAGGTGATTGTGAATTTACAAAGCTTGCTTTGTTTCTTTATCTGTACTGTTCTGCTTCAGCTTATGTGGCTGATGCTCACCAAAAGGAAAGTAGTGACTTAGCCCCTCTCTTCTGCACAGAAGTACTGAATGAAATATTTTTATTGAAGAAACCCAATACATTTGAATTGCTCTAGAATTAAAAAAAAGAAAATGAGAAAATCCAAATGCAAAAGTTTCCTGTTTGATTTATAGCTTGGGAAGGCTAAAAGGCCTCATGAAAGCTTGCCTGCACTGATGTTACTTACAAGTTGAGGCTTGAAATACAGTCAGCAGGTGCTCTATACAATTGTTACCTTTTGCCATATAGCTTCACTAACATGGCTGTGGAAAATTCTACAGACTCATTCAGCAGCCCTGCAATGAAATAGATATACTGATGTCATTTTCCTTTCAGCCATTAACTAGTGATTGGACAAACTGCAAGTGAATAGAAAGGTAATTTCTGTCTGCCTACTTGGTTCCTGGCCCGTGTGCCTTCACATTGCTAATAAAGATACTGCCACCTATTTGAAGACATTGGCAGGCATATTTAAAACCCAAGATGAATTGAGCACATTTACTGCATTAGAAGCAGTTGCTAAATTGTGAGTAACTAAGTCTTGTTGTATAACTGCATTGCACTCAAGGGAACAATTTAGGTTTTGAATTGTGTATGTTGGTAAGTGAAAACTATGTAGACATTGATTATTTTTTCCCCTTGACCTAATCACTGTTTGCCTATGGCAATATCTGATATGTTATGTGTTCACCAAGAATTGTCTTGGGAACACAATGAAGCTTTTTTTTTTAGCTTAATTAGTAATCATAGTTACATTAGGAATAGAAGGCAATGGAGTAATCTGCTTGTACTGTGTACTACACCAGTTGTTTTATTGTAAAGGTGGACATGAACTCTGTGGGACTCTGAATTTGTATAGGCCGAGGAGGAGACCGGATCTAAAACTTTGTGCATCTTGAGCAGGAATTTAATTTTAAAAGAACAGAAGGAAAATGTGCATTTTTATATGTTACTTATTTTTTGTTGTGAAAAATTCCTTTCTGTATTCCTACTTACACATTTGAAGAATGAAAGAACTTTCCTTGGTAATACTAGAGAGTATGGAAGTGATGCTGAGTAAAATAAGATTTAGTAGCGTGTTTTTCATTGTCAGAATTCAACAAGCTGCCAGAAGCACATCATAAATAGGGAGAGGAATGCTTCCTCTTCTGTTCCTCTCTTTGAATCTGACATGTATTGCCCTTTAGACAAAAATGTGAAGGTCCAGAAGAGAACCTTAAGAAATGTGTTTAACTTTTGACATTCTGTTGATTCCTTCAAGTGTTAATTTTGTTTCTATGTTAAAATACTTGTTTGAAATATAAGGGATTATTAAAAAAATGCACAAGATTAAACTTCTAACTTCTGCCTAGAGGTCATGTAACTCGACACATGGACACTGTTTGATGAAATGTTGGGCATTAAAAAATGAATACTTGCATATTTCCATGCATAGGAAGCCAGACTGCGGCCTACCTAAGTGTTGACTTGTGGTTTTGTATTTCTGAAAACTGATTCTAGCACAAAACAGAGAGATGCTCAACCTTGGAAGTATGATGGGACAATATTGCTTTGGAAGGATAGTTACCAGGAAATAAGGTGATACCATGATGTTTGTATCCACATGAGGGTGACAGTGTGACAGGCTTATTTCCCATAATGGGTGGCAAAACCTGCCAACCTGAACCAACGTTGAAGAAATCAGTGAATGCACTTGATGAATGGAACATTACCAGTTCTTTATGCTGTTAACTGAGATGCCTATACAGGTTTTACTTTTCCCTCCTTAGATCTAATTGAGATTGAGATTTCTCTTGTAAACAAAGAGTTGTTTCCTTAAAACAAGCAAAGCCTTAGTGTGGTCCTGGCTCCTGCTGTAATATGTAAAATAATGTCTTAGTCTGCAGAAAACACCGACTCTTAACTCTGTGTGTACAAGCGTGAGCTTTTATGGAAATGTTACTGAAGGTGGCTGGCAGAGTCAGGTCTCTTAGAACAGCTGACATCCATGTGGGAGGGGTTTCTTTATTGCTTGGAAGGTAATCATTCTTTACAGCATATTTGGAGTCCTACACTGGTAGGAAGCTCTGTAGAGATGAGAGTCTTTTCTCAAAAACCAATGACTTTTGTTCAGGGCAGGTCGTGAAGGATCTAGAACACTGCCTGAAGATGCCTAACATTTATCCATAGGTAGCATTAATTGGCAAAATATTTGGAATATACAACGATCCCCTGAGTTGTGTTTGGGGGGATTGTGGAGAATGGGTTAGCAGACAGACCTACTGCTTTAGAAATTACTATGTGCCAGTTGTAATGGAATAATGGACAGTAGCATCCCATTATTTATTTATTTGTTATTATAATATACACTTCAACCTTTTAGAGGCTTAATTGCAATAAGCTGATATGTTGATGAAGATCACTGTCATGGTTTAGATGAAACTATGGCCAGTAAACTATTTTCGTTTTTTTATTTGCTATAGTAGTGTTTAAATAATTATATTTAGTTTGAAGACAAGCTCATATTGTTCATGAAGTGGCTGACTGGGCTGGTAGATGAGGGGAAACAAAGCAGTCTCTACATTATTTTTGGTAACTAAGATGAAAAATCTGGTTTGGTAAATTTATACATTTTTATTTCAACTTCTCAAGGTGAAACAACATAAATATTTAACCAGCTTTATTATTTCAGAGTTATCTTGAGATCTTTTGCTTTGCTTAAGCATTGAGCAGATAAACTACCTTTTGTCTTGATCTATTACACAAATAATCCTGCTGTTCCCAAATTAAACTAAAGTTTCAACTCTTCAGATACAACTGGAAACACTGTAACTTCTTTTTTGCTCGTTTGTTGTTTGAAGTAATTGGAAAAGTATTGCAGAAGAACTGTTTTTAATATGCTTTTATCAGGTTTTTAGCTGTTAATCACAGTTGCTCTGAAAATAATACCCAGCACCTATAAATATGTGGTAGAGAAGGAATAATTTGTAGTTTATCCAAAATACAAATCTAGAGGTGCTCATTTGTCAAGGTTGTCATGGTCTCAATCCCTAATTTTTAAAATATGTTTTTACATCTCATTTTCACATGTATTTCATATAATTCTATTAAGTCTACGTCTCAGGAATGTAATGTTTTTTTGAGCTTAGAATAGATATTTAGTCACTGTCTCTTCCTTCCCATTAGCTGTGAGTTAAAAATAAACCTATAAAACAATGGTGATATGAAACAACTCGTTGGCAGTAATCAAGGAAGCTACTGTTTGAGCAGAGGAATTCTCCTTCAGAGTGCACATGTCTTAGAAGTAGCTAAGGAAAATGAAAATGGAAAAATTAAAAAATGGATACGTGGTCTTTTAAGGAGAAACCTTTCAGTAATAGAAACATTTTCCTTTGACAGAGAAGAGACTACAGAAACTTTGGTCTTTCATGAGGGGAAAATATGAACTTCCTTAAAATACAGTTTCCATACTGAATTTTTGCAAATTCTGCATTTTCCCCTGCTTTTCTCCTTTCCCTTATTCAGTCTTTTTCTATTATTCACTCTGCACCCAAACTTGTACACAGCATTTTAATAACCTTATGTTATAAAACTGAAAATTTAAAAATAAAGTAATGATCTGTAATAAAAAGCCTAGCAGACTAATTATAGTATTGCATTAATTATTATATTATTTCACTCTGTTCCACAGTTAATTCAGTTCTGGGTTTTTAATCCCTGTTTACTCTGTAATTTTGAGAGAGAGAGAGAATATACTTAGCAACAATATATATAAAATCAAGAAATGCAAATTGTCTGAGAAGCAGATGATTTCTAAAGTGTTGCCTTGGACTTGTTAGCAGTAAAATGCAATTAGTTCTGTTTAAATGTTATGCTTTGTGTATCTTCTGCTGAGGAGAACACCTATATGACATAGAATACAACTCTTAATATCTTCATTGCTGGATATCTTTACAGCATGTACTGAACAGCAGCCATTAATTCTGAAATGTGCATTTGTGCAGCTTTGTTGGTACATCGTTTTGTGTTTTGAGTTTTATTTTATCTCCCAAAGTGTGCACAATTCTTGTAATGGTTAAGGTGTAGATTGATGTCAGAGCTACAGTATAGCTCTAAGACTGCAATTTGAAGCTACTTTAGAAAAATACAATTCTTAGCCATGGTGAAGCTGAAGTTGAATGGAAGTCCTATTAGGAGTGAATTGCATGTAAATATTAATAAGGGAAGAGTTCCTAGCAAGTCCTGAGTTTGGGAAATTGAGCATGATAATTTGCTGAAATTATGTCTGTCTTGAAGATATGCAGATGCAATAATTTTCAGTTTTCAGTTGAACTTTTAAATGGTGCAGGAGGTTCCTGGGCTAGGTTTTAAGCAAGCAAGTGTTTGGAAGTATTGGCAAATGTCGTTGTAATGGATGTATGGTAATGAAAGGAGTTAAGATGAAGGATGAATTGGACTGAATGGCTGTTAAGTCATTTAGGCTGGGCTGGTTGCAGATTTGGTTGTTAGATGTCTCAAATTATGTTGTCTTAGTTCCTACACTTGGTTGACTGTCTTCAGAGCTTCAAAAAGTTCAGGGAATCGTTTTTCCACTATTTGCTTAGTTTTCAGGATATGTTTTGTTTTTTTCAGGATGCTTCATCTGCAGACATTCGGAAAGCATATCGAAAACTTTCTCTAATTTTACACCCAGACAAGAATAAAGATGAAAATGCAGAAATACAGTTTAGGCAAGTAAGTGCAATGTGTGGCAATAAAACTTTTAGAGGAAAATAGAATTTTTATGTTGATGTTGTTTTAGTAAGAAAATTGGGACACCTTTGAAATCAGTAAGTTAAACATTGAATTACATTTTTGCTGATGTAGCTGAACTAAAACCAGATACCATTTTTTGGAATTAGCTTGTTCAATAACTTGTATTTCGTATTTACCTGTATATTAAAAATAATATGAACATAATACTTATACTTTAAGAAGGAAAATGTGATTTGCACTTCCAAAAGCAGTGGGGAAAATTTCTGATCAGTTCTCAACACAAGTCCTAGATAGGCATAATTGAATGAAAAGAATGAATTTTAGTTATTTTTTAATATTTATAGAGTGAAATAACATGACTTTGTAATTAGCTCTACCATTAAAAATGTACCTTGGGCTAAATTCAGCTTACTCAATTTTAGTTAGATCTTCAGAAGAAAACAAGAGATACCCCTCTGAGACAAGACTCAGTTTGACAGAAGTGAGGATGGGAAGAAAGTCTTGTAGAAGTGTTGCTTGTTTGTGTCTGATGACACTTTTAATATGAATATATTACTGTTTCTTTAGCCTGCTGGGTTTGCTACTTATTGATGTAGGGAAAAATGAGAACTAGCAAAGGTCTTTTGTTGGCAAATGTAAATATGATACTACTGTCCCAAATTTATAAATTGAATCATAAAATCTTTTTGTGTTTTCTTTTTTGGTGTTTTGTTTGTTTGTTTTAGTTGGTGGCCATCTATGAGGTTTTAAAGGATGAAGAAAGGAGGCAGAGGTGAGTTAAATTGCACAGATTTTTAAATAAACCATTCATATCAGTGCTGTAGTCAATCCCTATTTGTCTTACTTGTAACACTTTTAAAAATTATTTTCATAATTTAAGTCAGTAAATTATATGTAATTGTTTAATTAAAGCTTGTATGTGGCTTAAAGGGCCATGTGGTATTTTTGCATGATGTACTATTTTTTCTCCTTTAAAACTGGTACTTGAAAGAACTTTGAAAGCTAGCTGTTATTTCAAGTAATTTTAAAAAATACTTAATTATATCAGCTTTTTAACTCAGTTGTCAATTTTTTAAAACTGTGATTAAAAAATATTGGCCACTTATTCAAATGTCAGTCATATCTCCCTGTATCAGAAAAAGGCTTGTTGCATGATATTTAGGGAATATTTCCATTGCATGTTATCTTCAGCATTGTTTTCTGTTGCTTAGTTCATAGGGTTTGTTTTTTTTTTTTTTCCTTCAGACATACTATCTCTAATAGTGCAAACTTTTAAATATTTTTTTACATAAATGCTGGTTGTCCTTGCTGCTTCAGGAGCAATTCCAGCAGTACCTGAAGGGACAGGATAAAGAACTGGAAACCTGGGGCTAATCTAGTTTCTGGAAGATTATTTTGAACTTTTTTTTCTGTTTTTAAACAAGTAGGAATTTCAACCAATGATTATCAGAAAACCTGAGACCCTGAAAGACTTTGGCTTTTCGGTTGGTGTTTTAGTAGATCATCTTTCAGCTTACAAGTCTTTAAACAGGGTTTTATGAGACATTTCTTGAAGGGATTTTGGCTTTGTAGATGTCCTGGCAGGAGTCCAGGGTTTATAGTACAGATTATCTACTTTTTTGATAATCCCCTTTTCAAGTGTCATGAAAATGTACTTCCTAGAAGCACTTTTGGAAATTTGTGGGTTTTTTTATTTTATCCATCTAAGGAGAATTTAATTGTGAAGTTGCACTTAACAAAAGTTTAAAAAAATGTTAGCTGAATGATTTCAGGCCACTTAAAGTGAGCTATCCCCCAGATCTACCCAACTTTTTGTTTATAGCAATCTTTGTATACACTTGACAGTGTTGCTTCTCTGGGACTTAGTTCCATCATGGAACTTGTAGGCATTTCCTTGCACTTGTAATAGAAGCTTTTTGCATGAAACTGTGATGCAGTAGCTTGCAAAAATTATGGTTTAAGCCTTGCATACATTACAAATGTGACTAACTTACTCAAATATTGTTAATTAGTGCATCAGTGATTACAAATGAGAAGTTAAAGCAGCAGTAGATTGTTCTATCTTGGATTGATTTAATTGTCACTAACTTATTTTGTACATAGACAATGTCAAATTTTTCTTACACTATGTGGATGTATGGTTGATACTGATTTTATAGTTGAATAAATAGAAATGTGGTGGATTAAATAGTGTTTACCTACAGAGAGTTTTCAGGAAGTAATATTCAGAATTTAGAAATAACCTGTAGAGCAGAGCTATATGGTCTCATTGCTTTGGGAGGCCCTGTATTGATCAGGTTTATTGCTCAGTGTAATGATAATCTCTCAGCTGAGCTCGTAAACGGAGGGTGGCCTGTAAGGCGTTGCTGTAGCGCGTCTCTAATGCAGGTCTTCAGAAAGTGTGATGTGAGCTGCTCTCCCTGTTGTAGTGGTTCTGGTGGAAGGTAACTCAAGGCTTACTTGCAGCTGTACAGCAAAGGAAAGGCTGGGAGTTGCCACTTTTTGTAATCTTTTTACTTGAAATGTTGATATTTGACTTTGAATTGTGTGAGGTGCTGGACTTAGTGGAACAGGCTCAAAGCCTACTCAGTGTCCCTGAGCTGGGCAGGAACTGCGCTGCAGCCTTAGGCTGGCAGTGGAGCTGGAATCCCTGCACAGCTGGACACCTGAATGGTTTGGGGCAGGGCTTTACCACGGAGAGGAGCGAGCTGCAGGCTTCCACTGCTGTGTGGGGATGTCAGCTGTACCTGGCTCTTACTGTTCCTCTCAAAAGTGGGGTAATCATTCCTGGTGCGTGTGCAGGGAGTGGAGCCGGCAAAGGCAGGAGTGAGGTCCTGCAGTGTACGAGAGAGTGATGAACTCATTTGGAAACAATAAAACCCCTTCTCCGTGAATGCCATTCCTGGTGAATGTCAGAAGTGTTGTTCATTTGGGTGAGTACAGAAACAGTGTTTGAAAAAGGCAGATGTGTTGGCCAGCTACGTGTAATTATTTTTCTAAAGCCTTGGCGTTTTCTTATTTATCTGTGAATTTTTACTTTATCTGATGGCAGAAGCCTTTCTTAAAATATTCCAGTTCCTCTACCGACAGTGATAGACAGGGCTTTAAAACATGGTTTTCTTTTTTGAGAAAGTTATATAGTTGCTCCTGAAGTGTACCAGTATCATGAGTAGTACAGTGTAATATAGTAATACTACCATTTAGTACTTCTCTCCTACACACCTTTGAGTGAAACATGATCAAAACATTCAAATATTCTGACAATAAACATACATGCAGCATCATTTAATGTAGCACTGTTTAACATTAAATTAAACATTTGTGCAGCAGAACACAATATTTTATATTTTGTAAACACACTCCAGTGTGAAATTCTACAGAAAATTTTATCTTTAGGGTATGTAGAGATAGGTGCATTTCCTGAAATACACTTCACCTTTAGGGCATTTATTGGTAAATCAATTTGATGTTTATAAGTTTTATTAGCCTTTGATTATCATCATTTTTGAAAAAATAGATAGTTTTATGCACTTCTGTTAATTGTAATTAGTCAAAAAAAGAAATCTTAGATCTTAATTTCATTGTTTGTTACCTTTTTAAGGAGCTTTCTTTTCCTATCAGGCCTATCCTTTGTTACAGTGTTGGCTTGATTACGGAGAGCATTTGCAAAGGGATCGAAATACAATTGTGTAGAGTAAGAAAGGTGTCTATCTTAGTTTTCATTAATAATTAAATGTCTGTATTCATAGGTATAAATTGTTCTGGCTGATGTTGTGCTGGATGTCTTTGACAGCTTGAGTATAATAGGCCCCCCAAAATAAAAACCAGCAATGCAATCTTTCCATGGTTCAGAATAGTCCTCATTGATTCAAGGTTATAGTATATAAACTGTATCAGATCTCTGAAATGATTTGAAATATGAAATGCAATGGCTCTCTTAAAGGGAAAAGGAAATTATATTAAGATTGATGATACTGTAATTAGTTACTACAGTTAATGGATTTTTTACTTGTGATGTAATTGATTCACAAAGAACTCTAAAAACTATTTTACAAAACTTTACAGAAAAAAAGAAATGTTAATGATCTTGTAATTTGTTAGTTTTAGTACAAGACTGCCAAGTCTTTTATAGACTGCTGAGTTTTAAAATAAATACTCAACATAGTTTTAAATGGGGAATGTTTTTGGCCTTCTGTTTCTGTACTGGTGCTTTTGGGTTTTTGTACCTTGTTGACTGCTGCGTTTCAGAGACAACTGGTAGGCATACTCATGTGAAAAAATTTGCTGTGTTCTGTGTGCATATGTTTTGTGGAAAAACCCCTGCAGATGTATCTTTTCAGGTTGTTTTTTTTTCCTGCATAGTTACAGTTAATATAGGTTACCAAAAGAATGCTTTGTAAGTAAATTCCAAATGTAGTTCTTGATGCACACGGGTTAACTGTCTTTCATAGTTAATATAACTGTCTATACAGGAATTCTTTAATGAGAAACTTGCTTTTAATTAAATCACACTCTAAATTTGAAAATTAAGATTTAAAAATTATGGAAGTTTCTGAGTTTCAGGAGGATCATTTTCCAGTTGAAAACCTAAAAATCATTGATATCTTTATTTTTCAAATACAGAGCTTAATTACTATTGAAAGCAGTGATTTATCTTTTAACAGTATATATTCTAAAAAGTGGGTTATAATAGAAGCTATCTTCCCTTAAAATGGCCAGTCGTGTGAGCCATAATGCTCATTGATAGTAAAATCAATAGAGCATTGATTCTGAGACTTAATCCGTGGAGACTGTTGTTCAGAACAGCAGACATAGCCTAGTAAATACCCAGGGCTGTTTAAAGCACTTAATGCAAGAGGCTCTGCTGCCTTAATTTATTTTTTCTTAACAGATAATTTATAACAGAACATGGTTGCCAAATGTTAGTTTGAAATCCTGGTTTGCATATGTATTTAGTATATATGGACTTTATGTAATCAGTAGCCACTTTTTCAGTACATCAGTAAATAACCCTAGTATATAAGAAGGCAACTGCTTAATAAATGTGTATTAGTATTAAATTAGATTGTACATGTATTTCTCTGAAGATTTCAAAGGAAGAACATCTTATGTAAAACCTTGTTATCAACCTAGTTTGTTTTAAAGGTGGTTCTGTTTCTCAAATATTCTCTTCTATTATCACTTAAATCTTGTAAATGTATTAATATTTTTTAAAGGCTAAAACTTCTACTTCTTAAACAAAAGTTAAGTAGAAATTTTAATTTTAAAATAACATCATAAGCAATTTTTTTGAACAGAGTTTGTATTAAGGTGTCAGTAGTTAATTTGTTCTGACTCAGTGGGAAAGGAAAAAGTTGTTAGTTAAAATTTTACAATAATAGATGTTAACCTTAGTATTGTCATAGTTGTAATGGAAGACAGAATTTTATAATATGAACTTTACTCCTGGTATCATTCAGAACACAGCAGAATCCTGAGGTGTTAAATCTTTTATGCAGACATAATGGTGCCAACTTGAACAAATGTTTTATCAGAAGTTAGCTTTTCAGATATGCACAATATTATGGTATATTTTTAATTGAAAACCACTGCTTCTTTTTCTGCTTGAAATGAATTTGCTTGTGGAATTTTTTTTTTTCATTACATCTCCAAGGTATCAATTTAATAACTATCAAAGTAGCTAGTGCAGTTGTTGCATTTAAATTGATTTACATGTCAAGACTGGCAGTTTAGCAGCTGCGCTATTATTCCTGGATTGGTCAATTTACTTGAGAAAAACCTACTACTGAGTTCTACTGACCTGCATGACAATATAGGCCCTATTTCTATTCCTGTAATTAGGCCTGCGACTAACTCAGAATATTTTTAATTAAAATATTTTGGTCAATGTGTTGCACCAAATTAGGCCTTTCAGCGCAGATTTAATTCTGGAAATGGTGTGATTAGAATATGTAATGAGTTGTGTTCAATTTGAGATTAACAGGTTGTGCATCTTGAACATACAGGTTTTTGAGTTTACTGCAGAGATTTTTGTTTGAAACTTTACTCTGAAAAGTTAATTTAAAAAAATCTGGTTTGCATGTCTGTGGTTTGTTTATTTTTAAATTGATCAAATACTGTCAATAGAAGACCTCAGACATACCAAGATATTTCAAGATGTTCGTGTGAAGAAAAAGGAATTGTCATAAAATAGTTCCTGTGCAGTTGGTAGGGTTAATAATTAAGCAGTTCTAACATAGATTTATTTTGAAGACAATATTTCAAATATAAAATCAAAAACTGGTGAACTTTGTTTTCAAACATCAATATCAAGCCTCTCTTACCATACAAAGAAGGTATGATAAGTCTGGCATGTTTTTACCTCATGGATTTTGTGGTACTAAAGGACAAAAACAAAAAGCAGAGATACTTCTCCCCTCCCCCCAGCACTTGTGCATTTAATTTGTAAAAGAAAAAAGGGTTTCTAGTGTTTGAGACATTTGTTCTTGGCTACCTATTTAGTTGTTAGTGGTTGTTATTGGATCATGGAGACCTGCCCACTGACTCCTGAGCACGTAGAACACTTCGACATTTCTGGGAGTCTCTTACTTCAAAAGTGAATGAACTTGAAGGGGAGGGGAGTAAGTGTTGCAGGAACATTTGATTTTTTTTTTCCCCTGCCCCAGTGTTTAGAGCCTGTTTGTTTTTACGTGCAAGCCTATCTGCTGACAAAACAAGGCATTGCTCTCTTAAAAAAAAAAAAAATTACTAAATGATCTTTTGTGTGTGTATTATTCAAGCACTCTGTGGATTATCTTTTGTTTTATAATTGGATGGTTTGGCTTATTTCATTTTTAACTCTCCATGAAAGCCTGTTATGTTTGCTACTGTAGGTATGATGATATTCTGATCAATGGACTACCAGATTGGCGACAGCCTGTGTTCTACTACAGGCGGGTGAGAAAAATGAGCAATGCTGAGCTGGCATTACTCTTGTTCATTATACTCACAGTGGGTCATTATGCTGTGGTTTGGTCAATCTACCTGGAAAAACAGCTGGTAAGTATTGGTAATAAATCAAACTTGCTTCAATTATTAGTACTGAATTTCCTGTAGAAGTTTGCCTATTATAGAGATCTCTACCACTTCCTGGTTAGAATTTGGATTTTTCATATTTTAAAATGATGATAATTACAGAATGGGATATTCAGCATCTCAGAAATAGTAATCCTAAAACCACTTAATTTTTCTAGAATTGGCAATAAATTGCAAGAACTAGTCCTGGGTTTTTAGCTGGAAGGAAGAAGAAGAAAAGTCTATCAAATTGTTGACGAAGAATCATATGTTACTGTAGTCATATCTAGGGTTTAAAAATAATCATATTTTATTTGTTTCAAAATCATACTTGCTTTGCCTTTGTTCTAAGCTAAATGGATTTTTGTTTTGGGTTTTTCTTGACAGGATGGGAATTGTTAAGCAATATGAATCACATTCTTTTTTGATAATTTAATTTTTTCTCATATAAAAGACTATTGCACTTAGTAGACTAAAAAAAAACTTGAAAAATAACTTGAAAAATATTCATACATTAGCATCTACTTACTTTTTTTTATTTTCCACTGCATTATTGAAGTTGATGAATGAGAAAGGAGGCAACTTGAATGCTTTCTCCTCTTAGAAAACTTTGATTGCTATGGAGATACACATGAGTGACAGAACTGGACTTCATGTGTGTTTAAAGACTGGATACCATGGCAACAGTTATTGTTAAGATAGATCATTTTACTTAATCATGTAGGACCCCAGATGCATTTGCATAAATGCTACTCTACTGTTTACCCTTCACAGAAGAGTCCCAGTAACATTTGTGGTTTACATGCTAATGATAACCTGTAACCATAGTTCTTTCTACATCAAGGATGAACTGCTCAGCAGAAAAAAGAGGGAGAAGAAGAAAAAAACGGGCGGCAGGAATACAGATGAAGCCAAACTTGCTGCTCTAGACAAAAACGAAAGGTGGGAAAGGACTCTCTTGTTTTCTGCATTTTAAAACATCCTGTCAGCTGCTGATTTAGTTCTCTCGTTTTCTTTTTGCATGTTTGAAATACCCTGTGAGAAAAATAAATGTATTTGTAGTAAGAACCATTGCTGATATAAAGTGTGCCAGTGCAGATGTGTTTTCAGGTTTGGATTTGTAAATAAACACGTGGTGTTTATTCAGCAGATCAATAATCACTGAAAGATTATGGCTGAATTAAAGGCATCTGTCTTACAAAAGGGTATTATTTCTACAAGTTGATTTTAGAAGATTTTAGAATTTTTTCCTCTTTAAGGGTGTTTGCCTTTGATTACAGTTTAAAAATTTCAATTTATTTCAGCTTTAATTTATTACTATTCCAAGCAAGGAGTTTTTATGGGGTTTTAATGCTTCTCTGATTAAATGCTTTTTATCTGATTTACTTAAAAATGAGCGTGTTGGTAAAGGCTTCTAACACATTGTTTGTCAAGGAACACATAGGGCAATAGTGACTTTCAGGACACTCCAAAAGATACCACTATTTCTTCTATTGATTCATGGAAAGAAATAAAGGGTTTAAATAGTTCACACAGCAGGGGCATGAACTGGATCAATGAGGGATGGAGATCAGAGACCATTCTGCCTGTCGTCTTTCCTGATGACATCAGTGAGTAATGCTCCAGTGAACTGCAAATGACATTAATTTTTATGTATTGTTTTGTTTATGCTACAGTCTTCATATCTGGTTGTCAGCACTTGTGAACACTTGGTTGAGGCTTGAGTGGTTTTTTGGTTTGTTTTTTTATTTAAACTAAAGTGATTATGTGGTTTATGAATTTATTTTCTTGAAGAAAAGTCTTTTTAGGAGATCAAAATACAGAAATGATTAGAAGTTAGCTGTTACATATTTTGAATTAAATGTTTAAAATGTACCTTTATTATTATGTAGTTAGACATTTTTATGGGAGCTGACAAGTGCTAATCATCTTAAAGGATAATGGGAAAGTTCTGGCTTTGAGATTGTGTGGCAATAATGAAAAACCTGCAATTTTATTTGACTACAGGGTACTGGACAAACCACAGTGGCATGACTTACTTCCATGCAAGCTGGGAATATGGTTCTGTCTCACAGTGAAAGCTTTACCTCAGTTATTCCAGGTAATAGTAATGATGTTAAATTGTGTTATTAATTTTTCTTGATCGTGTTATTATGCATAATCAGACATGTAGCACTTGTTCTTAATTAATTTTTTGGCTGAAACACATAGCGCAGATATATATATATATATATATATAAAGAAATTACTCTTAGGAGGCAAATTTGTTATCATAAGTTCATGGAAATATGAATGTATTTTTAATGCATATTAATCTTAGCAAGCTAGGAAAGCAGTTTCTGTTAGGCAAAACTGCAAGATTAAATGATGGGAGAGGGGTAATATATATCTATCTAGTTAGGAATAGCAATGTTTTTTAAATGATGCTAACAAAAGTTTTAATCTCAAATCAGCAAATGCTGAACTCTCACAGCAAATTTCGAGATGCCATTTAAATTGGGGTAACAGTGAAATTACTTTTTACGATGGAGTTTCTTTCTCTAATTCACTGGATAAAGATACAAATTGATACCTGAAATTGTTGAGGTAAAATAACAAAGGTATGGTTGTAATTTAAAAGCATCAATGTGGCAGGCTTGGTCACAATTATTGTGTTTTAATCTAATACTATAGACTGAAAAATCTAGCTGGTATTCAACCAGTGGAAGTATTGTCAGATCAGTTACCAGAAAAACTTTTTTAATATCACCTGCTCTTTCTTTTCATCTTCCTTAAATACACTGTTTTGGTTTTAATACCTTTGTCACTGGTAATAAGGGTTAGGCAACGTGAGATGGATTTTACTTTGGTTTACAGAAAAATTGAGTATTACTTTAAAAGTATAAGTGGTAGAAATGGCATCAGTGTTTGGGTCTTGTCTGCATTCAAGCTAGAAAAAACCCTATAGTTTTAATTCCTGCTCTCTTATTTAAACCCTTGTAAAAGTTATAAATGCAATAATGCCTGGTCTTCCAGCATCCATTTTTATAGCCTTTAACTTTTCCTACAAACACAGGCAAAAGTTAATCTCTCTCTCTCTTAAAATTTTCATCAGAACTTTGAGGTTGTTTTTTTGAAAAAACCTTTCTTTTTGCAAGTTTGTAAAGCAGGTTGATTATGCTTAATCAACTGTTGTGTCCAAATTAAGCTTTGATGTTCATTCCTCATCAAGGTGAGTGAGATAGAAAATAATTAGGGTCAGCAAACTCTGTTGCTGTGTTTTTGAAACTTTATTCATAATTGGAGTGCTTGCAAAATGTTTAAAAATCACACAATATAGTAAGATTAGTGAATAATTTAAAATTAGGAAGTTTTATGGGCTTCTTATAATTTTTATGATATTAAAATAGTGTTATGTCAGTATAACAGGTTTCAGGTTTGCTGTTCAAAAAGCAGCTCCTATGCCTGTCAGAATTGGCAGAAAAAAATACAACAAAAGTGATGTTGTAGAACTTAGCCCTTGTTTGGATCCCTATTCCATTAAATTAATAGTGCTGGAAAAAAAGCTGTCCAGCAACTCCTGGAAAATTGAAGACCATCAAGTAGGGGTTTGGTGGCAGGGGAAGCATGTTGTAGAGCAATTCAGAGCAGGAGGGCTCTGAAGCAAAGAGGAGGGAAAGAGATAGGGGTTCTAGAGTAAATTGGCCCATATATAAATGGGGTTCTAGAGTAAATTGGCCCATATAAAAATGGGGTTCTAGAGTAAATTGGCCCATATATAAATGGGGTTCTAGAGTAAATTGGCCCATATATAAATGGGGTTCTAGAGTAAATTGGCTCATATATAAATGGGGTTCTAGAGTAAATTGGCTCATATATGAATGGGGCTGCTGCTTAACTGCAGGGTTTGTTTTGTTCTTGTTTAACATGACCCGCTAGTTATGTGAGTTACAATGCAATAAACCATAAATAATCTTCATTGCTAAAACTATTCAGGACTTCAGGTGACTGAAATAAATTATTGTAGCTTATTGTTTATTAGTTAACAATACTTGAAGAAGTGTCACCTCTTCTGAAGAGTATAAGAGAAACAGTGACCTCATGTTGGAGCAATGTTCTGAAATGACACTTGAAAAGATACTTGGTGTGTTGTAACTACCTTGACAGAGAAACCTCTGTGCCTTTTTGGTTTTGATGTATATTTATTTTGCCACGATGACGAATATGGAGCAAAAAGTTATCTGCACTTGTAAGATTATACTCTGGCACAGAGGTCCTGTTTTCAATCTGAGTGCTTCTTTCTTCAGTAATGCACAGATTGAGATTTCAGGGACTTAATGCTTTTAATATAGGTAAAATCACTAAGGCAGAAGATGAAGGATCCTACAGATACTGAGTAGTGTTACATGTCATATTACAAGTGGTTGACATCAGGATGGATGCTACAGATTTTAGTTGTTTATTGTTTTAATCTAAATAATTTCCCCGGTCATTTAAGAGCCAACAAATCGTTTTCAAAATCGGTCGTTCAGCTGCAACTAATCCAATTGTAGATGAACTTCTGAAAATGCATCCATATTTAAATGACCTGTGTTTGGGACAGGAAAGGAGAAGAGTTAGCAATGCTTTTAACTGAATGTTGCTCTGCTGTTGAGTATTTCAAAGCCCTGCCAGTAAAACAGCTGAACTGTTTCCTCAAACTAATGAAACTGAAGCACCTGCCTGTAGCAGACCTTCTCAGAGTCCTTCCTCAGAGGAGACTTCATTAAAAAAAACCCAAACCAAATCCAACATAACAGCATAACAACAATAGCAACAAATAAAACTTTTTTAGCCTGTCCTGTGTTGATGCCCTAAACCAGGACATAGCCCTTCTTGTATTGAATTATTTTTTACCTAGCACCCATCTCTCCCCCTATTAGTTAATGTGAATATTCTTGCAACAGCTGTGTCTGAGGATTCAGGTTGCTGAGCTTCTGCTCATGCCTGGCTCTCATTTATCCAATTGAGTGTCTTTCTCCTACTTCCCTTCCTCCTTCAAAATGTCAGATTTCAGAAGGAGGCACTTAAAATAATTAAGGTGGGCCTTCACTGAAGAAAAATGCTTTGTTTGCATGCCCTTGTGATGGCCTATGCCATTTTATTGTAGCCTGCATTTTATGTCAAGAAACTGGAAGAAAAATGTGTGAGAGGAGGATGAGAGAAACTAAGAAAATGAGCAGGTTTTTTAAGCTGTTGACAATTGTATTTTGGGAGAAACTACATAGGTTTTTATATCCACACTTTGAGTTTAATTAAATTTAGGAGTGAAAACAGCATTTTTTAGTTTGTTTGAAGAAGCGAAGGGAGAAAAATACATAAAATGTATCATAAATCAAATGTGTGCTGTGAAAGAAACATTAAGTGGAGTGTAAATTACATTGTCTATTACCAAGTTTAATTCTTGTAATGTAGTATAAGAAAAAAAATAGAAAAAGAATTTTTTTCTAAGGCTATTTTAGTTAACACGTTCATGAGAATGACCTGGAAAAAGGCAACATATTTTAAAAAAAGGGGGGAAAGAGAACCCCCAAAAACTCAATTAAAATGCTTATTGAAACTGAAATTTCTTCTTAGAATGAAATAAACTAGCTACATGTAGTATGGAAGAATTTCAGTTCAAATTTTATATGTAATTCAGAACAGACAGTTGTGTCAAGTGTATTTATGTTTTGAGGGAGAACTGCCATAAGTAAATTGCAGTTTATTCCAAAACCAGCTGACTAGAGGGTGGTTTTTTTTGGATGTTCGGACATATAACTTAAGAAAAGTGATCTTTTTGAAAAACATTTTAAATTATTTTTCACAACATTTTTCCTTCAGAAAACAGAAGATAGGCACATTTCTTAGTGTTTGGTCCTGTCAACTTTCCCTCCACACGGATGTGGTGAAGTTTAGCAGTGAATGTCTTCATTTTTACACCGAGTTATGAGCCTGCTGTTGTCCTGAGGGTAATGGAGCAGAGAGCATTTTTGTTTGTTCCGGACAGAAATGGTTTCTTGTTAAGAAAATGGTCTCCTCCTGTCTGTAATCCTGTAGGTGTAGAGCACACACCCTCGCAGTGAGCTGTTGGCAGAACTGGTGGCTCACCAGTAATGAGAAGGCAGTTCCAGCTCAGTACATGGTTGTGCTGGGTATAACCTAGTGAGATTATCAACAAAGCTTTCAATTACAATTGAAACTTGTGTTTATAAAGACCTTTGTGCAGCACAAAGTGAATTAAAACAAAAAAGCCAGTAATTTATTTTTATGTAGACTACCAGATGGTAATTACTGTAGCTGATTTAGTAGTCTGGAATAGATTCAAACTAGTGACCCAGAGGTGTTTAATTTCTTGGCATTTTTTCCTCAGGTTTCCTTTTAATCCATGATCACAATTCAACACCTGTTTAGAGATGGTTCAGCTTTGGCCTTAAACGGATTGGCAATGTGTCATTAAACTCAAGAGGCTTTGCCAGCAGGGCATCTCCTTTGGCAAGTTAGCTTCCAAGCAAGATTTGATTAGGTCAGCAAATGTATTTGTGAGTTTATATAAATTTGTGACTTCATATAAAATATTTGTAGCTTTATATACATTTATATAAACGTGACTTTATATAAAATTGTGTGAGATTAAAACAAAATTTATTGCATTTAATAACATATGCCTTTAAAATATTAAAAAAAATATTTATTCAAGTCAGTAAGGTTAAATATCTCTCTATTTCCCAGCTTTACAGGGTTTTGAGGGTTTTGACATGTTCCAATTTACTGTACAGCACCAGTGTTGGTATAATTTGTGGGGAGCAAGCAATTGCAGGATGTGTGGCACGAGTGATTGCCCATTTGCTCTGTTTCTTGCTATTTCACAGCTGTTGGGAGAACCAAAGTAAGGATGAAGCTCTTGACCCTGAGGTCAATTAGAAGCTTAGAAGCAGGTCAGAGGATAGTGGATGGTAAAACAAGTATTCTGGGTGTATGCAAGTGAGCAAAAATAATTTTTGTCTAGCAGGGAACTGCTTGAGGCTCTGGAGGAAAAATGTGCTGCAGAAGTACCAAAAGTTTTAAATAAATATAAGACAAAAAAGAAATTTGCTTTTAATTGCCTGCTTTGTTGTGGCAGCTTCTTTGTATCACTTACTGAAGTCTACATGTCCTACCACAAGTGTGAGTAGCTCGTGTGTACAGGCAATACTGACTCAATTATTGCTCCTGGTCTGCTGTGGTATGAGGCTTCCTGGGCTGTGAAAGGGGTCCCAGAAAGGCCTTGCAGCACTGACCTCTGTTTCCTCTTGGGCTGCCTTTGTGTCACCACTGGGCACGTGAATTCCCAGCAGACACTGCAGTGGCACAGCCAGCTGCTGGTCACCCGGTGCGCCACAGCTGCCCACGGGCTGGATGCAGCTGAGAGCCTCCCCACACCTGGGACTATTCCACAGGCAAAGCATGGTTTTTTGATTATAAAGGAGGAAGTAGTGCAATTCCTATTTGTTTACTAGATTGCCTTTGGGCAGAGAGGTAAAAATGCCAAAGAAAAGTATAAATCATAATGCTCAACTCTTTTTGAAACATTATTTCTTACCATAACATATTGATATCACTAGTTCAGAATCCTCTCCAAAGAGTACTTTTGCTGTGGTGTAATGGCTGGAATTTTTATTGCATAGAGGTCGACTGGTGGAGTAAATTTAATTTAACTCTTTTTTTTCTCTCTTTTTACTATAAATTGCATACAATAACACTGTGCTCAGAAAGACAAAAAATTGCTTCAATAGCTCCATAAAAGTTTTTTTTTTTAATGCAATAAAAATTAGTCTGAAGACAATTATTTCAGTAGACTGATTTTAAGTATGCTTGTGAGGAAGTTTTCAGGTAACTGTGAATTTTGTTTGTATCAGTCCTTACCCAAAGAACTAAAATGCGAGTTGTTTCTGTCACTAAATCTGAAATTAAGATTCTCATACAGCAAGTTGTTTGAACTTGTTTGCTTTCTTTTTTCTAATATCCAGTTTCTTTTGAGGTAGACCAGACAGCCAGGAGGATTTAATATTTACTGGAGAGGAAAATACCCAAACAACAAAAACGCAAAAACCACAAAGCAAATAAACCAACAAAGCCTCCTCACCCTCCCCAGAAGTCAAGGAGAAGCCAAAATGACTGAGTCTTACTCAGAATGGAAATATTTACTTCTAGAATTAGTACAGTTTGAATAAATGCTGTGTCTCTTGATTTTAAAGCAACAAACAAAAGCATCTAAAACCCCTATCAAGACCTCAAACCCTAAAACAAACAAAGGAAAGAAACCCTTGAAAGTTCAGTATCAGGAATTTCTGTATTTCTGCATAACTCAGGTTCAACTCTGTCTGGGCAATCTCAATTTAATGAGATGATACTGATATAAAGAGAGAAACTATATTTTCAAGAATTTTTCAGTGTACTTCATTCTTATTTGTGATTAAATATGAGGGTAATGACAGGATTTTTCTATATATGGCAGTTTAAATATAATTTAGAAATGCTAACAGCAGAATTTTGCATTTCCAATACATTCTTTTTCCATTCTGTTCCTCTTTGGAAAGTATATATTTGAATTTATAGTATAATAAACCAGCATATATCACAGTTCTTTATGCTTAACTAATTACATTATACTGCTTTAATGGTGAGAAGAAAAAATGTATTCATTTTGATTTTTTTTTTTAAACTTCTTAAACTCCTGCAAATGAGAACATATTTCTGATTAGGTAAGGTGGAATTTTAGTTAGAACTGTTCCAAGCTTTATATTTATATTCCAAGCTCTATATTTTTCCATTCCAGAAGTACAAACATATTGCTTTTCTTATGTCTATTACCTCTTGAAGGTGAAGTATATATTAAGTATAAAATGTTGATATTTTGAGCTATAAAATTGCTTCTGAATTATGGGGAAGGAGCATTAGATTGGAAGAGACTGTGTCTATATTGTCAGTGTCTTTAGGGCCTGAAAATGCTTGTATTGAGACAAAATGACTGCTTAAATTTATCACTTTGGACAATTAAAAAATCTGAGCATAAATCTGTTTTGAAATACTTACACTACCAAAACAGAATTTTCTTGAAAACAAATATTCCTGTTTAGACTGATTGAAAGCTAATGAAGAATAAATTGAAAGGGGGCTTATTTACATTAAGGCAGAAGTTTTCTTCTAAGAACTTCCTATGTTAAATGGTTTTCTAGTGTTTTTTCATTTTGACCTATAAGGTCTAGTAGGCATAAAATTTGTGTCTGTGGTTAAACTGTATTTACTCAGGTATGCCTTTTAATTTTCTTTACAACCTGTAGAGCCATTCTTATTTTTTTGTGGGAAGGATTTGATTTTCAAATCTTCAAAATCCATTTTGAGTAAAGCTTTTTGTTGGGTTTTTTCTTTTGTATGTGTACGTTTGTGTATGCTTCAAAAAGTGCTGTTTCCCCTTTTTTTTGTTATTATGGTACTAGCCATAATAATCTTATTGATAAGATAAAAGGCTGATGCTGCCTTTGTTACCTGCATATTACTCCACTTGTAGTGATAATCCAGTCTATATCTATAAAGCAACAATACTACCAAATTTCATTTATGTGCTTCTGACTAGTTTTCTTTGTTGTTCAGCTATTGTGTCTCATTTTCATCTGAGCCACATTTCCAATTGTTCTGTGATTGACGTGCTGGAGAGATTGACAGTTACCCCCTAGTGCCTGCTGTCTGGAGATCCCACAAGCAATAATGGATTTTACACCAGAATTTAGCATCAAATATTGGCTTTCAGTGTCAAATGGGTTAAATTTAAATGCCAGTTAATTGTAGCCATTTTGAAATCATAGCCTTAAACAGAACCATTTTTTGGATATCCCCGAGTCCTGTGTGTGCCACGCAACCCAAATGTCTCAAACTCAGCAGAAATGAAGTATTGCATTTATGACTGTTTCTGTTTCTTAATTTTGCAAGTAGGCCAAACCTTGAGAGTATAAGGAAAGTTTCCAGTGTGGTAGGAATTTTTATTTCAGATAAACCAAAAAGAGAACCAGTGCTGATCCTAATTTTGTAATTCCAATATGTGTCCTCAAAGTCTACATATCTGCTATTAATACTAGTCCTCCTGTAACTACACTTTTTTTTAAAGCCCCAACTCCACTTTAAAAAAAAAAACTTTTTCCCAATCCTAAAACTATTAGCATGTGAGATGCTCTCTTCTGTTATATTCCAGAAGCAAAAAGTTATATAAACCCTTTAAAATTACTTTTGCATGCAGAGATTTCCTACATAAAACTGGGGGAAAAAAAAAAGATAAACTTTCCATTTTCTGTACCCAGTTATAACAAAAATAGAGACTAAGAAAAAATGTTTTGGAAGGAGATAGAACTTTGTTATTCTTCAAGCATGCTGACCTGTATTTATGAGATGTCTCCAAACCACTACAAAGTTCTGCTCAGAGCTTGGCCATGACTCTTGTCATGTCCTTTCCAACCTCCCTGAAGTAGCTTGGAAAGGGTGGATGCAGGTGTAAGATGAGGAACAACTGTTGTGTCTTTGTAGGGAGAATGGGATAATTTCTACCATTAGAGTCAGCCATAATGACTGCTTAGCTCAGATTTTCCTTTTCAAGATTTCTTAAGGTATCTTATTTCATATTGATGATATCAGATTTTGTTCAAATATTGTTGAAATTATAAGAAATATTTACTACCATTTTACAATACATTCTGCATTCAAATTTAAGTTACCCTTTATCTGTAAAAAGCAGTACTGTTAGTGTAATAACACCAAAAAGTATTTTTTGGGTAAAAAGATCTAAGATTAGGTGTATCTAATACTGTAAGTAATTTTTATGTGATACAATAGACATTCTGCACGCTTGATAAAGATAAATAACAATTTCTCTATTTCAGCATTTCTATTATGGATTCCTTGTTTTTGAATGAGTATAGAAATCTCTTAAACTGGTGAGAGTTAGAAAACTTTCCATATTTCTTGCTTTAGCAATCTGGTTGTTCATATTGGAAAACTTTCAACAGAAATATGTAATTACTCATCAGATTTTGGAAAGGTGTTCCTTATTGTGGTGTATGTGTGACAGGACTTCTAGTTTTGCATTTACATTTGCTTTCTAGATTGCAGATTAGAATCTAATCCTTGGAGGGGAAAAAAAAAAGTATGTTTTTAACACTTTAATAGCAGTGTAGAAGTTGGTTTAAAAAAAACAACTGGGGGAACAAGTTGGCACATGCAGTTAGTGTTACCTTAATGAGTTCACATTAAGGTGATTGCTGCCCAGCAGTTGCCTTTGTTTGTCCCTGCTAGTCTAATTAAAAACATCTCTTTCTCCCTTGAACTTCCAGATTGCTGATTTGAGCAAAGTGGGTGCATGGTCTCTGCAAAGCTGTAGGTAGTTTCTCTAACCATTTTGCTTCCCAGGCTGTCAATGAGCATCATAGTCTGTAATATCAACACTATTACATTTGAGCCTTTATTACACAAATTCTGGTTTAGACTGAAAATTGCTGTAACTCAAGGAAACAAATGTATCTTAATTTTATTTTTTTGTGAGGTTAAGTGAGAACTTAAAACAGAGCCTTTGCAATTACTTGTTTGTATAAGGATGCTAATGCCATTGCAACGTTTTCTTAAAGGATGCCAGACAATTATATGTAGAATATAAAGAAACAAAAATGAAGGCGAAAGAAGATGCCCTGGCTAAGGCTGAACTTGAAACACTTCAGAGTGAGTTTTTACCACTGTCTTAATAAACAAAGATGTAATACAATATACCTTCTAAATTGGATATATATGAACAAATAATTTTCTAATCTTCTAAAATACATGCTTTATATATTTCTCTACTGCTGTTAAATTTAAATAAGCTTTTAATTTTGTGGCTAATTTTGCCATAGGCTGTTGGTTTGTTCCTATAGAAACATACAACTCAGGTGATCAGTTATATAGATTGTAGCAAAAAGAACATGCCTTGCTAGAAATGTTGCTTTACAGGAGGGGAAGATCTCGAATGTACTATACATTTTCAGAAGTGATCTCTTGGGTTTTTGAGCATTTTTGTATTCTCGTTTTTTGTAATTATTATTTTTTTTTAATAGTGTGTTTAATAATTCTTTTGTGCATATTGAGTTGATTTTTGTGACGGAAAGTGACAATAATTTGAATTTCCAAAAGCATGGATGCAGACTTCAGGGATGGATTCATGCTATTGTTGAAATAAATACATTAAAGTTTTTATGCTTTTATAAAAGACTAGAGAAGGCAATTAATATTTCCTTTAATAAAGTATTCAGAATAATTATAGGTGACTTTTCCTTTTCTTCTTTCAGTTATTTGCTTTTGACAATGATTAAACCTACCCTCTTCTGAAGACAGTTTTAACAGTTTTTTGTCCGTGTTTGTATGTGCATGCTTGCTTTATTTACTGTACTTAAGTGCATGCTTTTAAGTTCGTTTATTCTGACAAGTGCATTGAGTGCTTTGTGATAATTTACTAGCTTGGAGTAAGCATAAACCTTTAGGTACTTAAAATACAGCTGCATTATTTATATTTACAAAATAGCTTAGTTTTGTAAAATCAGCGAAGAGATCCAGTTCCAGCTGTAATTCCCAACTTATCTGTAGCTGAATCTATTTTGGGAAAATGGGTAACATTCAGCGTCTCAGTGAGCATCATGGACCCAGGCCAAATCTAGCAAAATAGTGCATTTAATGCTTGTTAGGAAGGCCTGCCATTATGTTTGAGATACCTACCACAAAATGGGCCTTTGAAAAGGGTCTTGACTCGGGTTATTAAAAACTTGTTAAATTGTCAGATAGTTATGTCTTACCATTGTTCAAAATAGCTGGCATGCATTCCTCATTGAAATCTGTGAACTACTGTTTTAAAAGGACTAGTTTTTGAAAACAGAAGGGCAAATGAAAGTAAAAAGCTATTAAAATCATAATGTGCACGTTCCTGTGTGTCACTGAAAGGCCATGTGTGAACTTTTAAGTACTTCCATGCTGCCAGGTGTGTTGTGAGAGTCACTTCTCTAGTTGTTACCTCCAGTAGCAGTGCCCAGCCCTGAGAGGCACAAGTTTGGCCTTCCAGGTCACCCCTGACCTCTCCCAGAAGCACCACCCTGTCCCTTGTCGTGCTGCTGGGTGCACCCTGGTGTGACTCCCATGTCTGCCAGGTGACCCAGTGTCACTGGTGTGAGCAGGGGCCAGGCCTCACCAGCCTCACTGGCTGGCATCCTGCCCTCCCCTCGTAGGCTTGCTGGCAGGGAGCAAGGAGGAGTGAGAATCACCACCTGTAATTAGCAGAGTTTGAGATTTGACATGGAATTACTTGGTCAGCCATAGCAGTGCTATAGCTGGGCAGCAGAATGAGCTGTCAGTTACCTTTTTTCTAATAAGTAAGACTCCCAAGAGAGGAACCAGAGATGCATCCATGTTACTGTAGGCAAAAGAATAAAATTATATTATTTTTTCCTGAAGCTTGCATGCAAAACATCTGCTAAATTTGCTTATTTCATTATGTTGCTCTGCATTGTCACATCACAATTAGCATAGAAAGGTTATAAATCACCAAATGGGCATTTTGTTTGCCCCCATTCTTCTTCATTTTAGACACTATCCCTGGGATGCGAGGTCATAATAAAGGTTCCATCTATTTAATTGAGTAAACATATCTCATGCTGATTAGCAATAGCTGTTTTACAGTGCTTGTTTTTTCATGCCCTAATTGCTAGTTTGCCCCTTCTCTGCTTTCCTGCCGAAACTGTGCACTATTCTGTAGGCAGCTTGAACTAAAACCAGAGTCGGGTACTGGAGGAGGAAAATAGAGTTTTCTGAACAGGAAAGAGAGGAGTATTGAGATGCCATTAAAGGTCTACTTTTGGGAAGGAATGTGAAAAAATAATTTCTTGGTAAGTCAATATTATGCAGTATTGATTTACTTTTCGGCATTTTTGAAACACTTCTCAATCTATCCAAAACTGTCATTACTGCCTTAATAAAATATAGAAACTTTACCTTACGAAAACAGAGCAACTCACAATACAATCTTAGGTTTCTAGGAAATACGATTTTATAGGAATTGCAGAGAGCTGTGTATTTTAGGGATAAAAGGAGAAATGGTACAAATGGTTTATGTTGCATCAGAAAATGTATTTTTCACATATAGATGTAAGAACACAAAGTTTTATTTTTAAATCAAAGTGCTTTAATTAATAAACTTTCTTCCAACTTCTCCCTCTCCTGTTGTGTCACATGTGTGTGATCCTGCATCAGGGAATGGTTCTTTCACAATGGATAGCCCCGTTCCTCATAGTCATGGAGTATGAAATACAGTAGGTATTAGATGCACTGAATAGGCTTTATTAAACTAAGATGACAGGCATGCAATCTGGACAGATCACTCAGTTTTTAAATTTAAATTGCAAGGTTTGAGTAGTTATCAGGACAAACTCAAGCAGCTCTCAAGCTGTTTTTGCATGGAGTACTTCTTTCAATAATGTCTGTTTTAGGGGGAAACACATCTGTTTTTCTTTCTTTATACTTAGCCTTAGCAGTTCTCTTCCTTTCCTTTCTTCTTTGTTTCCCCTGACATTCAGTATACAAACTTAAATTTATTTTTGAAATACACCTTTTTTAAAAAATCGTGCCTACTAGGTATTGCAGGTGAACTCTTCACTGGCATCCCCATTGCAAAATATATTTGCATTGTAAATCCAGAATTCTTGCTATGATGTACAAGGCATCTGGAACAATCTATGGCAAGGAACTGTTTTGTTTCTAGTTATAAACCATGTTGAATAGTATGTGAGTTTTTCTGCTTTTTCCTTACCCCCATCATTCAAGCTTTAACTGAAATATGAAATTACAAGCCCTTTAGCTGCTTGATGAGCTGCCTTTCTGTGTCAGGCTTTTGTGATGTGGTATATATGTCTCTCCATAGGGTCTTGTAGCACTCTTACCCAAGTGCCTGCCACCAAACATCCAGAGCTGTAGTGAAACCTTTAATACATTTGATCAGGTTTGGTTAGGCTTGGTTGGTCACCCTTTCCTGACAGCTTGGAATACAGCATGCTGCTTGAGTAGCTTTTCATGATAGGGATAAGAGACATCATTAGGTCTTTTAGTATAATGGGTTTATTTCAGACTCTTACAGGTGAAAATCCGTGAAAAATACTGATTCTCCTGACTTGTCTTGTTTGACTTGTATCAGTGGTGCACTTCAGCTTTGCACTTCCTTGTTACTCAAGATATGGCATTGATCAGTAACCCTTGAGATGCCTTCTGTTCTTCATGGTTTGTTCAGATAATTAATTTTGCTATTATATAGTTATTTCATAATTTCACTATGAATTTCTCCAGGTTTAACTTTCAGTTGTTTGTTATTAGCATGTCTGTGCCTAAAAAAAACTTTATTTATCTGCACGTTTTCTTAAGCCCTTAATTTCTGTGGATCTTCTGTACTCGATTTAGTTTTGCAATGTATTTAGAAGTATTGGGCCCTGGGTTTGTATATAATGTTCTAAAGTTTGTCATCTTCTGATTATAAAATCATGTTTCTTTTATGGTTATTACAGAATCACAGGTTGCATTAGTTTCCATTGCTCTGATAGCTCATTTCAGATTGCTTTCTCACCATAATTGTAAGCCCTATCAAAATATCAAAAGGTTCCTTGCCCAAAGTCCCTTCTGAGTGGAGATGTGGCATAAGGTCCTTAACTGTGTAATTTTCAAAAACGCTTTTGATTTGATTGGTCCCAGATTACCAGCCAGTCCATGTTCCTACTTCTCCTTGTGCTTTCCACTTCACTGTAAACCATATGGACCAAATTTATGGAATCTAGCACTATACTAAAGGTTACTTTTCTTTTACTTCCAAATAATTGATAAATATCCTGGGTGATTGTGTTTAGTATTAATCTCTGCCAAAATGCAGTGTTGAGATGGCTGCTCAGTAATGATTTGTTGACAGGCAGGTTCAGAGAACATTAATTTATGCAATGCATGCTTTTTTGGTTGGTATGGGCGTGAGTGTTCTGATCACTTAATCGTTACCTCTGAAGCCTAATTATGGCAAACTGTGTATCATCCATTTCACTGAGTGTTTTGACAGGCCTACTCAAAGAATTTTGAACTTTCAAGCTTGTGTATTTTTCCCAATTGTTTCAACTGGGCTTTGTATGGTACCTCTCCCCATAAAATTTGCTTTAGACTTTATGGAAAATACTCTGCAGAAATACAGTGCATGAGGGCCATTTGAGAGAGGCATGCATGATTCATTGTATGTTTGTTGTAAGGCAAATTAGTGCTCAAGTATTGGAGCCTTGTTTCTAACCCTTTTGTATTTTGGGGGAACTGGAAGTTTTGGGAAGGGTAGATCTTCAGAAAAAAAGATTAAAGTCATCAAAAGCGGTAGCTTGAGACATTTTTTGTATCTGAGGATGCATTCATCCCTGAGCATGTCTTTAGTCAGTTTGTTAAAAAATAAACTAGCTTCTACATCCCAGTGCAGAAGATGTATATATCTGTCTTTAATTCTTGATATATCCATATAATCCCATTGACTTTGAGATAGAAATATGTACTTTTGCCCTGTATTTACATTGATACTGAACATAATTTGCTCCATTTTTTCAATAGACTGTCAAAACCTTAGTACAATTTTTTTCCAGACTTCTGACTTCTTTGTGTTCTGTCTGACTCCATTACTGTATGTGTAAGTGAAATTTTTCTCTTGTCATGTTTTCAACAAATTTTGATGCTGCAAATGCTTCAGTTGTCTTTCATAGTTACATAGGTAAGTGAACTGTGTTGGTGAAAAGAGATCTCAGTGCAGTATCTCACTGTTTTGCCAAAAAGAAGTTTACTGTCTACCTTTTTGTGTGGTCATATTTCTTGCTTACTAATGCATGAGATATCAGGCAGTTTGTCCCTTTGATTTTCAAGATATCACTTTTTTTTTTACTGTATTTTCTGTGAATTCTTCTTCATGCTTAAAACTCAGAAGCCTTGCAGAGAGAGAGAGAGGGTGCTACAACTTGATGTATTGAAATTTCTTTGCAGAAGTTCAGTGCTTTGTTTTGGTTTTATTTCTTCCTCTATGAAGCAGTTTTGCAGTTTTGTGGAAAAATTCTCTGAGTTCTTTATGTTTAGATCAGCTGATTTGTAAAATCAATATAAATTTTCTGAAAACTTTAAAATGCAGGACCTCTGATACTTGTTATGAAAAAACATCACTGTTTTATTACGTAGCACTTGATCCAGAAAGTCAAGCTGATTCCTTATCTGACACCTATCTTAAAGCAAATAACCATTAGCTAGATATTATTAATTCTGCCAGTTAAAATTAATGTAATAACAAGGTGGAAGAACTAATGAAGAAGATCAAAGTGTCTGATTATGTGCAAGTAATTCATCAGACTTCAAAACCCAGATCATGGCACCATAAACTAGTAAAATCTATAGCCAGTAGAGGAATAGTATTGGAGGCCTTTAGAAACATAAAATTTTGTACTTTAGGGGAGTTAGCTAATTTTTATCTGTAAAGTCTGGGCATCCCAGCGATAGGTGTGTTTTTATGCTGTTCAAACATAGAAGATGTAGCTGCATCTCTCTTTTTCTAACTCTTAAGTTGTTAAATGCACAGTAGATTTTATTCTTCTGGTAAAGAACTTGATAGTTCTAAAGGTGGAAAGTACTTGTAGAAAATTAGTATTTTTTCAGTATGAATTCAGGAAGTGATAAAACAAAATTCCTTCTGCTAAAAAAGACTAGAACTCTCTAAAAGTTATGAGTCATGTAAAATACTGATGCGTTGACATTGGATTGGTAGATATAAAACAATTTCCATTGTACTTAGGATCTTGGATTCCATATACTCAAAAACCAAATTCCATTTGGTTTTTTAATTCTATTTAATAGACTAAAAAAGTTACTACACAATAATTTGGTAATCAAAGCACATAATCTTCCCAGAAAATTGTAATGAGAGTAAGCTTTTAATTTACCCTGTTGAAGTCAGGCTCTGTTTTACCAAGATTTTCTCTCCCCTGTGTTTAGTTGCATGAGTGCCAGTAACTGGTTATAGTGAGGGTTTGCTGGATATTGGTGCCTAAACAGGGCACTGTGGTCTGACTGGGTCTCCAGCAGACACTGAGCTCACTGTCACAGAACTGAAAGGAACCTAGGAAACCTTTTCTATATGTTTTTCCTGCATTTTACTTAGGTTTGTGTGTAATAATATTAAAACAATATTTGAGACTGGAGCAGAAAAATGTCTTTTTAAAGCCTGTTCTGTTATAGTGGATGGCCTAAAACCAGCACCATTAGAAAATGACACTAAATGTTAAGGGAACACTTGTGTTTCCAAACTCTGAATCCCAGCTGCAGTTGTCACTACTGTCAGCATGATCAAATACTTCCTTACTTTAGGTCATGGTGGTGGGCAGCTGCACCAACTTCCTGGCTGTCTGTCAAGCCTTAGCAGATATAGGATTCAGCTGTATAGGCATCATCTAGTATTTGGAAAATCTGATCCATATTCTCTTCAGGGCAAAGTGCCTGGCCAGGTCAGAAGTGTCTTTTAGGCTGCCAATTGAATTGCTGATAGTGAAAAGTTAACATGAAAGCGGGAGGTTTTCTTCCTGAGTATTTCCTGTGGACTTCTGTTGTCTGGGTGAAGTAGTTCCAGTGGTCTGTTTTGCTTTCTCCATATTCACCTGAAAGAGCACCAGTGCTTGACTGCCTTAAGTTGAGGCTTCATAGCATTAAACATAACTTCTGAATTTCCTTTGTCTAAAATCCTTTAAGATGTTGCCATTAAACTACTTTTATGTGCTTTCCTATTCTAAAAAGTGACTTTGAAAATTCTGGGGTGAAACTGTTCTTGATGGGTTATTGGGAGCCCTATGTCAAAGGTGCTGTGACTTCAGTTCTATTTATTTGTTTTTTTTAATTCAATGTGACAGTCATTGTGGTATCAAGAGATACACTGAACTCCTTCATCTTTTTGTATACACGTGGGAGACAGTGGAGATAAGGTTTTTTTAATTCTGGTTGAGTGCTTGTTTGAGGTTGTACAGCCATCTTCTCTAGGTGGGATTTCTCATTCCTTTGATAGTCAGCAAACAGCAGGGTGTCTTATCTATGTTAGGTCTTCCTCTGTCACTTAACTGCCTGAAGAAAACCTAGATACTGTCTTTGATGCCTCCTTTTCAAGTGGAGCACAGTGTCCTCTGGAAATACTTACAGAATTACATCCAAAACTACAGCAAGAGCCTAGATTACCTATTTCAGGCTATGCTTTGCATTTTTACATGTTGATTAGAAGCATTCAGGCTTTAACTATTTGCATATTTTGGGAGACAAAATTAATAAGCAGTGGCTGATGAGGTGCAATATACAGGAAAAGCCAACTGTCATGGGTGTCTCCACTGTTAAGTCATTCCAAGTGAACACACACAGTGTGCACATATATTTTGAGGGATTGAAATAAGGTGGTGAAAATTGTCATTCAAGTTAACTTCCTAGAATATTTTTGCCAGTGTCAGCGTTTGCAATAAAAAGCTGGTAGAGCTAGTGTTACTTATCCATAGGAATCTTAAGGGATTCTAGAAGCTGTTATATATGGCAGTTTCATAGTAAAATGAGATAATATTTAATATATGTGATTTGATTATAAAATTTGCCTTTTGAAATAGACAAAAAAAGATTGGTGCCTGTATTGTGTTTACTAATATCTGCATAGTGAGACAAATGGTGGTATTACACTTTTGGATTTTCACTTAATTTTGAGGAGTATCTGTCATTTCATATTTTCTGCACATCCCTACAGAAGGATGCTAAAAAAATCCGAATACAAATTTTAACTTCATATTTCATTTATTGAAATTTGACAGGTAAAGTCGATTCTTTACAAGAACAGGTCTCTGAACAATGTACAGGGAAACTCTGAATACTGAAAAGTTTAAAAGCTCATTAGTCATCGTGTTAACTTGCAGGATCTCTATGACTTTTCTGTTCATTTTGGACTTGAAACAGTTCTCTATCCCTTTATTTTTTTCTTAAATACTCAGTTCCTAGGATTTTTCAAATCTGTGGAGTCTTTTCACTGTGCTGTTTCTGCACATATACTTTTAGGAAAAGTAATTCTGCTCAAGAATTGCTCAAAGTCCTTTGCCCTCTTTAGGAATTTTTCAAAGGTTTCCATGAAAAACAGATTTTTCTCCTCTGAAGTATTAGGCTGTGGTTGCAAAGGTGGATAAGCTGATGAGACAAATGTGGTTCTTCTTTTCCTTGCCCACCACCTTTAAATGACTTGGATATTTTTCTGTTTGTTTGAGTAGTACAAGTAGTTTTCTACTTGCTTAGTAAATTGAAGTAGTTTGCTGATTGATTGGATGATTGTAGGAACACAATAGAAGAGAGAGGAACACAAAGACATGCAGTGGAGAGTGAAAAGGTGGAGTCAAGTGTAGAACTTCCCCCTTAGTTGCAGTGGAGTATTAGATCAGCTCTTTGAGTTTAGGAGCATTTAGTCATTGTGAATACATCATATTTTGAAAATGAGAAGAGTCCCATTGGGCACACCTGAGTTTTATGGATGCTTTTTAAGTGTTCAAGCTTCTTTCTGCTCCTCATCTTCTTGTCCTTTCTAATGTTCTGTCAGTTGTCCATTTTAAATCTTACTTTTGAGCTCATCTTATATAGTGGATGCATAGGTTATTGTGGTCCTTCCTTCCTTTCCCATGGGTTTGCTACTCCCATTTAATACCATTTGAAGGGCAGAGAGAGCAGAAAACAGTAATTGGTGTTAGAAATGAGGACCAACATTCAAATCTTCCTAAATGTGTGAATGCTAGAACAGAGCTATTTGTGGTTGGAGAAATCTGAGAATAGAGAAGCCATCTGTTGACTCAGGAGCTTCTACTTAACATAGCTGACCATAAAGTAATACAGAATTGTCTAAAATTCACCTTTCTACTGAAGCTAGCTGGACTTCAGAATCTTTTAACAGCTCCTGTGCTTTTGCTTATACTAATTGTCTTTGCCAAGTGCTGTAGCAGTAATATGAGCTAACTCATCTGGCCCTTTCAGGCATAGTTCAGGTGGATGAGGGGCTAAGTGAGTGCATTGCTATTTACTTTTAATAGAAATAAAATTATTGTGCAAAACACTGATTCTCTTTTTAACAAAGAAATTGAAGCCACTTCCTCAGTGGAAATTTTAAGATAGGATTAAGAGTTGAGGAGCTACTGCTTCTGAATTATACATGCCTGCAGTACTAGTAGCATTACTTTTTCTTCTTTTTTTACTTTTGTATAGAAGAGAAGAAGCCTAAAGTCAAGAAACCAAAATTAGAATTCCCTGTATACACAGCTCTGGAATCAAGTGTGTATATGCCATCTTATGATCATGGAGCTTCAATTGAAGAGATTGAGGAACAGATGGATGATTGGTTGGGAGGCAGGAACAGAACCCAGAAAAAGAAGGTAGGTTCAAATCTTTCATGTTGTTATATATTTTAAATGTTGATTCATTTGCTTGCTTCTCAGGAAAACAGAATATTGTGTGTATGCCACCACAATATTCATATACCGTAAAGTGTAGAGAAGTATCAATTGTCTGGCAGAGATATAACAGAAAAAATTATGTTAATGTTCAGTGTAATTTGTGTAATGATACTGGAAATGTTTTATAATAGGATGTCATTGATTAAGCCATGTGAAAGCTCTCTATGGTTTCTAATATAAATACTATTCTTGTTCTCTAGAAATTAGTAGAACATAGTGCTGTCAAGTTGTATGAGGCTTGGTTCTTTCTCTTAATTGCAGTTAATAATGTTTTGCTTGCAAGAATAGATTCTTCTCTATTAAAAGAAAAGCAAAGGAAAAAGAAGAAACCTTCTCTTTGTAATATGCAGATGTACTATCTTTTGATTATAGAACTGATTACGTACTTTGTGCATTTTATCTGATGCATAGAACAGTTCTAACAATTCAATTTAGGCCTATTGTTAAGGTTCTTTCTACTCAGAGATAAGGGTTCTTAGTGGCAGTTAGTATAATTATGTTCTGGTAAATTTTATTAAACCATACTACCTTGAAAATGTATAATTTTCATGTTGGAACAGAGAATAAACATTGTAAATTAGTCTACTGTCTTGAAAATCTGCCTTCCTTGGAAGACAGGTGGGAAGGGTGTGTTTGAAGTGAAGTTGGATTGGTTGCATGCTTGATCATCTGGATCCCCAAACTCATCTTCCCCTCTGACAGAAATTGAGTCTGTCTTTGAATTTCCATGAAAATGCAGAAAATGAGTAAGACTGGGCCTATTCCATCTATAAATTTACACCTCCTCACAAAATATTTAGAAGTTGTGTCTTCAGAGATACTGCTAGGACAATAGTTGTAGGTCCTTCCTTCTGGATGTCCTCAACAAAACTAACTCCGTTTTCTGCGCTTCCATCTGGATGTTCAGTATTGTGTCTCATTGCTTTGATGAATTAGTGTATTTTTTAAATCATGTTCTGTTACAAAAGGGGTTAACCTTTTAGGGACAACCAGGCAGTTTGTACTGTTTGTACTGAACAAACTGTGATGAGTTGTGCTTCCTTTACTGGACAGCTAATATGTTATCACAGTGCAACATCATTATTTAGTACAATTGTGGAGGGAAACAGATTCATAAACTGCACAAAAAAAAAAATGTCACCAGCTCCAGGAGCCTATAGGAGCCGTTTGTATCTAATAGGAGAAGGGCTGTGTCATATGATTTGTAATAAGCTCACTGGGAAAATGGTTGTACCACAAGTGAATTGTTCCTACCTGTCATTTGACACATTTTCCATTTTAGAAATACATATTTTTCTTCACATCATGGATGTGAACTGGGTCAGCATCCCTCTTCTGCACCTTGCATGGATGTGAAACCAAGTGATGTGTAACATCCACCTCTCAGTTCTGCTTGTTTTAGGAAAAAGTTACTCTGTCATAAATCATTTTGCCAACAGGCCTTTTCTTGAAATTGTCATTCTTCACTCATAAGGAAACCTGTTAGCTTCTTTTTTCCCTCATCTGCTGTGGTAGCTCAGGGATGTGGACTGTGTACCAGCCAACATCAAAGTAGCTTGATGAAGTAGTGCATTATTTTGCCATCCTTCCAGGAGTAAAAAGTGGAGTTGCTTTCCCTGCTATTGGCATCCCAAGTATAGACAATTACAGTCATTTAATATTGTTCATCAACTGCTCTGCACTGTTGGTATTTGTATTTTAGAGGTGCCTATAATCCATGAACTAGTGTTTGTGAAATGCTGTACTGTGCAAAGCGCCTAATTTGATAGAAAGATTAGATTATGTTCAGTTCTTAGATTGATTGATTATTTTTTAATACTTTGAGTTCTTTTTTTCCTTGTGATTTATTCTTTTTGATTACTTCTTCCATAGGATCTAAGTACTGAAGTAGATAAAGAACAGACTGTAGAGAAGAAAACCTCTTCCTTCTTAGGCACTGTAAAATGATCTACCAAGGGAAGGAGAAAGAGGAATGTTTTCCATTTTTTTCATAAGGTTACATAGCTGGATGAAAACATGCTTATAGCATTGTAAAGTTATTCTTCTGCCCAAGTTTGAGAATGCACTGAGTGTATGTCCATAAGGAACTAGTTTTGCCATGTTGTTACTCTTTAGTTAGAACTGAAAATTAAATGCAATAATAAAAGAAAGCAAGCTATTGGGAGACAGATGATATCAGTATTGCAGAATTGAGAGGTAATTTTTCTGTATTTCTGTGTAGCAGTGATCTATCCACCTTTGGTACCTTTTTAGTATAGTTTTAATAGTTGTACTTCAAAAAAAAAAAAAAGACTATTTAACAGAAGGATGAGGCCAACAGTAAAAATAAATTTAGAAAATCATATTTATGAGAGAAGGTTAAACAGTTGGAATTTTAGACAACAAAAAGGGAGGCTGTATGGAAATAATGGGATTCAGTGCTTTTCCAGTCCATTCCAGTTTTGTTTTAGGTAGAATTATAATAATTTATCATGATTTACTACCTTTTATTTATTTATGAATTCAGAGAGAAAGAAATACTCAATTTGCTTTGCAGCCAAGATGCTTAAATTCAGATTTGGGATCACAGGGAGGTGGAGGCACATACCAAGAGCTTATTACCTGTGTCATTTGTGAAACCTTTCCATCTGTCCTGTTGTTGAACTCTATCTGTTGGAAATAGTGTAAGCTGACTCAGTTGTATTTGAGAGCATGGAAATGAAGTAATGGGACTCTAGAGAGGTGGGGTGTTTTTGCTATATAGGAAATCATATACTTACCTAGGACTAAATTGTATATTCATATAGTGCTGGCTATACTATTCATACACACTGCATATGACTGAGAACCTGGGAGGAATTGCTAAAAGCTTCTCATGATAATCAACAAAACTCTTCAAAACAAAGCAAGCAAAGAAAAAGTTTATTACAAAGATTTTTTTGTTTGTTTTATCACTGAATGTCTGTGCTCTGTTTCTGAAAAGATGATCTGCAAGATCTTACAGGTTGATGAGGTCTGAATTTACTTAGCTCAAGTTTCTGATTTTTTTTTCCCCTGTATCTCACTAAAAGGTGACTGGAAAACTTGTGCTATGATGCTTATTAGTAATTAAGAGAAATTTAGAGGGAATGGACTCCTTTGAGATGTAGTATTTTGTAGCCTGAATATGTTGTTAAGCCAAGTTAGTAGCCATTTAACCCTTTACTTCCCTGTTAAGCAACCTATTATGTGGAGCTGAAAGAAAGGAACTTATTAGAGGACATATTTTGTTACATCTGATGTTGTTCACTCATTTCTGCAAAAAGTCATGCAAGAATATGAGTATTCACTGTTTTTGGAATCATGCTATTGATGAATCATTTCTCTCAGTGGGATTTCCCTCATACTCTTTGTTCTGATTTGATTTTATGTGATTTGTAACACATGTTGTTTTCATGAGAGTTCATTGCTTATGTGAAGAATATTGTTGTTGCATGAAAATCTTGGCCCTTAAGAAATCTTTGGGAGATTTATCATGGTCTTCAGTGGGACCAGCATTATAATTCCTTTTAGTTTACAGATTCCTCATCATCTCCCCTGGAATCTCCCTTTCATATCATTATTTCACTCATTCATTTATTAAGATAGAGTTCCAAGTTCTGTCTCAATGACTGGTGAATACTTTTGACCTTTTGATATTTGCTTATTCTGTAAAGAGGAGATAAAGGTGGAGAAAGACAGTACCTGATCCCTTCCAGCTGGACCAGATGTATGGATAGAAAATGATGTTTCTCATTATTTTTGTTTTTCATGTTATCCTGCAGCACTTTGTGGCATTTGGGTTTTTTTGATATGGCAGGAGCGCCTGGCTTGATTTTACTAAAGCAGGAGAAGTAAAAACTGTTTTTGAGCACAGAGCATGGGAAACTTAGCATACATCACTTGCATTTGATATTCTGTTAACCTTTAAATTAGGATTATGAAAAAATACTGTGAAATAAAAGTATACATAAGTATAAATAAACATTGTTTTTACACAGTTTATTGTAGATGCTGGAAACACAGTAGTTACCACTTTTTTTTTAAGTTACTGAACTTCAGACTGGTCATTGTGGTGCTGAACTCCTTTCTGGTTAAAATGTATTTTGTGCTTTTTGTTTTCTCAGCCTGGGCCATCAAAGCACTGTGTTTCAGATATAGGATATTGATAACCAAGTGAGCTTTTTAATCATGAAGGTTTTATTTGAAAGCTGGCTGGTGGAACAGGGATATGACTTTAAATGTTAAGAGATCTCCCTGCTTTCTGACATTAAAAGGCAAAATGCTATACAAATGCTAAATTACTATTTTGTTAACTTAGAATGTATAGATTTGACAATTAAGTCTTAGTTGTTTTATAACCTTGTACATTTTGTAATTGCCAGCTAGCTGCCACCTGCTCTCTTCTGCCTTGGATCTTCCCACATCTGTGCTGCTTTGAAATCTGAGTATGCTTTTTCTTTAGTAGCAAATAATGTGGTACTTGTTCTAATCAGATGTCATATGATAGATTACCTGAATACAGTTTCCAAGCTTTTAAAAAATGTTAATTTCTTAAGCAAGCAGTTTGTATTTTAGGAGGATTAAGGTGCTGTGTAAACCAGATGTTTTAATAAATTGGTCTTTAAGGGGAAAGGTTATTTGTTCTGATGTGCAGCCTGAGTTCATCTAGTTTTGAAATAATTTATTTTCTCTTTCTAAGCAATGAAGAAAATATGGTTTTGAAAATTGTGTCTGGATTTTAATGCTCTTTTATTCCTGGGATAGGTACAAATAAGCAGCTAGCATTCTGAGATTCCTTAGTGTGAGCTACTGGGCCTTAATCCTGACTCAGAAGGATTGCAGTAGGTCCAGAATGTAAATCTCTCTGTGTTCCCAGTGAATTTGAGGCTCTGTATTGAGACTGCCAGCAACCATACATGTTAGTGTCAGTTATGAAGCTATTCATTGGAACTAGTCTAAGTTCATAATACATTTTAACCTGAGCTCCAAATTCTCATCAAATGGTGATGACTTTGAGTCACTATTGATCTGGGCCATATTGAATTTAGTAACCCTGAGGTGAAAATCTCAGTATTCTATTACCAAACTCTTAAAAATGTAGTGTTACTGAAAAGATGCTTCATTAAAAAAAAAAATAAAATAAAATCTGCATTAGAGTGTTACTAAAAGTGTTAAGAATTCAGACTTTCCTGTGATTTTTTTATGCTTTGTGTCTCTACAAATATTGCAGACTCAGCCTGAGCAGAATATTGAGATTTGCATGTTAAAAAAACTCTACCATTTATGTTGCATAGGCTACTCCTACAGTTGGCATATTTTGATTAGAGTTATTACTATGGATGAAAAATTATACACATGCTTTTAAAAATAATTGTTTAAATCTACCTATTTGCTTTGGCTCCTGGTCAGTGGACAGGTATGGATGTATATATTTTTCTTCTGTGCAACAGAATTCTAGTGATGAGATACTGATGTTAGAATGATAGAATTTAGGTTTGTAAAGACCTCTCAAGATCATCGAGTCCAACCAACATGTTCACCACTAAGCCATGTCTAAGTGCCACATCTGTGAGTCTTTTGAAAACTTTCAAGAACAGTGATTTCACTGCTTCCCTGGGTAACCTGTTCCTATATTTGGCCACTCTTTTAGTGAAGAAATTTTTCCTATCATCCAATTTAAAACTCCTCTGGTGCAATTTGAGGCCATTTCCTCTTGTCCTAGTGCTTGTTATTTGATCTACCCTGAGCCTCCTTTTCTCCAGGCTAAACACCCCCAGCTCCCTCAGCTGCTCCTCACCAGACTTGTGCTCCAGACCCTTCCCCAGCTCCATTTTCCTCCTCTGGACTCACTCCAGCACCTCAATGTCCTTCCTGAGCTGAGGAGCCCAGAACTGAGCCCAGGATTTGAGGTGTGGCCTCCCCAGTGCCGAGTACAGGGGGATGGTCCCTGCCCTGCTCCTGCTGGCCACTCTGTTGCTGGTCCAGGCCAGGGTGCCATTGGCCTCTTGGCCACCTGGGCACTGGCTGGCTCATGTCCAGCTGCTGTTGGCCAGCACCCCAAGTCCTTTTGCAGCCCCTCTGCCCAGCCTGTAGCCCTGCAGGGGTGGTTGTGAGCCAAGGGCAGGAGCAGGCACAGGCACTTGGCCTTGTTGAACCTCAGGCCTCTGGCCCCTGCCATCAGTGCAGCCTGTGCAGATGTCCCTGCAGAGCCTTCCTGCCCTCCAGCAGCTCAGCACTGCCAGCCAGCTCAGAGTGTCTGCAAACTCACTGAGGGTGTCCTGGGGCCCCTCCTGTGGCTCACTGATGAAGATATGAACCAGGGCTGGGCCCAGCCTGGGCCCTGGGGAGCACCACTGGATGGAATTCCATTCCCCCACAGCCTCTGGGCCCGGCCATGCCAACAGTTCTGTGCACATCCCACAGAGCCCCCGGCCAAGGCAGGAGCAGCCGGTTCCTGCAGGAGATGCTGTGGGAAATGGTGTCAGAGGCTTTGCTGAAGTCCAGGTGGGCACATGCACAGCCTTTCACTCCTTTGCTCAGTGGGTCATCTTAGCACAGTAAAGGAGATGAGGTCAGTCAAGCAGGACCTGCCTTTGACAAACCTGTGCTGGCTGGGCCTGGTTCCCTGGTTGTGCTGCACATGTGGTGGCTCTCAAGAGGATCTGCTCCATGACCTTCTGTGGCACCCAGGGACAGTGTGAAGAAGACATCCTTTTGTTGCCTGTTATGTTAGTGACGTAGAGACCAGGTGTCGTGGGGTTAA
>VYXF01012395.1:0-27739 GCA_013397295.1 Polioptila caerulea | reverse complement strand
TAATATATATTTAAAAAAACTTTTTTTTTTTTTTTTAATATTTTGGTTTTGCAGCAGTAATCAGATTTGGTTCTAACTGGATTTTGGCCCTGCTAGTTTTCTCCCCGCATAGCTCACAATATCCCTGTAGTACTTCTAAGTGATGTCTCTCTTCCAAAAGTGACACATTCTCTAGCTAAATTTCTCTGTTCAGCCTGGCTGGTCTTCCCTAACAGCTGGTTTTTAGGCACATGGGGATGGCCTGTTCCTGCACATTTAAATTTCCTTCTAGAAGCATGCCCAGTCTTCTGGGACTCTTTTGCCCTACCAAACTTCTTCCAAAGGGACTATCTTGGCCAATGTTCCAGAAAGGAAAATGTCTACCTTCCAGAAGTTCCAGGTGACAACTTGTCTTTTTCTCCTCCTTACTTCCCCTGGAGCAGCAAACTCCAAAATTTTTGTGATTTCTGTGACCAAGACAGCCTCCACTCATCAGATCATCAGATCACCCACCGGTCCTTCTTTGTTTACAAACAGCAGGTTCAGAGGGACACCTTCCTTAGTCTGCTCCCTTATCAGCTATGTCAAGAATTATCTCCCACACTCTAGGAACCTCATGGAGCTGTTTCCTTTCTTTCATGTTGTTTTTCCAGTAGACATGTGGCAAGTTGGAAAAAGGACTTGCAAATATGAGACTTCTCCTGTTTGCTGCCCTTTGTGGGTGTATAGTGTGAGTGCTCTTCAGTTGGGTTATCAATTCTGGAACCTTTTTTGGTGAAGAAGTTCTAATTTCTGCATGACAATTCTCCAGTGTGTTTGTGATTTCTGACATCAATAACTCCTGCATCCTTGCTGCCATACCAATCTCCATTGCCTACATCTACTGAGACAGCAAACTGAAATATGTTGCTTACACACTGTCACCCTGATTTCTTCAGTTTTCTGGTGTACTTTACAGCCTGATGTTTTTCATAGTTCGCAGTTCTTTCTCACACACAGGTGTTATAATTAGAAGCATGTTTATGTTAAGATGAGGTTGTTGACATACTTTCTCTGGGAGTAAAAAACAACTGATGGGCAGTTGTCTTGCCCAATGGGATGGGAGAAGTGTCAACCTTCTCCTCCAATCCCTGGTCTGTGTAGAAATACTATAACTGTGGAGTCAGACGTTGTAATAAAGAGTTTTATGCCTTTTCGCCAGACAGTGTCTGTGTGTGTCATTGCGTGTTGAACAGGGACAGCAAACTGTCCCTCAAACAGTGACATCCCACAAATGAGCTTATCTCTAGTGATCTTGTTGTCATCCTCTTCCTCCTTCAAGTCTAGTTTAAAGCTCTCCCAGTGAGACCTGTGAGTTCCTGAGCAAATATCCTTTTTTTCCCTTTGAGACAGATACCCTATCTGTTGCCAGCTGGCTCAGTGTCATGTAAACAAACTCATGATAATCTTTTGCTTCATCTCATCTTTTATAAGAGTATTTTTGTACTCCAATTAACTGATTAGGAACAAAAATATATTTTGTGATAATAGAAGAATGCAGTGAAGAATTTCTAATGTCTCAGCACTCATGGTTCATCTGTCAGAAAATGTGAGATTTATACCATATTTAATTTGGAGAACCAGGTCTGCTGCCAATGTCTATGTGTTAGGTCTATTCATTTACCTTGTTCATTCAGTTCTACTCAGTTTCAATGCAGAATTTTATTACCAGGTGATCTAGCTCTGATATTAAAAATGACATAAAAGAGAGATTGTGAAATCCAATCGTCACGTGTGTTCTTGGATATTTATTCCTGCTATACATGTTCTAGCACTCTGAACTAAAATAATGAATGATGGCTCTACTGATATCTAATGAATGATATCAGTACTGCTAAGAACAAGCTTTTTTCTGTCACCTCTTGGTGACCCCTTAGTCTACTTATTTAATCTTATAGAAGCTTAACATAGTTTTTGGTTTAGGCAACTTCTAGCATAGATCAGAGAAAAAAATAATAGCCTAATGCACTAAAATTTACTTCATCCATTGGCAAGATTGCAGCAAGAATAATGAATATAGACCAGCAAAAAATAGAGCAACTATGTCTCATAAAACTATGACAGGTAAACATGAATATCAAGAGCTTACTACAGATATAGAAAGATATTTTTAAAAGACTAAAACCAAGTCCAAATTATAAAGTGTTTTCTACTCTGAAAAGTAACTATTATAAAACTAGGCAGACGTATGGATTTTAGTGACATTAAATAGCACTAGTAAATTTGGAATTATTTTCATATTTTGGGGTGTAAAGAGCTTTCAAAATCATATTATCCTAGGTTATTTGCATAACAGTTATTAGTATTTTCTCTGAAGAGCACAATAACAGAGCTCTGAGACAGCTGTTATGCTGCAACTCTCCAGCACGAGGGTTTTCTCACGTTAAAACCTTCTATGCGCTAAGCTCCAAATTGAGAGGAGCGTTTTTCAACCACCAAAGTCTTTTCTATTTTTGTCCCGTTTAAGCTCTTTAACCTGCTACTGCCTTAATTCCAACCAATAAAAATAATCTTGATTGATGTGACCAACTTTAATTTGGTGAGGGGGGAGGGCAGAGGAAAGGAGCAATTTCTAGATAATCTGCAAACTCACTGTAGTAAATTGTCAGTTACTGTGACAAGAAAAAAGGAAAAATGTTGCAGTGTGAGCTCACTCAAGGAATTTGTTCACTGTTATCTAGGAAGAAAACAGATTAAGAGTCATAAATGTTCTCCAAGTCAAATAGGTTAACTGATGTGTCCCCAGATATGCATTTGTTCATTGGCTTTAAATTATTAAGAGAAGGACCAGTTTCAAATATCAGAAAAATACAGCAGAAAGCTGAGCCTAATAACCATGATTTAAATAATACCTCTCTGCAGTTGGATGGCACTTATTTTAATTTGTTCAGAGCTTTAAACCTTTAACTTCTCAAGACTCTGCTAGCTTCTGCTTAAAGTAAGCTAGTGATTTTAATTTCCTTAAAGCTGGAGACTTCTACCACACCCTGTTTAAAAACATAATCCTATTTTGAAATTAGAACCAAATCTGAAAAGCTCTGACATGTTTTCAAAAGCTTTTCTATGTGTTCCACTTTAAACTTCAATGCTTAAACTTCAGTGTTAGAGGGGATGGCTGGGAGGGAGAAATAAAGAAAAATTTTAAAAGGAAGAAATCACTAAATTGTCTTTATCTTTTTTTTTAATTTTACCAATCAGTTTTAGTTTCAATATATACTGACATATTCAAAGACAACTATATTGTAAAAATATGTGTGTTTTAGTGGATAGGCAAAATTCAGCTGAAAATCAATTGCTAAGAAATTAAATGTATGATTTCATGTAGATATGAATCTGCTTTATCAGGGATTTAAACATGAGTAAAATCAATTTTCAAAGTGTTAAAATTGCTCTTCATGCTAGAGAATTAACTAATTAGCACTCTGAATGATTTTAGAATGATAAAAAAAAAGTATAATGAGTTGAACTTTTGCAGGCATCATAAAAAGGAGACACTTATTCACAGCAAACATGTATTTTTATTTTCATCCCATCTCATATAATAACAATAATATTAGTGATTTCTGTGAATCTTGTCTTCATGAAATTGGGTCCGAGAGTCTCAGTCATGGAGGAGAATCTAGTTGCTCCACACATGAAGCCATTTTGACTCCCAAAGGGCTTACTTTGCCTCATTATCTCCAGTGAAAGTCAGTGGAAGCACATCAGTTGGAACTTGGCTTTGTGTGATGCCAAACACTGTGTAATTACAGAGTCGTGGAATCACAGAACAGCCCAGGCTGCTTAAGACCCCGAAGGATCATGTGGTCCAACCTTTCATGGGAAAGGGAGCCTAGCTGAGAGGCTTATTTACTATCTTCAATTTCCCAGGCTAATTCTCGAAGTTCTGCATCACATGTTGGTGCAGTCATGGCTCTGGCTAGCTACTATTCAAAGGTTTGATAATAGCAGGATGGAAAACTACAGAAGCAGTATGCAAAATAGCAAGATGCCACAGACAATTTAAATAAGTTTTAAATGATTAATTTAAACAGAAGAATCAAACGAGTTTAATAGGGGATGCATGTTTTTAACATCTGGTACTTCAAATATCCATTTCAGCCATATGTATGTGAAAAAATGTAGAAGCAAAGATTTCCTTTAGAGAATCAAGCCATTCAAGTTAAAGGGGAGTACAAGGCATATTTTCTTTTAGCTGAAAAACCTTGTCTGGCAAATAGATGTTGACTACTAGAGAACAAATAAAATGAAAATCTAACAATTATGAATAATGTTTGGAAATTTAAGATGGAATATTTATTTTTCAGAATTTTAACAAACGACCAAAGATCATGAGAACATGATGATGGCACAAAAATTACAGAATAACTACTAATCATAGAAGGGAAGAAGAAACTAAAAATTTAAAAATCCATATTGATGATCAGATTTAAACCATTGAAACTATTCTTAAGTGTAGGATTTTCCAATAGGGATCTGACCAAATAATTGGGATAGCACAAATCTGTGGAAAAGAGTTTTTTAAAAATTAAGATTTAGTTTGGTAATGTGAAAAAAACCTTTTTATTTTAGTTTTAAATGTTTTTAAAAGTTGTCATTTGAATAATTTTTACTTGCATTCACAATATTGTTTTAAAAGTTAAAAATATTCAAATAGATTTATTTTGAATGGGTAACCATTCTTAAAAACATTCCACAAAATCTTTAATCTTATGAAGAGAAGCACAAATTGAAAAAAAATTAATCAAAAATTTCTTCATATTATGAATTTTCCCAAGGACGCTAAGGTGAAGACAAAATCTTTAACTCTTGGCTTCCACTCACCAGTTTGGCTGGTGTATTGAAGGAATACATTTGATCTCCTCAGTAGTTTGCTCTTCATGGAGATGGACAATGAAATATGTGTTACATTTAGGCACAATCAGAGCAACGATGTTATCAAGAGCTGCAAGATGTACCAATTAAGCAAACCTGGAACTCAAACTTTCTTAATTCTGATGCTTTCCTGGTGTTTCTTGGTGCTATGCTGCTCCTTGAGGAGGGTAAGATATGTTATTATTGCCTTCTCTTCACTCCTCCACCTCACCAATCACTTGCAATGGTCTCTTAGATGCTATGTAGATTAATTTATTTCTTCTATCTTTTCTGGGTTTTATCAGATCTGCCATAGATTGTTGACTGCCAGTGTGCCATTCTCTCCGACTTGTTATGGTTTTGAGAATATCCACATATTGGTTTTTATAATTCTTTTGTTTTCCATCATATATTTTATGTGAAATTATAGGTTTGATCCTAGTATTGCCTTGTATCCTTACTCTATGCTTCCTAGGTGGGTTGCATCACTTAAGGTATAACTGCTTTGTAGTTTTTGGTTTAAGGAACATAGGATGCAGATGCAGACAGTGGGCCTATTTCACAATCTGGGTAGAGCAGTAAGTTTTTGTAAAAATACAGAACTTCAAAAGCCATTTTTCTTCATGCACATTTTCTTCTATACATTTCCTTCATTCTTCATGTATTTTGAGGCTACCCAGATAATCTTGGGATATATTAGGAAAGAAGCAGTAGAAAGTCCTCTTTTTTGATTTATAATTAATTTTAATAAATTAACTCTGGATTCAATTCTATAAAGTCGGTTTTTCAGCATCACAAGTTCCATTTTCTGCTGAAAATTTCTACTATTTTTTTTTTTTCTATGCGAAAAAGTAGAAGAGTTGTGGATTTTGGCTGAAGAATTCATTAGGAAGTGTTATATGGGAGGGAAATGAGTGCAAAATCTGACAATCTCCTTCTACCTCTGATTCCTCTGTGTCCTTAATGACAAAATCTTGAATTAATCTATTTTTTCCTCCCAATTACCATTTTTCATTTTGCTTATGCTAATGTATCTTCAGTTATTGCAGCTTCCAAGTGTACACTACTGGTGTATGACTATAAACTTTATAGGTGATAGATTTATCCTCCTTTGGTTAATATGTTTCTGCTCAGTGGCATACCACTGAAGAAGGGAGGTTTTTAGGGTTTCAGATAAGCCCTGAAGTGGCAGGACTGTTTTGTTCCATTACGCTTTGCTATTTCTTGCATTTCTTTGGTAAACTGAATATGTCTCCAGCTAAGCAATAATGCTAGGTTTCAACAGAGGGATTGGTGACCCTTGTGATAAAAATAAAACCACCTTACTTGAAGACATAACAGTAGATTATTTCTAGCTGAACAAAATTATCTGTGAAGCTGCTGTGACGCCTGATGCCAATGTGGATCTCCAAGAGTTTAGAAGAGTCTATCTCACAACCACCATGAATATTCATCCCCTGGGATTAGTCAGGCATGCAACACAATATGTCATGAAATTACATCTGTGAGCTAAAATGGGTATTAGTGATGAATTTGCCTCAAGGATACATGTTTTCATCAAGATTTACTGCGAAAGCCATCTGAATGATCAGATTTGAAATACCAGAGTCGAACATCTTTTACATGCATAACTTGCATGTCAGTGTTCCCAGACAAACACCAAGGCAAAAATCAAGGGGTTTTTTTAATATTTTTTGAAATATAGGGCTTTCAATGAGTTTTGCTCATTTTTGCTTCTCTGCTTTTATTAGATGAGATTTTTCTTCATTTACCTGTCATCAGTATACAAATGAATTGTTTTACTGTCTTTACACAAGGTTTCCTATTGTTGTCCTATTCCTATAGCTGATTGTTCTCTGATCACCTCCTTGATCTCTCTAGAAAATCTCTATAGCCTTTCCCTATTTATAAACTTGCCTCCACTTAGCCTTCTTTCAAGAGCTGGAATATTTATAAATATAAATACATATTCATCAGGGTATGCATACTTGGATGGAGAAGTGTGAAGGAAACTGTGAAAGCGTGTGGATAAATTAGGCATACAAGAAATCCTTAAAACACATGAAGACTAACCTTTTTGATGTAAACCAGAATCCTTCCCAATCCCAGTACTGCTGGGGGCCCCAAGTCAATCAATTAATCTAATATAAATGACAGCGTTATTGCAAGAAAGAATTAGTTTGTGTTTCTATAGAGTGTATACTTTCAGATTTGTCAAATATCCTTTTTTTTCCTGAGGTTTGATGTGTTTTTACAGGTAGAAAATATATGCAGTGCAAGTCACCTTTTTACTCCATGGATGTGACATTCAGGTGATATATAGAAAATATTTCTCTTTTTTTTGTTGTGGGTGATATGGGTGATACCATAGTAAGATTCTCCTTCTGTAACAAAAAATTCTTGTCAGAAGTGTCTGTGCAGTTGGTTCTTCAATAGTTCTGGAGGAGAAGAAAAAAAATCCCATCTTTTTTACCTCTGACATTAAGGAGGATATAAGATATGTTCTTGAATATATTCAGCACACAGAAAAGCTGTGAGGAAGCTGTTAACAGTAATGGACTGCACTAAGTTTGTTGAAAATGATGGTTTGTGTAGATTTCCTCACAAAATTTGTTACTTTGCTTGTAAATTATGGTACAATAATTATTTCTTTTAGTTGCAGGATTTGTGCTTGCAGACTTGTTCAAAAGAATAGGTGTAAGCTATTTTATTTTCTGTTTACTTTCTGTTTACTTACTTCTTCAAGACACGCAAAAGAGCAAAAACTATTACCGGGAATACTCCTGAATATACTGTATTTATCTCAAGATTTAGTTTATTTCTGAAATTAGAGACATTTTCCTGCAGTAAATGCAGAAACTAGCAACAATTATTCCTTTCATTTAAATTAATCACTACTTTCTTTATCCTGTAATACTGAAATGGTAAAATACTCTGATTTCTTATCCCATAAAAACCCTAATGTAGACCTAAAACAACAGAGGTCCACAGAGATACTGATTTTAGCATAACAATGAATGTAGAGAAATGTGGGTTTGGTATGAGAGCTGAAGACTTGAAAGGTAGGCATACACGCTGCAGGGCAGAGATGGAATTATAAGAAATGAGACATAGGCTGACACCAGGAACTTCATGGCTATAAACAACTCTCCAATAGTCTGTGAAAGAAATGCAGACTTGGAGATGAGCAAAACCAGTTTCAAGTGTACCAAACAGAACAAAATAGAAGCATTTAAAAGACACAAAAAGCACAACAAATGGGAAATTCAAGTGTGATGTAAGCTTACAAACTAAAAAAGAAAGTGCAAGGTGTAAGAGCATGCTGCCAAACATTTTAAAGCAACCCTAAGCAAACCCTTATTCCTTGAGGAATAGGAAGCCATCAGCCTCCTCAGCAAAGCACTTGTCATGCTGTCAACTTGAGTAACCCTTCACCTGCTCAGGCAGAGTGAAGCAGTGCTTCCAACCCCACTCAGACCAGTGCCCTTGACTTTGCAAGCAGAGGATAGGGAAGGGCAGGCTTTGCTATATTCAGATTATTAATTTAAGAGACATTAAATAAAAGGGAAAACATTAAATGTGGATATGAAGCTTTGCAATTGAAATTTTTAATAATTTTAATGAATAGTGATATTGTTAGTTATTGTTCTCACAGTTTGACACTGGCCAAAAGCCAGGCACCCACAAAAGCCACTCACTCACCCTCCCCTGCCACAGCTGGGTAGAGGAGAGAAAAAATTTAAACGAAGGGTTCATGAGTTGAGAAAAGGACCCAAAGAAAACACTCTAAGGGCAAAACAGGCTCAACTTAAAGGTGCAAAATTAGTTTGTTACTAACAAAATCAGAGAAGGATAATGAGAACTAAAAATAAGAAGTAAAATGAGCTCTTAAAAATAACTTTGCTTCCCCCAAGAAGCCCTCCCTCCTTCCTAATGACAATGCAGGGAGGCAGGGCATGGGTTCATCACCTGAGTTCTTCTTTTGCTGTTCTGGGAGAGGAGTCCTTACCCTGCTACACTGTGAGGTCCCTTCCCATGGGAGACAGCTTTCTGTGAACTTCTCCAGCGTGGGTCCAATCTCACAAGCAGCAATCCTGCCAAAACTGCTGCAATGTGAGTCCCTCCCATGGGCAGACAGTCCTCCCAAAACTACTCAGCATGGGTCACTCTTCCAGGGGTTCAGCCCTCCAAGGACAGCCTGCTCCAGCTTCGAAACAAGGCCCTCTCTATCAGGTCTCCCACTGAATCACAGCCTCTTACAGGAAGTGTGTACATCCCCCCCATGGGCTGTGGGTAGATCTCTGCATCCCCCATGGAACTCCAGGGACTGCAGTGGCACAGCTGCTTCACCATGGTCTCACCATGGCCTGCAGAGGAATCTCAGCTCTGGCACCTGGAGCACCTCCTCCCTCTCCTGACCTTGGTGTCTCCATGTTGTTTCCCTCACAAGCTCTCACCTCCTTCTCTTCTCTGGCAAGATAAAAACTGTGCCCCCACTTTGTTTTGATTTTCTTCTTAAATATGTTATCACAGAGGCATCACCAATGTGTCTAATTGGCCCATCAGAGTCTGTCTCTGTTAGACATAGTGGAAGCTTCTGACAGCTTCTCACAGAAGCTCTGTGGCCCCCAAGCTACCAAAAACTAGGCCATGCAAAAACAAGGCAAATGTCACTTGCTGCAATAACTGGACCTGCAATACTACTACCACCATCACTACTAGTAATTTTATTGGATTGCCAAATACACTAGCAATATGTTCTTGCATTTATATATGAGGTGTGTTTATTTTTCACCCATAAGAAGATTCTGAATGTAGGAAAAACACACATACCTTTTCCTTTGTCATCTTTGATCTTTTGCATCTGATGGTGAGTGCATTCCACTTAGAAAAATCCTGGTGTAAGACTTAAAACCATTGTGTCTCCCTAAAATGTTCATCACTTATTTAATCTTGTATTGCACAGATAGATCACCAGCTGTACCAAGCAATTTTCCTTGGTTCAGCCAAAGACAACATTGTAAATTATCTTCTTGATAGCTGTCTCTCCTTTTAGTAAGACAAAATGTGGATGGACAGTTTAAACTGAGAAAAAGAGATAACAAGGTGCTTGAGAGCTTAGTTTATCTTATAAGAAAAAAAATCCAAATAAAGTGAGCCAGGTCCACCTAGTGTAACCTGGAAATGTACAAGGCTCCCTTAAAGAAGTGTTTTCTGTTCCTTCAGACAAAATTATATATCAGAGGATCTTTTATGTGTATATTTTTGCCAGATCAGGAACATCAATGAACAAAGATATTCCCCCAGCATCTTGATTAGGCCTTTAATTAGCAATCCAGCTTGCAATATCAGGTAAGCTATTGAACAGTGATGGACAAGGCATAGATGTAAATATTGTCAGGTAAAAAGGAGTTTTATATTCCATCAGAGGCATTAAAGCTGCTGTGCTAGTGTTGCCTTATTTTAGAAACAGAAACAAACATCATTCATGCCCAATAAATTAAACATTTTATCTAGATGCCTCTTAATTTCATTCCACATTTATTATTCCCTCTTCTTTACAACTGATGAGTCTTAAGTAGGTCGGGTTTCTGAGGAAGCCAGCTGCAACACTCTGCACACTCTAGTTTACTTAAATTAATAATTTGAACATAGCAATCCCATTAAGGCACTCTTGCATGAAGCAGTGCAGGAAAAAAAGAAAAAAAAAGGAAGTTATTAGATTGGAGAAGAAAGTATCAGAAGTCAGGTCATATAGAGACATCTGCAGGATCCATGAGTAAGCAGACTCCTCACTGCTTTCTGTCATGGCTTTTATAATTGTGATTTGTAGTATGGTCTCTGCTACATTTATAGCCCCAGCTGTCTGTAGCCATGATTCCTCTTTTCAATTTATGTTGAGTTGTTTATCACCAGTTTCATTGTATTGACTTCTGTATTAAACATAACCTTAACTAATTGTACTCTTCCTAAATAAGTTCTAAATCATAGAAGTTTCTCAGTCTACAAAAACATCACTGAAAATTTAGAAGCAGTCAGCTATCCTCTTCACAAGGTGAAGAGATGGCCTGAGAACAACTCTGATGATTGGTTAGTTTCAGTGATATTTTGGTTGACTTTGTAAACTTCCAGTTTCAGGTTTACTGGTAACTTATTGACTCCATCCCTGGCCATTTACCTAGTTGCATATATCATCATGGTATGTGTCTTAAACTTTTCCTCACTGAAAATGTTTTTCCAAGCTTTTCTGCAGTGATGGAAAATTGTACAGAAATTCTTTCTACGGTGAACTTATTCCATTGCTTCATTGTATGCACTGTTGTAAAATGTCTTCATAATATCAGAACATCCTGCACTTTAACTCACCGTTTCACACTCATAGAGGCACAGAAAAACAGAAACGCTTTTCTCTGTTGCTTTGAAGGAGAATACTAAAAGAACTACAGCTCCTTAAGACATCAATTCAAAAACTTATCAGACTTCTAGGCTAAACCGTTCCAATTTCTTAGCATTTTCTTATACACAGCCATTCCTGTCAAACACAGCTGTTCCTGTTCACTCTAGATTCATTATGCTTGATGTATTTTCTGAAACATGAGATGCAAGAGAACTACAGAACTGCTATGAAAGCTTGTGCTCTATGTTCTGCAGAAGATATGCTACATGTTCTGCAGAGGACAGAGTCTTGTCCTTAGTGAATTGTGGTGTTTTTTTTTCCATACACTTTTTCTAGCATGGTAAGATTTGAGTTTTGTCTTCACTCCCATTGCACAGCAAGTCCATGACCTCTGGCACCATGACCCCTGTATGGAAGGCTGAGATTTTTTTCTGTGGTTAAAAATCCTTGGGTTTTTAGACTAATAGAGATCCAGAAAAGAGCTTTAACATGCAGTGATTATGTATATATTAATTCTTTCATAAATTCGTAGCAGCACAAATTTATCTGGAAATATGTGAGATTTCAAGGGGAGTCTTCTCTTTCCATGGGGAAGGGTGCCTCAGGCAACTCCCTGTCATATTATTAATGAAATATGATTTTGTTGTTGATTCCAATATTAGAATTGTAACCCAAATTGCTCCATTTGTTAGAGGGACACTTAGACTAACTTCTTTTTTTAACATGCTTAAAATCATATTTCAGAGCTATGTAAAAATTAATTACTGTTGCATATTAGTATGATTGATATAGTAAGGTTAGCTTGATTAATAATTTTTAATGTTGCCATATCCAAATGTTTAGCTATTTCCAATGCCAAATAAAACTCAGATCAACAAGCGTAACGATTCTCTCAATACGATCCTAAGGCTCTGCCTCTTCTTTTCTACTGCGTCCACTTTTTCTCAACCCATTGATGCAGTGTGTCCAGATCCCTCATCCACTAAATGGATTGCTTTGCCATAGAGTGACATCAAGGTGGTCAAGCAGGACCTGCCCTTCCCAAACCCATGCTGTCTGGCCCTGATCACTTAACTGATCTGCAGGTGTCTTTTGAGGGCACTCAAGATGATCTGCTCCATAACCTCCCCTGGCACCCAGGTCAGGCTGACAGGCCTGCAGTTGCCTGGATCTTCTTTCCAGGCCTTTTTGTAGATGGCTGTCACATTTGCTGACCTCCAGGTGACTGGGATCTTCCCAGTCAAGCAGGAATGCTGATAAATGAGGGAAAGTGGCTTTGAGTGCTCTTCTGTCAGCTCCCTCAGTACCCTGGGGTGGATCCCATCCAGCCCTGCAGACCTGTGCATGTCTAGGTGGTGTAGCAGGTCAATGACCATTTGCCCTTGGATTTTGGGCCCTCATTATGCTCCCTGTTCCTGTCTTCTGGCTCAGCAGACTGGATGCCCTGAGGACAACTGGTCCTGCTGTGGAAGGCTGAGGCAATGAAGGCATCAAGCACATCAGCCTTTTGTTCATCCTTCATTACTACTTTTCCCTGCACTTCCATTAAAGGGTGGACATTCTTCTTAGCCTTTCTTTTGTAGTTAATATCTATTTATAAAAACTTTTTTTTTTTTTTTAATTTTTTGGTTTTGCAGCAGTAACCAGTATTTGGTTCTAACTGGGCTTTGGCCCTGCTAGTTTTCTCCCTGCATAGCTGACAAGATCCTTGTAGTACTCCTGAGTGATCTCTCTCTTCTTCTTTACCTGAGTTCTAGACAAATTTTTCTGCTCAGCCAGGCTAGTTGTCTTTCCTGACAGTTCATCTTTCAGCAAGTGGAGACAGCCTTTTAGATTTCCTTCTTGAAGCATGCTCAGCTTTCCTGGACTCCTTTGTCCATCTGGATTGCCTCTTGGATGGTCAGTCAAGAGATTTTTCCAAAAGAAGTTTTTATTACATGATTTTACTATTTCCTCTCTTTCTGTGTTAATACAAAATTAAACTGAGTTGCAATTGCACATGCAGCCAAGCCTACACTGTATACACTGGTTTTCTTTTCTGGCAACTCTCCATCTGCATCACTCTCTGGGGATGTCACTCTTCCTACAAAGCAAATATAAAGTGTCTTGCTGCTAATCTGGGCAAATCAGCTGGATGGTAGGGCTGCCTAGGACAACACAGAGGCCTATGGAAACAGCTGTCCAAAATTGCAACAGCTCTGAAATTATCAAGCAGTAATATCCAAAAAAGCCTACATTTTGACATATGTTTTTTGAAGCTCTGTAAGTATTTATTTTTTTTTTTTAATGTATGATCTAAATTTTAGCATAAACATGGATTTTGAGCTACAAAAATGTTAGAGAGTCTTAACGTGAATTTTGTTTTCCTGTATTTTATATGGATCAATACATTACACTAGTAATCAAAATATCCCACAACAAACCTTGACTCAGTTTCCAGAGAAACGTCAATACTCTATTCCAGATGAAAGGAAACTTCATGCTTGTTTATGAAAACTTTTTACTCGCAACAGAAAAAGGATGTTTGGGAGATTATAAAGTTTAACATATTTTCTTTCACAAAATTACCAAGCTGCTAGCTTTAGTTAACCATCACAAAACAGCAAAATCTGTACCAAATTCAGAGTGCAGAACATTTGCAATTAGAGGCTTTTTTTTTTCATAATTGAGGCAAGCTAAAAATATGCTTTGTAAAGAGGATTAACAGAAGGAGTCTTAAGCGTGAAGAACAAATTTAGCTTTCCATCAGAGACCTAAAATAGTATCTCATAATTTAAATTCTTTCTCTAAAAAAGGATATAGAGAGACAAAGAAAGAGAGAGATCACATTGTTTGACTTTGCTTTCCTTGTGTCTCTAAGGACCCAGATCTAGTTTAGGTTACTAGAGAAATTAATTAGGCAATCTTAACATGCTCCCCAGTGGACAATAACTCTCCTGTACAATTTTGCAAATACTTAGTTCAAAGGAAGGCAGGTATCAATGATTTTGGAAGCTGAATCACTTTAAAAAAATTCCCAGTAGTCTTAACCTCAAAACTGGCCTGATTGCTTATTCTAGAGTAAACTTCTTTTCATCCTTTCACAGCCTCACAATTTTGAACAATCACAGTGTAAAATTAGTTTTTGTCATATTCTGTTTGGAGTGAGACCCCACTAAAAGTGCATTTCTGCCTTCTAGGAGGGCACAACCTTTTATACAGAGGTCCAACAGGTGCATTTCAGAGTTTGTGTATAGTCCCTAAGCACTGTACCTGAATTGGGTAGAGATGAAAGCTGCATGTCTCTGCAAGGACTGTGAGAAATACACTGGCAGAAACTTATAAGCCATTTAAGCCCAGGATATGCTGTAAAGCTCATGAAGGAAATGCAGTAGCAACCTGATTTCTGGATCAGAGAATTTTTAGCGGTGCATCTAAATTTATATGAACCACATTCCTAACTTCTTTGAGGTTCATCTATCACAAACTATCATGCAGAATTACACTACAACTGCAGCAGGCTGGAAGGAGCAGATCCCAGCCTGGGGGACAGAAAATATAAGGATGAAGTCTGTTTCTAAAATCCACTCTGTACTTATTACATTGTAAAAGAAGGAAGGACCCTGAAAATAATTCTGGGTTTTCAATTAATTTATCCTAAGTTTTCCCACATGTAGGCTGGCTGGGCCAAAACCCAACATAATGAAGCTACTAATTTCTACCTAGCAACAATTACTCTACACTAAGTTTGTTTTGAAAGAAGTTTCCAAAAGAAATTACCTCTTTTCATGCTAAGGTCTTCTTAATATTATAACTTCTGCATTAAAAAAGTATATTTTTTTGTAGGGAAAAAAACCAAGTAATCTCTAATGTCTGTATTTGTTTTTTCTCATGATACATACATGGGAAAAAAAGTTTACTATTTAATTTTCATCAGTGGAAAGTAAAATACAGACAATCTTATAGATTTATAATTTTGCAGAAGAAAATTTGTAAAGTTTTTTCCAGGTATGCAGTTAATTTGATGCATCACCTATTACAACCATGAAGTGATGCCCTTGCATAGCCATCATAAAATTAACATATAAACAATGTTGCTAAAACAGCTAATGTGCTTACAAAGTGATCAGCACATGTTTAGATTTTTATGCTTTCTGGATCACATATTAATCATTTTTAAGACAATGCTTAAACGAAGCTTTTATGAAAGCTTATAAATCTACAGCAAGAACATTTAACATGAAAAAGATATAATAATTTGGTTTCTATTATCCTCAGACTGCAACAATCCCTTCTGGTTATGCTTCTATGAATAGCTGTACATCTCTATCAGAGATAAGTTTTTTTCTTTCTTTTTTTCTTTCTTGCATCCTGAAGTTAAATGTAGAAATTACAGCAATGAATTACTATACTTCTGCTTAAGCTCTTACTGTCTCAAGTCTTGCTCTACTTGTGGGGTCCTGTTTTATCACTGCTGGTCTTGTGCCTATAATCACTGAATTACTGTGTGGCCTTGATCTGCTTCTCTGCTCAATCCTTTTTTAACTTAAATAAGAATTATACTGCACATAGTCTTTGAGAGTTTATGACACATTGGCTATTATCTGTGTGACCTTATGTGCTGTTGATGGCATTACTGAAGTCATAATTAGTTGTAAATTTTTGATTCATGACAGATGGTTGACTTTTCAGAACCTTGTTAACATGAATTGGGGGAACTCTGAAAGGTTTTAGCAGTGTTAGTATCCCAGCTTTGCAGCTAGGGAAAATGAGCATAAATAGCATAATTGATTGTTCCCAGATTATATCCTAAATTAATGATCAAAGCAGACTTCTTACCCTCTAGAATTCTAGTTCAGTTTTGACCTTCAATGTCAACTATCATCTATCATATAATGACCAAACACACGTGGTTCATGTCTTCCTAGCCAGATGGCCATCTTAGTAAACAATAATATCTAGAGGGGACAAAGTAGTTATGACTAATTAATTAATCACTTAGTGACATGATATCAAAAGCAATTTTTTAAGGAAAAGTAACACAAAGACCTGACTAATTATGTAAATGGTATGACTGTGTGGATATGTGTGAACATTTAAATAAATACAGACAATATATTTATTGAGAAAGGATGCTACTAGTAGTGTATTTTTTTGATTGTTGCTATCCGGAAACAATTTCATGTTTCTGTCATTTAAAGTTGTATTCTTGCAGCACATTTTCTGAAAAAAAAACCATCTGTAAAAAGAGAAATAAATAGCAAATTTCAGGTCCTGACTAAAGTAGAACAGAGAAACTCTTGGCAATTTTTTAAAGTACATACACTAGAATGCTATCCCCATAGTAGTATCTCTGGTGTAACTGTACATAATTCAGTGGAAATTCTAACTGAATTGAGATACTGTGGGCTGAAATTCTCTGTCTAGCATTTTCAAATGAACTTGGAAGTGTTAGGTATAAACTCTTAAGTGCATAAGTTACCAAAATTTCCTCTTAATTTTGCAAGCGCCTACCTTTTCATTAGTGAGGTTCCTCCATGCTGTCCTCAGAAGTCTTGTCATTCTTCATTCCTAGCTCTTGCTTGCACCCATTCTTGATCTGGAAATAGGACAGTACTTGTACTTAAAGGGTTCCAGTTTTCAGATCAGTTTGGAGAAACGCTGAAGGATCTCTTCAAGTTTGGAGTTGGTGCAAAATAGCTCTTTCATACAAAAGCAGGGCAAAAGACAGGCAAAACATCAAATTTGTTGGGGAGGAGGTAGCATTTTCATGTGGCATAGTGAGAGTTATGAGTCCAGCTTAAGTAGGTAGACTTTTGTTCTAGTAAGGTTGTGGAAGAAGGGAAGTAAAAAGCTATTGAGCCAAGAAGTTTTGGGGTTTTTTTGGCCAATGATTTCCTACAGAAAAAAGAATTGGGTTCTGGTTGCTTTTCCTCGAAGTTATTATGTATTTATTCAACAACTCTTTCATCTAAAATGCATAAAGATGCTATCTACCTTTACATTTCTGTAACATGTTTATTAACTTGTATAGGTGGGATTCATCTGCCAAGGGATAGAATAGTCTTTGTCTTCCACTTCTCCTTATAGGACTGAAGTAATTGGGCATTCCAGCACTTTTAGAGAAGACTCTTTTCTATGCTGGAAACACCAGTGATACTTGTTTTTTAGAAACACACTGATTTAAGGCCTCTCAGAAACTGAAATACTATGGCCTGGTCCAAATCCTCTCATACTCTCTGCAATGTGGTGTTCCAACTATAATATGCAAACAGTGTGACTGCATTTTAACAATATACTGCATATTGCATTAGCAGCTATTTAGAAGGTACTATGGCTCCTCTCTTTAAGAGTCACTGACTGATAAGAGTGAAAATCAGTGGAGGTGTGTAAACTCCCGTGCTAAAAATGAAGTTTAAACTTATAATTGACAACATTTAGTAGTTTTCTGACTCTTAAATAATTCCATGAACTTGCCCTAATTCCTTTTAAAGCTATCCTCCTGTTTCATTTAGCAGCAGCTTGCTAACCTGGGCCTGAGTATACCTTTATGTGAGATTGTAGATGAGTAATTCTCAGCTTCATATTATTTTAAGAGTTGTGTTTTTTGAAAAAGATACCATGAAACTGTCATAATTTGATTTTCACTGTCTGCAGTAGTTGATTGTCTGCACTCTGGGAGATATAGTCTCTCTTTCTAGATACATTATTGGAAACTCAGAAAGTTGCAGAGATGTTTCCAGATGACACAGCTTCTTTGTTGCTGATACTAAATAGGATCCTTAGGTCTCATACAGTAATGGATGACCGTAGCACAATTATTAAACTGCCACAATATTATTGAGAATTTTCAATCTCTTCATGTTAAATACTGCTCTAATTTCAACCCATACCTTTCTCCTACTCATTTCTGACAGACTGCTTCAAAAATTGTTACACAAAAGGTTACTGTCTGCCTTGTTTACAAGGATGTCCAGCTCAGCTATTATATATTAATTGAGAAAATTATGCTAGGCCCCACTGACATGGTATTATAAATAAACTGAAGTAAATGTATTCCTGTATTATAAGGGAAGGGACTTGTAGTCCAATACTGTAGGAAGAAAAAAGAAAAAATTGGCACATGCAACATTATTGGTGTCTGAGTTTCTTTCAGAAGTATTAGGAAGGTCCTAGTGAAATATAAGGAAAGGTATTGTAGCCAAAGCTACCCAGATAGTGAGCTGCTAAGCTATGTCAACAGAGAAGACATTTCAGGAACTTCACTGCAGAATGCCACTCTGGAAATGCTACAAGCCTGAGTTTACCTAATAGGACAACAGAAGTCTCTTCACTGTGCACAGAATATTTATACTTTATAACATTTTATAGATATAAAGTGATAACATTTGTGTTTAAGTCATGTCAAGTCTTTTTAAAAAGCTAAGAATGAATTGGAGAGCATAACTTTAAAACAACATCTATGCAGTCAATACTGTTCAATGCATGGGCTATTTTTTTAAGCTATATAAAATGTTTTAAACTTCAAAAAGTTCTGAAAATGTTAAGTGTATTTTCCCTGGTCAATTGATAGGTGCATGGTGAGGCAGACTGCAGACAAAGTCATGTCTGCAGTATTGTCCAAGTAAAAAGTTTTTTGATTCAGTAAAAGATGATCCTGCTCATGACAGATGGGGCTGGACTAGATGATCTTTAAAGATCCCTTCTAACCCAAACCATGATATGTTTCTACAATTTTCCTCTGGTGTGAAATCCAGTTATTATGAATAGCACTACGTTGTCTCATGTAGGCATATTAATGCAATTTCTTCCTGGAGGCTTTATTTAAACAGTCCTTTCTCAAGTTTAACTCTCAACAGTTTCATCTCAATTTATGGATTCCAAATGCTTCTCTAGCCTTGAGTGGTGCCAGCTTCAGCTGGAAAAAATAAAAAGAAATTAAAGACTTTCAGATTTACCCCTTAAGGAATTTAATATTTAATGACAAGCAGTTTGTTTTGATGTTGACTGGATGCTATATATGCCATGGAGTCAGGATGAAAATAAAACCTTTAAGCTCATCAAAGATGAAAGACAAAATTGATAAAATTATAAGCCTCATTTTTATGCATCTCATAATTTTGAGCTTTAGTTAGCTGTTCCCCTGTTAGCTGCTGTTTGTCTGACACAGATATTTTTTGTAGATATCATGTATTGTCCATCTTTTCAGAACACATGCTTAAGAGAAACATATTATCACTGTCTTTGTTCCAGAATAATCTGCTATGAAGACTCATATTTGATTTATTTGATGCCCATGATACCATAGACCAGAAGGTCACCTTAGGAATGGTCAAAGTTTGGACCTTAAATAAAATCATAAGAGATATGAATTCAGCCTCCCAGCTGTACGTGAATTTTGAAGAATTTGGTGAAACAGTAAGATCAGGAAGCTGTCCTTAGAAAATGGGTGAAGATTTCTAAGAAGATGGTACTGTCTTCTTGTCCTTTTTTCTATATTTAAACCCTTTCTGGACTGTAAAGGTTTGGTTTTGGTTAGCACTAAGAAGTGCATGGAGGAAATAAGCAATTAAGAATCATGGCAGTAGAACTGAAATTCAGACGTTATGATTGTACTTTCAATGCTTCTCCATTTCTGGCATCTTCCTCATTCACCACAGTGCNTATATTTAAACCCTTTCTGGACTGTAAAGGTTTGGTTTTGGTTAGCACTAAGAAGTGCATGGAGGAAATAAGCAATTAAGAATCATGGCAGTAGAACTGAAATTCAGACGTTATGATTGTACTTTCAATGCTTCTCCATTTCTGGCATCTTCCTCATTCACAGTGCATTCAACGTAGGATATGCTACAAGATCATTTTAATGCAATTTTTCAAGGTATTAGGGAAATCGCAGTAGTTCTTATGTCTCTTTAAAAGAGAAAGCAGAATTGGAAAAATATAATATAAATTCAAAAATTTTTATCTTAAAAATTTTAATCTGTTCCATTTTCAAGATCTAACATTCATTTCACTTAAAACAATGAACCATATAGGTTACAATTCTATTTTCTGATTTGCAGCTGAAAAAGCATTTTATCATAACTACACAGCATGTATGTAAGTATGACCAGTGATACAAAGGACAAAAGCAATGTAATCAGACAATGCAGTGAAAATTACATCCTTGATACTAGACAACTTACAAGTGAAATTTTTACCATAATAGTCAACAGAGATTTGCTTGACTAGCAAGAAACTATTTAGGGAATATTCAGAGCATTCAGCCAAAGGCCCAATCCTGCAGGACTGATTTAGAAAAGCACTTGGGAAGTGAGCAGTCTATTGACTGCAGGGAAGATGACCACATGTTTGAAATGAAGTGGGTTCTGCTGCATCAGGCACATAATGCATAGAAAGGAGTCTGCAAGATGCTGTTCAGAAATAGGTCCAGCACTTTGGGATCACGACCTTTGTCTCTATGGTCCTAGTGCTGGGTACTTTAAATTCAATTCCTATCCTGCCTGTCATATTAAAATTTGAAAACTGTTCATGTACTTTGTGATGTGACAGAACCATAGCTTAACCATGTGAACAGCAGTCTTTGATTTCTCTTTTATAATGGCTGCAGTTTTGCATAATAGAATGTGGGAACTGAATTAGATGGGATAGATCCTAACTTGGCCCAGGCTCCTCACACAGACAGCACAAACCTGAGGCTGTGGGAGGGGGTGCTGAGGGGATGCTGGCAGAGTTACCCCGGGGTGGGTTGTGTTTCTGGTTCTGCCTCTGCGTTGGTTCAAGACCTTTTGACATTTATGGTCAAATCCCTGTCCTGCCCACAGGATTGGATACCTGCCCTCAGGTACCTCCATGGATTGTTAGGTCAGCCACGCCCCTGGGTCTTTTGGAAGCTGCCCTTTGGACCATGAGGTCCTGTAGCCATGAAAATCTATCTTCGGCTACTTCATCAGACCTGTCCCAATTATTTCAGCCACTCTCAGCCCAGCTGAATCAGACCTGAGATTGTAGCACTGCTCTGCGATAATAGAACGCTTAAATTTTCTTAGATTTCTGCATGGATTTGGATGTTGTTACAATACTATCCTTAATTTAGCTGTAATTTTGAAATTACATCTCCTTATCCCTGTGGAAGTGTGCATTGGTTTCTCCTATATTTTCTCAGATAATTTTCTTTAGATACATTCAAAGACATGAAGCTTCTAGTGACTTAATGATGACATTGTTAAAATAATCCAGTAAAACAAACGTTGAGGAGATACCTGCTTTAGGGAAACTTTTTCTGAAAAATGTTTCTTTTTTATAAAATTCTGATGTGTGAACCATTGTCTAATACATAGATGTACTAATTTTTTTGTCAATAATAAGAATGCATGCTATGTATTTAATCACTGGAGACATAATGCAATACCTGTGGTCAGTTTAGCAATATAATTTTTTTGCATCACCTACCTCTGCTTTATGAGGCTAGACAAAACTGAGTATTTTGTATCAGCATTTCTGCAGCATGACATCTTTCTACAGTAGACAAGCAAGGCTGTTGGTAATATTTGATGCAATATTTATGGTGAAATGTCCCTCTTGTGCATCCATAGAAGGAAACTCAATATGTATCGCTCTTGAAGGAAGATGCAGTTAAAAGTAATTTTTAAAAATGCATTTGTTTTCTTTTCAGAGGAAGGGACATGATTATGCCTAATGGTTCAACTAGACAGAAGTCATGGTCAAGGTGATTTTTGAAAAGGCAATCTGTATATTATTTCTTTTCTAGCCCATTTTACTTATTCAATTTCATGTAATCTGTCAGCATCACATTATTTGTGCTTGTTGAACTTGGATGCTGGAGGCTGGGACCACAGTCAGTGACAACATGGAAGGACTCCTTGAGGAATGGAAGCATAGCATTTTTCTCTGCTTTTCCAGACAAAGCTTGGACTGGAGTTGAATCAATCTAAAGTAACTGATTAGCACTTTATGTTGGAACCAGAATGCAGAGAATATTTCTCTGCACGTTTTAAAGGATCAAAACCCTCTGACAAATACTACTTTTAACCTTTGTCCGTGGAAAGGCTTCCTAGGCTTTGGGATGAAACAGAATTCTCATGTATATAAATTAGATAGTAGCATAATATGTAATTTATCACAGGGTGAGAAATGTAGATTTTTGGGTTTGTTAGAATGTTAAGTAGATGAAGACAAGACAGAGGATCCTTTTTTAGTCATTTTTAGGCTTCCTCCTTCTTCTTCATCTACTCCATATTCTGCAGTGTTGGGGACAGAGGACAATTGGTTAGAATTTGCCACAGTGCAGTGTTACATGTATAGAAGTTTAGTCAGTAATTGGTAGAAAAGTAGAAATAATGTACGTTCTTGGTGATAATTGGCTGAATTATCTTTAAGAGAACCTTGATTCTGTGTTTTCAAGGCTTTTAGGCTCTTTGGTGTCTTTTCTCCTTCACACCAGGCTGGTGTAAAGCCTGGTGTGCAGAAATTGCTGATAAGGAAAGAATAAACAACCTGGAGAATGAGAACAACTGAGAGTCCCATTCATTTTTTACTTAACAAGGACTAAACCAAAAAAGCCTCTCCTATCAGGGAAGAGATATGTAGGAGAAGTAGAACTCCAACACCTTATTAATGAAATGGCCAAAAATGTGTAATAAAACATTTAAACTTAATGTTTAAATTAGAGGGCAATCTTCTACATTGCCCCAGGATTCATATTATTACTGCAGATTAGTCTGGACTTTTGTCCTGGCTGAGGAGAACAAAGTTGTGCCTGTATTTTTTTTTCTGTACTGCAATGTTTTACCTAAGGACCAAAGGTCAATATTTAAGGCCATGATTTATATTTTTCCAGAGAACATGTTGTTTCTGTAGCTTACTTTACCTTATAGATTAAAACTGAGTATTTCATGCAAGGTGTAAAGGTCACTTTGAGAAAATAAATTATTTTAGTAAGGGATGTATAGGAGTCATATAACAGTTACATAGTTGAGATTTATAATGTAATTTAATATAATTCAGGAGGATCCATGAGAAGAATATACTGTGTAGCCGTGACACAAAAAGCAGAAACATCTTCTTTTCAAGTAGTAATTAATTTCATGGATGGAAAAGAATGCGCCATAAATAAATATTATTTTCAAATAAGCAAACAGCAGCAGGCATGTAATATCATGATTTTGTCTTTTTAATGTGTCTGTTATTCCACTAGCTTTCCCAAAAAACATGGCCTTGGAAGTCCATATTAATTAACCATTTCTGAGGAGCTACATTCCAGACTGTGGTACAGGTATTATTTTGTAGCATTTTTTAAAGACTGTGACTTTGGTCCATACCTTTAACTTTTAAATTGCTTAGACATGATCCCAATAGTATAATTGATACTGATAGGCAAAATAAGACAAAATCTTTGTGACTTTGGAGAACTATATCTCAATCAAAGGACATCACATCAGACTTAATGATAACCCAAATGATGGCTCTCAATGATGGCTCTTTGGGAAGTCTTAGCTGACAAATTACTCAGGATTATCACAATGTTTTGTGACCTCCTGACCCTCCCTACACTTTCATAGATTTTAGGGAAGCTTTACTTACATGTTCTTATACAATACAAAAAAGGAAACAGCATGATCTTCTCACCCCCACTACCATATCTTCCTTTATCACCTTCCCAAATGCATGTTTTTCTCTATTTGTATTAATGTGCATATAGGTACTTAATTAATTAGCCACAGAGGGCAGTAAGTATTTGTAAGCACACATTTTGAGATTGCTTTTATCCCACTGAAAACTCCTTAAAAATCTCACCCTTAATGTCTTGCAAAAGATTCCGAATTACACTGAATAACATCACTATTGTATCATTTAACTAAAAAAATGAAATTCCAAGAGGACATTTAAGGTCAGCCTTTAGTCCTATTACCACTTATGTTCTCTGATTATGATGTTTGTTTACTTTAAAAGCATGTTTGATTTTCAGGGACATAAATTGGAAATATCAGTCTTGTGATTTTCAATAACTTTTATTTTCAATTTACACTGACAAACAATAAATACTTTTAATGCTCTGTGGGTATAATTAGATTTCATGCCCCACAGATCCAGCTGCATTCTGTAGGCCCTTTCCCACCACCATTGCCACCTCCTGCTACATCAGACAACCAGAAACCTCTCCAAAATTGGACATATGGCTGTGCCTATTGGAGAGGCTCAGCCTGTCTTTGCTTCCTTAAGTGTAGGCACATTGTGACTGGATTTGTCTCTTCCCTGATGTTGGGCTTCTGTCCCCACTCTGAGCTTACCTAAAAGCAAGACCTGCAAGGGAATATGAAATACCCTCCTTATGGGCCCCACCTGAGACCATTAAGGTCTCATGATGTAAATATATGATGCAGAATAGCTTTCGTCCATCTGAAAAAAACAGCATTATAGCATGTGTTAAAACATTAATACCTTGTATATTTAAAATATTTATAATGTTGGGTATTTCAAATTTTCTTTTCCCCCAGGCTGCTTTGTAGGTCAAACTTGTACTGAAGAGCGTGGTTAATAATGTTGAGGGCAAGTTAAGTACTCTAGAACTACACTACAATGAATATTTTAACAATTCTGCTAATAACAACTACTGTGATGCTTTATGCAGCACAACACACATACACACACACACACACACATGCAAAAATGTGCTGGCTTATGAAGAAAGAAAAATCACTAAAATCTGTTCAAGGGTTTCATATATGCATGGATTATGATGGATTGTTGAAAGGAAGAATTTCCAGGGAGCCCTTCAGGTAAGAGAAAATAGCTGAAGATGCCTCAGTGTGCAATTGCTTTTCTCAAAGCCACTACACTTGCAGAAATTTTTTTATTCAAGGACCCATTTGAGACTCCCATAAATTCAATTATTTTGATAGGACTCATTTATCCTGATGTTAGTATTCATCTGTGCTATGAAAATATGCAAATCCAAGGTTTTTTAATGGTCAAGGATAAGAAAAGGCAGAAGATATTTAATTTGACAGTAGGTATTACACTTTTTTCCATTTTTTTGAAACTAGTTATATATTTAATATGTGAACTTCTCCAGAGGTTAATTTTTGTTCAGGAATATGTTCAAAACCCATATAAAATATGTTCAATTCTGCAATTATTAATCACAACAAGAATCAGCTATTCATTGAAAAGGATTCTTTTCAACCCCATAAGACCACTCAAACAATTTTGTGGGTGAGTATGATTCTGGCAAAACTAACCACCTGCTGAGTTTTATTTATAGCCCATTTAACTTCTCTGGTTAATTATTAAATGTGGGGCTTTTTTTATATATATTAGGGGTAAGTGATTTTGACCATGTTGAGAATTTGCAGGAAAATTGCAATAAGGTTTAAGCTATCATGAAGAATTTTAATGATATGAATTTAGATGCACTTGGGTCTAATAAAACCAATTCCAACTTGGTATTTATTACATCTATTATTAACTCTTGGAAAAAAACCACATTCTTTTCAATTGCCAGACAACTTTGAAATAAAAGCCATATCCTGAAATTATAGGCTAAGAAGAGGAGGATTTTTAAAGTACCTAGAAGAGACAGCAAAGAAATACTGAAGATATAATGAAATCAAACATACTGAAATACTTGAGATTTTTATCAAAGAATATTTGCAGTGTTTGATCTCATTTCTTACAAAATCTCACTTCCTCCAAAACTCCCTATTCAAGTTTTTGTCATTGTAAAAAGTCATCCAATTCTAGTACCTCTTCCTCACACTGCTTTCAAAGAATTCAGGGCCTGGTCCTCAAATAAGACAAAAGTTCAGAATCAGATTTTCCAAAGCAGTAGCCTGTTTATCAGTGGTAAAATTGTGTTCAAGCAAGAACAGATGTTATTGAAACATGGAATTATATAACTAAATTATCTAAGCAGAAATATGATAACTTTTGCCACTGTTTACTTTCCTGAGAATCAATTCTGTATAGCTTACTAGTTTATGTTGACTTGGGAAATTTAACTACTAGGCATAAAGTTATTAAACTTCCTGCATTTCTTCTGATTTCCTTTTAAATCCTCTCAGTTTTGCATCCTTGTAATTTTTATGACCCATAGATTTTATGTTGGACTCCTGTAGAAAAGGCATTTCATAAGCACATCTTTCAGAATAAATGAGTCCACTTGGTTTTTCTGTTGTTCTTGAATAGCCCCAAGGACTATCTAGGACTGTGCTTGTACAAAGAATAGTCCTGTCAGAACAGTGGAAGCAGTGTGAAAAAACAAGGATGGCTTCTATTAACCTCTGAATCATATTGGGTCACTTTAAAACATAGGTTTGCTATTGTGTATGTGAAAATATGTGCAATCTATAACAGTATTCTTCACACACCTTTTTGATTGTACACCCATTCCTATGAGTAGCTCCACAAGATGTACTTTTTTTTGGAATCACAGAATTGCTAGGGTTAGAAGGGATCTCTGGAGATTTTCTAGTCCAGCCCCACTGCCAAGGCAGTGTGACCTAGAGCAATTTACACAGGAATGCATCCAGGTGGGTTTTAAATGTCTTGAGGGGGACACTCCACAACCACCCTGGGTAGCCAGCCTCAATGTAAAGAAGTTCTTCCTCATGTTGAGATGAAACTTCTTGTGTTTGATTTATGGCCTTTTGCCTCTCTGGGCACCACTGAAAAGAATCTGGTACCATCCTCTTGGCATACACCTTTGAGATATTTATATGCATTGTAAAAGTTCTATAACTCCTACATGTCTCTCCCCTGAAAGGGGAGGTTAGTCTTTTAAGTCCTCATCAAGCAAGAAAATGAACTGGACTCACGGTTGATCTCTTTCTATTGTTTTTAATTATTTTCTTATCTACAATTTCTGCACACCAGGCTTTACACCAGCCCAGTGTAAACAGCCTCTCTCCTCTCTAACACACCGATTAAAGGTCTTCTGAAAGATAATTCAGCCAATTATTGCCAAGAACGTACATTATTTCTACTTTTCTACCAATTACTGACTAAACTTCTATTCCCGTAACACTACACTGCAGCAAATTCTAACCAATCATTTAGTGACCCAAAACACTGCAGAATATGGAGTAGATGAAGAAGAAGGAAGAAGACAAAAATGACAAGGATCCTCCATCTTGTCTTCATCTACTTACCATTCTAACAAACCCAAAAATCTACATTTCTCACCCTGTGATAATTTACATATTATACTATTATCTAATTTATATACATGAAAATTCTGTCTCANAGCCTAGGAAGCCCTTTCCATGGACAAAGGTTTAAAGCAGTATTTTTCAGAGGGTTTGGATCCTTTAAAACATGCACCGAAATATTTTCTGCATTCCAGATTCCAGCATGCATTAATGAGATCCTCTCTCAGTCTTCTCTTCTCTAGACTAAACAGGATCACCTCCCATGACCTCTCCTCCTAAGAGAGATATCCACATGGCCTGTCCCTTTTTCCATATCCCATAA
>VYXF01012391.1:4099-18620 GCA_013397295.1 Polioptila caerulea | reverse complement strand
TCCTGAGCTGGGAGGGACCCACAGGATCACTGATCCAACCCTGGGATCACCCAATGCCACCCCCCAACCCCACCCTGGGCATCCCTGGCAGCGCTGCCCAAAGGCTCCTGCAGCTCTGGCAGCCTCGGGGCCGTGCCCATTCCCTGGGCAGTGCCCAGCACCACATGGGGGAACAACCTTGCCCTAAAATCCACCCTCAATCCCTCCTGGCCCAACTCCAGCCGCTCCCTGGGTCCTGTCAGGTCACAGGAGCAGAGATTGGAGCTGTCCCTCCTTTTCCCCTCACATGAAGTTGTACCTACAATGAGTCTCCTCTCAGCCTCCTCCACCTGAACACCCCAAGTGGGTCATGTCCTCCCCACCCTGCCCCAGGGGGGAGCAGCTGGAGCTGCAGCAATGGGACAGGGTGGGAATGGGCAATGTCCGTGGGGTGAGACAGCAGGGACAGAGGTGAGTACTGTCCTGCAGTGTTGGGAAAGATGAATCAGGAAAGCCTTATAAATCTGATTGTCTGACAAAAGATTTTGAGAATATAGAAACTGTAAGCAAAATTGAAATGCAGGCAACCTTTGACACACCAAACCTCAGTTACTGACCAACCAAAGACAATGGTGTGTGTGGCATGAATGGAACCCCCTCTTGTCTAAACAAGACCCTCTGCTCTCAGATAAGCATGGGAATGTAAGGATTCTTATAGGCTGTATGTAAATGCTCTAGGATTTGTATTCTGTACTGGATTGGTTGGTAGGAATTAGAATATTCAACATAGAAAAGGATTTATGGGACTGTAACAGAAACTTCACCCTCTCGCTCTTGCTCTTACTCTTGCTCCTGCTCTCGCTCTCTTGTTCTCTTGTTCTCTTGCTTTTACCTCTCCTGCTCTTCTTCTCCTTTGTTCCCCCCTCTTGCTGCTCTTATCTCCTGTGCTCTGCCCTTATCTCTTTCTCTCCTGGGCTTGCTCTGAGCTGTGGCAGCTCCAAGCAGAGCCCTTTGTACTCACACCCCACACAATAAACTCCAAGTTCTAGGACCTGGCTGTAGAGATTTCTGGTATCATCCATTGAACCCACCCCTCTCCCACAGCCAGAGCACCCCAACAGTCTCGTACACTGCAGGTCAGCGAGTGCAGAGCCAGGCACGCCTGGCCAAAATCCTTTGTGGCTGACAAGTGTAATCCTGTGGTCAAGGACCAGCAATCAGCACTGGCCTCACACAGAGGAGCTTCTGGCAAGGAATCATTCCTGAAAGTCAGCTCCAGTCCCCCTGCACATCTGGAAGCACTGGCAGCAGGCAGTTCCAGAGGTCACTCACATTCCCCGTGCCCAGGGAGAGGGGTCATGGCACTGGGAGGAAGCTGGGGGGGTCACCACATGCTGGCCTGACCTTTTCCTTCTCCAGGCTGCAAGGCACAGCTCAGATCCCTCTGCCAGCTGCTCATGGCAGCAGCTCCAGGGTCAGGGGGATTTGCTCTTCTGCTTCACAAACTCTGTGGTAACAGAGGCTGGAAAAAAACAGGGGGGTCCATGGCACCGCCCCCCAAAAATGACAAAATAAGAGGATCAAAGAATAGGAGAGATAAAACAGCCCCAGGGCCCTGTGTCAAGGAGCTCTGTGACCCTGAAGGTCCCATTGCAGCTCCTCAGAGGGACAGCTCTGAGCTCTGCTCCTGGCACAGGGACAGCACCCAGGGAGCGGCTGCAGCTGGGCCAGGAGGGATTGAGGGGGGATTTTAGGGCAAGGTTGTTCCCCCATGTGGTGCTGGGCACTGCCCGGGGAATGGGCACGGCCCCGAGGCTGCCAGAGCTGCAGGAGCCTTTGGGCAGCGCTGCCAGGGATGCCCAGGGTGGGGTTGGGGGGGTGCAGTGATCAAAGCAGGAACAGGCAGATCTGTAGGGCAGTGAAGTGACCTGAAAGAAAAAATCCCATTGGATTTGGTGGCTGGAGCCCAAACCTGACCTTCTACCAGGAGGGATCTCAGTGGTGCTGCCTGGCAGTGACATCTGTGTGGCATCTGTGTGAAATCTGTGCCCCAGCTCGGCTCGTTGTCACTGCTGGAGGAACCCCTGACCTCAGCAGTGAGGGCTCCACCTCATTTACCCCATGGCCTCCCTCACACAGTTCACAGAATCCCCAAATCCCTGGGGTTGGAAAAGCCCTCCCAGCCCACGGAGCCCCAGCTGTGCCCTGTGCCCACCCTGGCACCGAGTGCCACCTCCAGGTGCCACCTGCAGGGATGGGCACTCCAAAGCTCCCTGGGCAGCCCCTGCCAAGGCCTGGCCACCCTTGCCATGGGCAAATTGCTCCTGGGGTCCCCCCTGAGCCTGCCCTGGCCCAGCCTGAGGCCGTTCCCTCTCCTGCTGGCCCTGTCCCTGTTCCCAGAGCCCGACCCCCCCTCCCTGCCCCTCCTGGCAGGAGCTGTGCAGAGCCACAAGGGCCCCCCTGAGCCTCCTTTGCTGCAGCCTCAGCCCCTTCCCAGCTCCCTCAGCCCCTCCTGGGGCTCCAGCCCCTTCCCAGCTCCCTCAGGGATTCTCCAGCCCCTTCCCAGCTCCCTCAGGGATTCTCCAGCCCCTTCCCAGCTCCCTCAGGGATTCTCCAGCCCCTGCCCAGCTCCCTCCAGGAGGACTTTCCCATCCCTGGCCTTCCTGAAACTCTTCACATTTGAGGCAGAATTCTCTCTCCCCATCTCAAATGGTTTCTCTTCCTCCTGGTTTTGAAGGAATCCTTTCATTTTTTCCCTTTTGCCCTCCAATTTGCCTTTCCTCCATTTTGGCCAGAGACCTCCCTATATCTCACAGCTCCTACAGCTCCACTCCATGACAAATCCCATCCATTCCCACCCCTGCCACGGGCAGGGACATCTGACACCTCCCACTGTCCCAGGCTGATNTGGCAGGGACCCCTCCCACTGTCCCCAATGTCCAGCCTGGCCTGGGACACTGCCAGGGATCCAGGGGCACCCACAGCTGCTCTGGGCACCCTTTGCCAGCCCCTGCCCACCCTCACAGGGAAGAATTTCTCCCTAATTTCTGACCTAACCCTACTCCATGTCAGCCCCTGATTTCGGGACGTGTCAGAGCCCTGCATGAAGCTCATTATGCAGATGAGGGCAGCAGACCTTGAATCGTGACCTTTCCCTGTTGGCTTTTCTCTGCTGCTCGGTTTGTTGGGTTTGTTTTGGGTTTTTGTTTTTTTTTTTTTAACGACTCCCTCCTCACCTCCCCAAGCCCGAGCCGGGTGGATTGGGCACAACTGAAGGTCAGGAGCATTTTCCTGCCAAGCTGTGCCATGGCAGTGGCTGGAGCAGTGCTGGAGGGGGGTGTATTTATGGCCATGCAGATGAGCTCGCGGTTGGACGCGTTCCTGCTGGAAGGAGCAGGGATGGAGGGATGGAGGGATGGAGGGATGGAAGCACAGCGCTGTGGGGACACGCTGTGGTGGCTCCCGAAAAGCACAATCCTGCTTTTCCTTGGCTGGGGGCGGGCAGGGAGCAGGAGCAGGTGAGGAGCCCAAGGTGCCAGCCCGGAGGGGAAGCAGGGGTCGGGTTTTGGTGGGCAAATTCCAGCGCTGAGCTGTTTGAAATGAGGAAAATGTTGATTCCAGTTCTGCTCTCGGCCTCCTGGGTTCAGAGGGAAGGCCAAGGGCATCCCCAGCTGGTGTAAATCAGGAGCCAGGTTTGGGATTGACTCTGGAGTGACCCCAGGGATGTGCAAGGATCCCTCTGGGAGCCCCCACTGAACTGGGGGAGTTCTTCCCGTGCAAGGGGCTCCCTCCATCCCCTGCAGTGTTCCCATCAGCTCATCCAGCTCCAACTGCCCTTCCAGGGGAAATTCTCGGATTCCTTCAAAAGGAGGCTCAGGGGGGCCCTTGTGGCTCTGCACAGCTCCTGCCAGGAGGGGCAGGGAGGGGGGGTCGGGCTCTGGGAACAGGGACAGGGCCAGCAGGAGAGGGAACGGCCTCAGGCTGGGCCAGGGCAGGCTCAGGGGGGACCCCAGGAGCAATTTGCCCATGGCAAGGGTGGCCAGGCCTTGGCAGGGGCTGCCCAGGGAGCTTTGGAGTGCCCATCCCTGCAGGTGGCACCTGGAGGTGGCACTCAGTGCCAGGGTGGGCACAGGGCACAGCTGGGGCTCCGTGGGCTGGGAGGGCTTTTCCAGCCTCAGGGATTTGGGGATTCTCCTCTGAGTCCCTCTCCAGCTCCATTCCCACTATGGGAGTTTCAGCCCCATGGGACAAACCACCCAAATTCTGGTGCCTCAGTCCCACTGATTTAAATATGGGTAACACACCTTGAAGGTTTACACTTTCCTCTGCTTTCCTGAAGGAGACTCTGCAAATCCAAGTTTTATTTTGAATTTAGGGAGTCTGTGGTGGTCCTGTCACCAATGTCCAGCCTGGCCTGGGACACTGCCAGGGATCCAGGGGCAGCCACAGCTGCTCTGCCCACCCTGTGCCAGCCCCTGCCCACCCTCACAGGGAGGAATTTCTTCTCAATATCCCATCTAATTCCATTCTCTGTCAATTTAAAATCATTGTCCCTTGTCAAAGGACACGTTAAAGCACCTGGTTACACTTTAGAGAATTCCAGATGGGAATGTATCCATTATTCCTGCCAAAATAATCACAATGCCTGTAATTTATGGGGTCAGAGCATCACTTCTTCCTATTTGGCCACTTCTTGGACTGTTTGGTTTATTTTTTATAGTTGTTTTCTATTGTTTGTTTGTTTTATAGTTTCTTGGGGGGAGGGGTTTGTTTGTTTTATAATTTGTTTTATAAAAAGCAGGAGGATGCCATTTTGGGTCACCACAGACTGTTGACATGGACTTTTTGTTGGCATGGACTTTTTTTACTGGAATCATACCCAAAGGGAAAGAAACATTTTGGTTCTTTGATTGTCCCTTGCAATAGGAAATGGGATTGGGAGCAATGATTCCAACTGGAGCTGCATCCTCTGGGGTGCTCCGAGAAAAAAACCAAGGGAGGTCCTGCTGTCCTGATTTATGGAAAAAATGTGTCTCTGGATGAGATTAAATCCTCTCCTGCTTCCCTGGCAAGAGTGCCCCAGATCTTTTTCTATCTAATCAGGCTCCCTCTCATTTCTCAGGATGTTTAGGCAGAGCTGGAGGTCAAACAAACGGCTCCAGGCTGAGCCAGGCACGGAGACGGAGCCTTTGGAGTAAGGAATGGGAACAAATCTCCTCCCCACAGGTCTGGGCTCCTGATAAGTGGGGACACAAGTGACACATCACCCCCAACCCATTCTTGACCATTTGTGGGTTTAATTCTGATATTCTCAGCAATATGTGGGATATTTATCAAAATTAAAACCCGAATAAAGCAAAAAAATTGTGAAGTTTTTGGGATCAGGCTTAAGAGAAATGTTCTGGTTTGATGAGAGGTTTGAGACCTCCCTTCTGGGGTTAAATTACTCCAGGTGAGCTCTGAGCTGTGGGATCTGTGTTTGTATTTTAATGATGCAGAATTTGATCATTCTGGGTGTGGGTTGGCAAAATCAACCCCCAGAGAAAGGGATCCCTCCAGTTCAAGGCTCTTTGCCTTCAGCCAAACCATCCAAATCATTCCATGGTCTGGAATTTGGATGGTCGGGATTGTTCTGGGCTTGCCAGGAGGAACCTTTCCATTTGGGATCAGCTGTGAAATCCCAGCTCAAATGGGAATGGGCCAAGATGAGGAATACCCAGAGCTGAAGCTCAGCTCCTTCCACAGAGGGAGTGGGATGTGAATCCAGGTGAGGATTTGTTTCTGAGGGAATTGTGGCCAGGAAGGTCAGCCCTGTGTCCTTGCCAAACAAAATTCCTGAATGACGTCCCTGAGGAGGTGAGTGCTGGCTTTTCCCCTGGAATATCTTTTGGGATAACCTCGGTGGAGACACACATGCAAAACCAGGAGTCTGCCCCCAGAAATCCGCTGGTTCCCAGCTCCACAGGGAAAACAAGCTGGAGGTCACTGGAGCAGGCGAGGAGCAGACAAACAAATAAACACCCACTTGACTCCAGACTCTTGGATGTTTGTGGGACCAAATCCTGACTTCTAGCTGGGATCTGGTGTCTGTTATACCCAATTTGCATTAGGAAACTTGTGCTGGTTTTGTCTGCCACTAGAACAGCAGCAAATTCCTGAAAATCAAGCTCCAGGATTGCTCCCTTAAGTCGGACACAATTCCAGAATTTCACACACACCAGGGTCTGCAGACACACCGTGCAAAATCTATTTTATTTTCAACTTGATCATGAATTTTGATGAAAACTCCTTATCTTTGCTCCATCCTCAGGTCAGCGAAAGGCAGCACCAGAAATACTCAACTCATGGTTCTTAAATGTCACACTGAAACCAAAAAAAAGCAGGATCAAAAGGCACTTCCATGACGTTGGTGGGATAAATGTATAATCCAGGCTTTTCTGGCCATCACGCTCAGAGCATTGTGGAAATTCCGAGGTGAATCAACACTTCCTGGCTTTCTCCTGGAGCTGTTTCTGGAGCCTTCCATGGCCGTGTTTCTAGAGAGCTGGACATGAGCAGCTCCAGCAGGGCAATTATCCATTGGGAATCCAATTAAAAGATTACTGTTCTCCTGCCAGGGTGTTCCAGAGACGCCCAGAATTATCTGTTGAAATCCCTCCGGCGGCTCACCCGGAATAACCTCCTGGATCCACTCCAGCTCCCAGGGGAGGCTCTGGCTCAGGAAATCAGCAGGAGCAGCGCTCCAGCTCCAGCTCCAAGGCAGGCAGGGATGTGAGAGGCCCTTCCCAGCAGGATGAGCGGGATTGTGCTGTCCCTGCCTCCTGGAATGAGGATGGACGGCAGCGGGAAGGGTCCAGCGGCTGTCGGGGAGCTGGGAGGAGGCTGCTGGAATCCTCCAGGGGTTTGCTGAGCTCCGTAGAATCATGGAATGGTTTGGGTTAGGAGAGAGCTCGTTCCCACCCCTCTGCCATGGCAGGGACCCCTCCCACTGTCCCAGGCTGCTCCAGCCCCAATGTCCAGCCTGGCCTGAGACACTGCCAGGGATCCAGGGGCAGCCACAGCTGCTCTGCCCACCCTGTGCCAGGGCCTGCCCACCTGAACAGGGAACAATTCCTGCCCCAAATCCCATTCAACCCTGCCCTCCCTCACCTTACAGCCATCCCCTGGTGCTATCACTCCATGCCCTCCTTGACCATGGGAATACCCAAAGTTCTGAAGTGCAGATTCTCTCCCAAATCCCACATCCCCTCCGCCTGTGATTTGGGAGAGAATCTGCACCCCATCCCACCCTATCCCATCCCCACCATCCCAACGAGGGAGGTGACCCCATGTGACCCAGCAGACCACCATGAGGACTTCCCCTGGCTTCCAGAACCTTCCTGAAGGAGCTGGTGCTGGACAGGGGATATTGAGAAGCCAGCCAGGCTCAGTGCAGGATCCAGAGCATTCCCAGGGGTGCCAAGTCTCCTGGGTGCCACCAGACCCTCACCCTGGAGCCCAGGCTGGGTTCCAGGGCAGGGCTGGCCTCTGCCTGCCCCTCCAGAGGCGAGGATTTTCTGCTGGAAGCAGGAGCTGGGTTGCAAGACCCATTTGCGCAACAGCAAACGGGCCCAAGGTCAAGGCAGGGGGAGGAAACAAGAAACAAGGAATGTTCCTGAGCTCATGCAACCCATCCCAGCTTTCATGGGCAGGGATTTCTCAACTCCTGTGCTGACACCCTTGTTTGCCTTCCTTGGGTTGGAAATGAGCAGCTCTCCTTGCTTTTAACCATGTGGGAAGCCCCACATAACCCCGAGCCTCCGGGTTTTGTGCGGCCTCGGGATGAGTTTTGGCCTCGGTGACCTCCCGGGGTGGTTGTGTGTCAAACGGAGATTTTTCCTGCCAAAATAAACAGCGGTGGAAATGGAACTTTCTCCGACAGTCGGGCTCAGAAGATGCCACTGCAGGAGGTCGTGTGGGGTGGCTGCTCTGGTTTTCTGGGTCATCCAAATGTCCTGACCTGGCCTTTGCTCCCCCTCTGACTGCGCAGCACCCACTGGATGCACAATCCCAGGACTCCATGGCAGTGCCAGGAATGGGAATGAGCCTCTCTGGGCTGTACCAAGTCAAAAATAATCAGCACTTTCATAGTCAACAACAGGGTGCAGCAAACCCAAAATATGCAGCAGTTCTAGACCTGGCTTGGTACTTCTGCCAAACTCTGAGCTTGGCACAGGTTGTCCCCAGTGGCCAGGTGCTCATCCCAGAATTCTGGTGGGATTTGTTCCTCCTGTTCCTGCCTGTGGCACAAACAGAGCCCGNTCCCAGAATTCTGGTGGGATTTGTGCCTGTGGCACAAACAGACCTCACCAGGAACACCATCCCACAATCCCAGAATTGTTGTGGTTGGAAGGGATCTCTGGAGATCAGCCAGTCCAGCCCCCTGCCCAGGCAGGGTCACCCTGAGCTGGTGACACAGGGACACATCCAGCTGGGTTTGGGATGTCTGCAGAGAGGGGGAATCCAGGTGTTCCTGGGCTCCATGGAAAGACATTTTTCCTCAGGTTGAGGTGGAACTCCAACTCATTTCTCCTCCCTGACCCCTTAGTAATAAGAAGGAATTTTTAAAATCATTAAAAATAGCAGGGATTAAGATACACAAACTTGTGAGTTCCTATGTCTGGTTTGCAACCTGGTCTAGGGGATGTTCCTTTCCCATGGCAGTGGGAACAAGGTGGGAATACCAGGAAAAGCTTCCAACAGATCAAGGCTCAGGAGTGTCCTGGATTTTTCAGAGCCCAGGAGGGCTGGGATTCAATCCTTGACTTCAGCCCTCTGTCTTCTGAACAGCCTTGTTTTATTTAAAATGTGCCTGGAAGCACATCCTTGCTAAGGAGCCAGGGAAGCGATGGAATTCTCCTGCCCACGGGGATCAGGCCACTTGTTTTCCTGAGGAATTATGGAAACAGGTCCTTCACTCCTCCATCCACTTCTCAGGAATAATTCTGGAATTCCATGAACATGTGGGTTACCAACACCACACTCCATAAAAGTGGGTGTTGATGGGAACTTAGCTCCAGTTCAGGCTCTCCAGGTGCAGTTCCACCCCAATTCCCCATGGAATTCCATGGACTTCCCTTAAACCAGGAGAGCAGAACCAGTTTGGATTTGATCTGTGGCGGAGGGGCTGGAACCAAAGTCAGCCCAAGTATCCCCTCACCTCCCTCCGGATCCTGCAGCTGCCAGACCCACTCTGAACATCCATGGAATTTCCATGGAATACACCAACACCCATGGAATACAGCAATGTCCATGGAAAACACCAACACCCATGGAATACAGCAATGTCCATGGAATACAGCAATGTCCATGAAAAACACCAACACCCATGGAATACACCAACACCCATGGAATACACCAACATCCATGGAATACAGCAATGTCCATGAAAAACACCAACATCCATGGAATACACCAATGTCCATGGAAAACACCAACACCCATGGAATACACCAATGTCCATGGAATACCCCAATGTCCATGGAATACACCAACGTCCACGGAATACACCAACGTCCATGGAATACACCAACACCCATGGAATACACCAATGTCCATGGAATACACCAACATCCATGGAATACACCAACATCTATGGAATACACCAACATCCATGGAATACACCAATGTCCATGGAAAACACCAACACCCATGGAATACACCAATGTCCATGGAATACCCCAATGTCCATGGAATACACCAATGTCCATGGAATACAGCAATGTCCATGGAATACACCAATGTCCATGGAATACACCAACACCCTGGAATACACCAACATCCATGGAATACACCAACACCCATGGAATGCACCAACACCCCTGGAATACACCAATGTCCATGGAATACCCCAATGTCCATGGAATACACCCACACCCATGGAACACACCAATGTCCCTGGAATACACCAACACCCACAGAATACACCAACATCCATGGAATACACCAATGTCCATGGAATACACCAACACCCATGGAATACACCAACAACCATGGAATACACCAATGTCCATGGAATACACCAATGTCCATGGAATACACCAACATCTATGGAATACTCCAATGTCCATGGAATGCACCAATGTCCATGGAATACACCAACACCCATAGAATACCCCAACACCCTGGAATACCCCAATGTCCATGGAATACACCAACACCCTGGAATACACCAACATCCATGGAATACACCAACATGAGGATGTCCCTCCTGGTTCAGCCACGAGTCCAAGAGGGACACTCTGGCACACAAAGCCCCCTGAGGGGGGCAGGTTGTGATTTCTCTTCTGAACCCCAAAGAACCTTCTAGAAAGGCTTGGTCTGCTCCCCTGCCCTCCCCTTTTTATTCCCCTTGTCCCCTCCAAAACTCCATGAAGTCCCAGCACCTTTGCCCCAGTGGGAAAGGTCTGACAGGAACATCCCAGTGACCTTTTCATCCTTCGTCTCCTCTGCTTCCCATGGACACCTTGATCCCCACATGCATTTTTTTTTTTCCTTTTCCCACCCTCCTCTTTCCTGCCCCTCCCTCCCCTTTCCCAGACAGGGTGGGGAGGTTTTAGGTGAAGAAATCCGTCGAGGGGATGGACAAACCTGAGGGATTAAGGAAGGTCACACAAGTGGGGCAGGCATGTGGTCACACCTCCCCAGACTAATCCTCTGCTGGGACTGGACACGGTGTGCTTTCCCCAAACCCTCTGGATGCATTTTCCCCCGGTGAATCACCCTCTTTTGGAATGTTTGCACCTCCAGTGTCCTGTGGCACGAAGATCCCACAGCTCAGCAGTGTGAAGGGAGAAGGGGATAAGGTGAATCAGGAGATCCAGGACATGGATTCAGCTTCCAGGCCACTGTGGTGAGGAGATGAAAGGAGATGGAATGAGACTGGAAAGCAGGAGTGCTGCTGTGGGAATTCAGACACTGAGCTGGCCCTGCCCACGGGAGCTGTGGCAATCAGTGGCCTCTGGCAGGGCTCCTGCCAAACCCTGGTGCTGCAACTGCTGCTCTGCCTCCCTCTGCTTTGGGAGCACGGGACTTGGCAGGAAAATGGGGATTCAGCAGGGCTGCCTCTCCCAGTTTGCATTCCCTGGAACCCCCAGGCTCCAGAGGGGTTGCTTGTGACAAGTGGCAGGTGGGACAGGATGAGTGTGACCGTTGCACACCTGGGCTCCAGGTTCTGGGAATTGTTTCCCACTGCAATCCCAAATAAAACCTTAGGTCTCCTCGAGGCCAAAGCACGAACCTCTGGTACCACCTGCAGCCTCACTCACCTGTCTCTGGAGTCATGTGTGGAAGTGGAGAGAACCTGGAATCACAGAATGGTTTAGGATGGAAAAGACCTGCAAGATCATGGAGTCCAACCTGTATCAGAGCACCACCAAGTCCACCCCAAAACCATGTTCCAAAGGGACACATCTACATGGCTTTGAAATCCCTCCAGAGATCCATCTTCTGCCAAGGCCTGGCCACCCTTGCCATGGGCAAATTGCTCCTGGGGTCCCCCCTGAGCCTGCCCTGGCCCAGCCTGAGGCCGTTCCCTCTCCTGCTGGCCCTGTCCCTGTTCCCAGAGCCCGACCCCCCCTCCCTGCCCCTCCTGGCAGGAGCTGTGCAGAGCCACAAGGGCCCCCCTGAGCCTCCTTTGCTGCAGCCTCAGCCCCTTCCCAGCTCCCTCAGCCCCTCCTGGGGCTCCAGCCCCTTCCCAGCTCCCTCAGGGATTCTCCAGCCCCTTCCCAGCTCCCTCAGGGATTCTCCAGCCCCTTCCCACTCCCTGCCCTGCCCTGGACACGCTCCAGCCCCTCCAGGGCTCTCTTGTGAGGGCCCAACGTGATTTTTCAGAGGCTTCAGCTCCACAGGTTGTGTTAATCCAAGCAAATGCCAGGACAACAACAAAAAAAAAAACCTTTGAATGTGATGAGTGAGGACCCACTTTTCTTGCCAGGACTCAGAGTGTGGCTGTCGAGTGTGCAAAGATGGAGCAGAGGGCCCAGCTCACAGCCTGGGTGAGGGACACGAGTGACAACGGGGTGTCCACACCACCACTGCTGCTGGCCCCAGCCACTGATGGCAGAGGAGCTCTGCATCCAGATTTTCCACCCCATGGAAGCAGAGGGGAGGTGGGGACAGGCAGCACCTTGGAGTGTGACTGTCTGTGGTGACATTTGTACTTCTCATTTACCTCAGAGCTCCTTCCAGCGCCTACAGGGGCTCCAGGAGAGCTGGAGAGGGACTGGGGACAAGGCCTGGAGGGACAGGGCACAGGGAATGGCTTTAAATTAGGATTTGATGGGATTTGGAGCAGGAATTGTTCCCTGTGTCCTGGGTTGATGCTGAATTGTGTCCCCCATTTGTCTGTTTAGCTCAGAAATCAGTTTGGCACCTTTCAAACTGGATCTGAGAGTGAAGGAGAAGCGCTGCAATGTCTGAGGCAGTTGTTTCCAAAACACAAAGATCAGAGTTTTCAGCTTTCCTCACACACGGCCNCCTGTTAAATAAACAGTTTTTCCCTCTTCTCTCCAAGGAAATCCTTTCCCCAAACCAGTTAAGGGGGGGGCCGCTTGGATTTGTTTTCTAGAGGAACCCCTTTGGAGGTTTTCTCGCAAATTTGCCCTAAACCAGGACAGGCCTCTNTGCCCCTGGATCCCTGGCAGTGTCCCAGGCCAGGCTGGACATTGAGGCTGGAGCAGCCTGGGATTCTCCAGCCCCTTCCCAGCTCCCTCAGGGATTCTCCAGCCCCTTCCCAGCCTGGGACAGTGGGAGGGGTCCCTGCCATGGCAGGGCTGGGATGGGATGACCTTCAAGACCCCTTCCAGCCCAAACCATTGAAAAGAAAAAGCAACCAACCAATTAAAGCAACCAAAACCCCCCCAAAACCTCAAGGCACTGCTGCTGTCAGTCATTTGCTTTGCCTTTCATGATGTTTTGAGCAGATGTTGCCCTCAGGTTGTTGCAGTTCAGCTGCAGCCCCAATATTTTCATTACAGCTGAAAGAATGAGGAACTCCCCCAATATTTCAGAGGGATCAATGTGGGCACCTCGAGTTTCTCCTCCCCTCTGTGGCACACACACACACCTGAGCATTTCAGGTGTCACATCTGCTCTTCCCAGCCAGAAATATCCGTGTTTGCTTCTTCATTTCAACGCTCTGTGCAGCCAACACCCTCATTTATCCCCTGAAGCTTTTGCAAAAGCAGCACATAAAACCATAGCAACAAAGCTGGGCTCTGCAGCTTCCTCCTGCCTCGGCTTTCTCCATCCCTGCAGCCTGGGCTGGGGCAGCAGAGCTTTTCTTGGCAGGACCTCATTGCTCTCCACCACTCCCTGACAGGAGGGAACAGCCAGGTCCCTTCTGCCGTGTCCTGAGGGAAAGGAGGAGAGGAAATGGCCTCAAATGGCACCAGGGAAGGGGCAGATTTGGGATTGGAAATTTTTCCCTCACAGAGTGGTCAGGCAGTGTGATGAGCTGCCCAGGGAGGTTTGGGGTCTCTGGGAGGGTTCAGGAGGAGTCTGGATGTGGCCCTTGGGACTGGGGTGATGCTGGATGACCATGGAAGACTCCTGGTGATTCTGGGATTTGGTGACCCTGGGATTTTTCTTTAGCCACAAAGGACCATGCCAGGTGTCCTTCTCCACCAGGAATTAAGCACAGTGCATCCTGAAATGGTCTCTGACCTTCAGCCGTGGAGTTACTGGAATATTTAAAGACAGGTTTTTACCAGAGATGAATATTTTGATGGCAGCCTGTCAGGATCTCTCTGGATAGCAGCAGCATTCCAGCAGATCAGCTGTTCCTGTGATCCCATGGGAAATGATGGGGTCAAACAAACCCAAAGTGTCATCAGAGGCGATCAAACTCTGTAACATTCAATGAAGTCTCAGGATCTCTCAGGTACCCCAATGGCTGACTCGCTCAGCAGTCAAAGACCCCAAAAATGGAAGAACAGTTCCATAAGAAAGAAGCAATTCCAAAGGGTTTCCTCAGTTAAAAAGAAAACCCAGCCCAGACAGGGCAAGGCATCCAAAGTGCAAAGTTTGTTTATTGTAGATGATGCAGGGATACGATGAAATATTGGGAGAAAAAGGGATCAAGTGCACTGAAAACTCCTCTGAAAATAAATGTCTGAGGGAGATAATTTTTAACAACAATCTTCTGCTATTCAGAATAATCACAGGTGGGAAAAGGTCTCCAAATCATGACCCTCTGCTCCTGGCACAGGGACAGCACCCCTGGAGCTGGGCCAGGAGGGATTGAGGGTGGATTTTAGGGCAAGGTTGTTCCCCCATGTGGTGCTGGGCACTGCCCAGGGAATGGGCCCGGCCCCGAGGCTGCCAGAGCTGCAGGAGCCTTTGGGCAGCGCTGCCAGGGATGCCCAGGGTGGGGTTGGGGGGGTCTGGGCAGGGCTGGGGCTGGGGTGGGTGATCCCTTCCAGCTCAGGAATTCCATGATTCCATTATTCAATAAGAGAGGAAGAGGAAGAGGAAGAGGAAGAGGAAGAGGAAGAGGAAGAGG
>VYXF01012389.1:54460-66822 GCA_013397295.1 Polioptila caerulea | reverse complement strand
TAGTTACTGGGTTAAAAATAAAAATAAATTAGTTGGCATCTCTTAATTGGGTAGTATAGGATTAAAAAGACCTTGAAGACAGAACTCAGAGCTTCATTTCTACTCTGTTAACTTAGCATGTAGAAGCCCTCACGGTCAGTGAGGTTGTAACTTAAATAAAAAACATCCAATTCCAAACAAGAATTCTGTCTCTCAGGCTTTTAATCCTAACCCTGAGAAGAAGAACCTGATAAAGCCAAGGGGTTTGCCTCAGAGCTCTCTGCTGATGAAAAACAACCTTGTTCCTCCTGCACGCTGCCTGCCAAGGAGCACAGCAAGGAAGTACAGGATACCAAATAATTATTTCCTTGACCTCGAGGTTTAATAGCAAAAAATAAGCTTCCTTAAATGCATTATGCAGCCCTCCTCTTTAGTCCTGCCTTTTAAATTTCTTTATGCATCTTTACCTGCAGCTGCTCCATTGATTTCAGTGCTGGGGAAAGGTGTCAGAGGAATAGTTTAGAAAGCTGGAGAGCAGCACTTGTGCAGCCTTTTCCTCAGTGCAAGATCAGTGAGTACCCCAAAGGATGGATGAGAATCACCACTGTCAATGAGAGTGACTCAGTGCCTCTGCTCACATGTTCCTTGGCTTCCTACCTGAGATAAAAAAGAAGAAGCTCAGAGAAAGTCTGGCCAACAGGTTATTTTCTCAGGTCTTGTTTGCTGCTGTCTTCGTGCAAGAAGCTCAGCTGCTGGAGCTTCTGTTTGCTCTGGGGAGTCAGGGCCTGGGTTTGCTTTTGGCAGTCAGAGAACCTTCATGCATAGGAATTTTCTGGAAGTCACTGGAAATGCAAATGGCTTCCATTCACCTTGCTACATATTTTAGTAATTGAAAGGAGTATCAGAAAATAGCTCATTCTGATAATTTGTAGAATTTTCTCAGTTAATAATACAAAGATTCCTGTAACTGATCAGTCAGTTTTGATCTTTCATTGTTTAGACAAGCATCCATTGAAATATGTCAGTTTTGTGCAGTTGTGGCCAGACACTCATGCAGAGTTTCCTGATCAAGCCAGGATAGAAATCCTCTCCTTCAGAAAACAAGTGCTGCTATTGAATCAGAAATTAGGAAATGTTTTTGAAACGGTAATTTGATTTTACATTTTGTTTTGACATTCTTTTTTTCTTCTTTTAAATGTATTGCAAAAACCTCTCCTGAGACACACATCTTAATCTTAGGAGAACAATTATCTTTTGTTCTGGTTATCCCTTGGGGGAGCCAAAGGTGAATTTTTAAGAATAGTAACACATATAAAATCAGCTTGTAGTTACAGTACATTTGAAAGACCAGCTATCCAATATGCACCACATATGCACACAGGACTAGTTCACTTTTTTAAGTACATTATTTGTTTTGTTTCACTTAGCTAGCTCTCCTCCAAAAGAAAAATCATTTTGTACATCAAAATTCCTCAACCATATTAAAATACAACTCAGCATTCTGGCTGCACTGAATCCAATGGCAGATTTCCACGCCAGATTATAATAACACCAATATTTCATTTCCAGGTAGGAAAAAAAATATCCAGCCAGCCTTTAGCAAGCTAAAAGCCCCTCTGTTTCAAGACAGATGCTTTTAGGGACCCAGAAGGTGGGGGAAAAAAAAGAAAAAAGTGAATACTAGTGCATCAGATTTATGCCATATGGCAAAGAGATGAACAAAGCCTGTCTGAGGCTGGGGCTTGAGATGCCATAAACTCTGCTCATTCACATCCACTGGAGATGCTCTGCGGGGGCATTCCCTGGGAAAAGGGGAGGGGAGTGCGTCCCTGTGGGACTGGCCTGGTGATGACACCTCCTTCTCCAGAGGCACCACGTTATTAGGAAGGCAGATAGTGTGAAAATGCAGGAAAAACAGAGCAAGATCAGAGGAGTCGGCAGGGGCTGGTGAGGAGAGATAAAACCTCTCCTGGCTCTCCAGCCTGGCCAAGCAGAGATGTAAAACCCCAGAGGGGTTTAAAGTGTGGCCTGGCAGAGAGGGAAGGGAATTCCCCTTTCACTCCAGAGGACATAACCAGGTGAAATGCAGTGCAGTGGAGGCTCCTGGGGATGTTTTTGGAAATGCCAGTCTTTGGGAGTTGTTCAGAGCAGGTCTGGGCACAGCCTTGAGCATTGCAGCTTTGGCAGCCTCAGTAGCCACTGGGGCATAGAAGGGGAGAAGGGTGGGCTGGGGAGGGGATGGGGGCAGAGGCAGAAGCAGTTTTGATAAAGCCTTTGCTTTTCCTAGGGAGCAGCTGTCCATGGGTTTCTACATCTTTAGGCTTGCTCTGAGAGCAAACACACGGGCTGAGCTTAGAGAGAAAAAAAATAAAAGAGGAAAAACCCCCATATTTGGGCACACCGATAGGAAGATCTGTTATTAAACATACCAGAGGTCACAGGAAAAGGCATTTTGAAGCTGCCCAGGCTGTCCTGTTGTAAAAGCTGCCAGGTTTTTGCAGCGCCGCCTCTGCGGCTGTGCCCGAGGCGCCACTGGCAGGCTGAGCCTCCCAAGCTCATTGTGGGCAACTTGGCAGTGGCAGGAGGTTTCTGGCAGGTAAACAAAGCTCTGGTGGTTGGCAGGCCTCTGTCGAGACTGTGGAAACAGAGGATGCAAAAAGGAGGATGATTTTGGACCAGCTGAAGTCTCAGGTCTGTGCTTGCAGATGAGCTGCAGGTCACCCTGTGGTGGGGGGGAGCTGCTCCCAGGGGTGCCAGCAGGAGCAGGGTGGGACATCCACTCTCCGTGGAGCCAGGGCTAGGTCATCAAGGGTTCTTACTAGGCAAAAAAAAGAGAAATCCAGCATGGCTCTTCCAAAGTAGCTGATGTACCTTGAAACCAATTATGAAAGCGTTCTTCATTTTATGTAACAAAACCTTTTACTTTAATCTCCTCATTTCAAAGTGCCTGGGGTAAAAAAAAAATGAGCTCTCCTGATAAATGCCTCAGATTTCATGGCAGCTTCATTGGGTATTTAAGTCCAGTTAATTTCTTACAAGGTAAGAAAATTTCCAGTGACACTGGATTCCCTTTGTTCCCCCGCAGGCACACGGTGCCCAGTCTGTGCTCTCACAGGAGTTTAGAGCACATTGAAAAAAAAAAATCTCCTGCAGACTTGTGGGGGAGGAGGCAATCTTCAGTTGGAGAAGATAATATTTTTTTGTAAAAGGCAGCCTTTCCCCAGCTGAACCCTGAATCAGTTAGTGGTAGTCACCACCCTCAGAGGAAGAACCCCTCCTGGATGTGGGTGTACCATTGCCTCTGCATTATTTCTCTGACTGATACCATGGGGAAGGCTTGGGGTTTCATCACGGAGTAAAGCAGACTGCTGTTAGGCTCCTGGATAACCAGCACTCCAGTTTTTTTCCATCTGTTGTTCTTTTTGATCAAATGAGGTGCTCATATTATTCTAGGTGTGAGAAGAGAGGCATGGCAGCATCGGATGACTTTGATACCAGTTTATTTGTTAACAAAACCACACAAAGTCCTGCTTTCATAGAGAAATCATCAAGTTTTCCTGCTACCCATGCTAAATATCCTCTACCTGGAGTTCCTGCCCCTCTCAGGAGGCCTGTTCTTTAGGTCACAAAGCTTGTTCAATCCCTTTTCACATCTTCATGTACATACACTTCCACATCCCCACCTCCAAAAAATGGTCAGCTAAAAAAGGGTCTGCACAAAGCAGGTTAGAATCCTCATCATTTACCTTAATTAAACCCATCAAGAGGACCAGACCCAGTCTGGCCAGTAAACCCTGGATAACAGGGTTTGAATTCCAAGCCAGGAAGCCATCCAGCCTGTCACAACACTCTGAATAAAAGGTCTCAGCTCTCCCCTGTTAATGAGCACATGCATCAAGAGGCAGAGCAGTGGCTGGTGCTACCTGCCACACTGGCTGCTGCTAATGAACAGTCCTGATTAAAAGCTGCTCTCTTCTCCTCTGTCCACATTAGCATTCTGAAGGAAGTTCCTCTAGTAAATTACATCTTAAGTGAAATGATTGTTAGAGGGTGTAGGTTGTTAAAGTACATTGGAAATCTGCTAAAATGGGGGTAGAGTTGAAAGTACTTTTAATTAATTTAGGGTCAAATCGTCCCTGGCATGTCAAAATGGTCTCTCACCATACCCCCCAAAACTACACTTCCAAGAGACAGGTGAGAAAGGTGTCAGGATTTATGGGATAACAAGTGGCAGGAGGTAATTAGCAGCCCCACTTGTGAGGATGAAGCAGGGGGAGCAGCACACAAACAGTCTCAAGGTGAGCCAGCACTGACAGCTGGGCTGTGTCTGCTCAGCTTATCACAGGCTTCTTGCTTCAAAGCCGTGCCAGAAGCCACCCAGAGCTGATTTGGGCTCACAGCACTCACCAGTCCCTTGGGCTGACCATAGCAATGCAAAATCAGAGCCCTGAAATGGTAACGAGCTGCAGACCTGACACTGTCTGCAGCCACAGGGCTCTCGGGATGTCAAGGGATGTGGCTGAGAAAGGGCCTCTTTCTTGCAAGAGAACCAGGTGAAATGATGGAAAAGCAGGAACTAAAACTGACCTTTCATTCCCCAAAATAGCCAACCATGCCCCATCTTCTCCAGGTATAAAGCAATGAGCTGGTGCAGACTCCAGAAATGAAGCTCATCCATCATGCATGTTTGAGACCCGAGGAAAGGAGATTAAAACGCCTAGATTTTCAGAGATTTGATGAAAGCAGCTAATCTCACACTGCAGGATAGATTCTGGGTTACCCTGGGAGAGGCTGGGAGCCTGCCTGAATTGCAGGCCAGCATTAGTTAAGGAAGGAGCAAATAGCAGTGGCTGTCCCATGGCAGGCAGGGAGTGCTCCCACCCTCTGCTCCTTTACCCAGATATTAATCATTCAGGCTTTCCAGAACAGAAGGAATTTACTTGCCTTGCTCTGATTATTGGGATATGCTAATGAGTTATCAGTCATAGCTAGATAATTGCAGGAGGCATCTGAGACCTTAAGAATTGCATCTCTAAACCCAGATGTTTAGATAATGAGGTCCTCAAGAAACCCAGCTAACAGTAATTAAACAGATAACAAATTTAACATTTAACAGCATCAATTACTAATTTTTTTTTCCTTAGCAAATTACCACTAAATTAGAAATCGCCATTTCTTTGTCCTGTGGCTATTTTCTAACTCAAAATGACAACAGAGGGAAAAAAAAATAGAGTATCTCACAAAGCCTTTACTTCTCTCTGTTTTCACTGTGGATCCAAAGCAGGGAAAGGAGGGAAGGCAAATAAATGTCACTGAATTGGAAGTAAAGTGATGAGTACTGAGACACTGAGAGGAGTATGTGGAGAAGAACAAATAAGAAATTCCAGGAATGTATTAAAGAATTACAGTAGATTGGGTGGTGGTGACTCAAGGAGAACAAGACCTAAATGCTCCTTATAGGAATTACCACTGCCTGACTACAAATGCACCCTCAGCAGGCAAAGGTGATTGATTGCACAAAGAGAGAAGTCAGGGACTCCTCTGAGGCTGGAAAAGCTGCAATACACATCAAGGCACCTGCTTGGCAACAGGGTTTCAAATCCCTGCTCCAAAATACACACACTTGCCCTGGTAAAGCTGGAGCGTGGCCATGGGAGAGCAGGAATATAAAAATACAGATTTAAATTCAGAATATATCAACATTACAAGGACAAAGAACAGCATTAATGCTGCTCTCTATTGACAGATAAAAGCAAAACTCAGGGAATATGACTTGCAATTTTTCCCCCATTTCTGTAGCTGTCTAATACTCTTGGGATGTTATTATATCGTTGTGGGCTATTACTGGAGAAGGTAACAAACCTAGGGAATTTCAGGAATGAGGGAAAGGCTGTGCTGAACAATGGATTGGAGTCTTTTGCTGCCAAGTATCCCTCTTGGGCACAGTGATGAGAAAGAAGAAAACACAAGCCCCTGAGTTAAGGTTTGAGTACAGCAGGGGCTGTTAATTAATGCCTTTAGCATGTCATGATCCACATTTGCTGAAATGGGAATATCAAGGGGGAATATCATGCACAGCCTGGATTCAGGCAGCATTTGTACCAGCTGTGCAGAGCTCACTCAAGGATTTAATGTGCATGGACAGAGGCTCTCTTCTCTCCAGTTTCTCTCCAGTTTCTCTGTTCCACCAGCCCAGGATGTCACCCTGTTTGTAATCAGATTGAAGGGTGGGGTTTGGGGTGCAATCCTCCCACTCCACCCTGAGGTCCTGTAGTTCCTTCCATTTTCATACTGAGTTTGGCCTCATATTCAGTCTTCCCCCATTTTATTATTGTCAGAGCCACCCTGTATATTGCCATCCATTCTTCAGGGGATGTGATTTCTCTAATCTGTGCAGTGTCTGGGGGATCAGGACGCCGCATATTCATCACCCCAAACTTTCCTTCCAACTTTTTGTTTTTTCTCCTTTTCTCTCTGTTTCTGCAGCTGCCCAGTTTTCAAAGACAGTGATAACTCAGCTGCTTTCCTGCCTTCTATTTCTTCCTTTAGGTCCTGTTCCCTTTTATTATCATTCTTCAGGAACTGACAAGCAGCTGTTGGGTGTCTGCCTAACATTTTACAAATAATTCCATTTTCCTCCTGTATGAGATCCCTGGCCACCTTTAGGCATTCTTCCACAGCTTTCCAGTCATGCCAGCCATCACAAGTGCACTCTTCTGAGGGTTCAGGACTTGGATTCCTTCCATGTTTTTGTAAGGAATCAGGGATTCACTTGCCATCCTGCCCACTCTGCTATGTTATGCACCAATGGTTTCATCGTCAAAGGTATCAGCAGAAGCAGGTTAAATATGAATTTGTAAAAGTGGGACTTAAAAAAATTTGATGGCAAGGGTCACTCTGTTACTTACTACCCTGATGAAGCACACCAAGGAAAATTGAGTTAAAATTGATTTAGAATGATTTACTCACAGACTAAAAATGCAAAAGGTTAAGGGCAACCCTCCCATTGATCAGAGAGGACCCTCTTGCTTTCTAAACCCCTGATAAACCTTAGGTGAGCTGGGTCCAATCTTAGACTCAGACTTCATCAATAGTTTTTATCTAAAAAACTTCATTTAGCAGCACTTAATCATCGATTAAACATTTATAGAGTGAATCAATAGGATTTTCTACAGTCACAATAGTGATTTAATTATAGATCTGAGAGCCCAATATTTATACTATACTTGCTATAGGGATTTAAGCCAATTAACACATGCACACACACACAAAGGAAAAATATAAGAAGTATATGTATGAAGGATTAAATATATAAAGGTATTCCTGTTAAAAATTCCCCTTGAGTTCAGTGAAATACTTAGTATTTCTCAATGGGTGAGGGTGGAGCCTTGAGGATTGAGAAATTTCATTCCAGGCCTTGTTGTCAGCTTTTGATCACCATCCTCTGAGTATGGAAAGCCTGAGGGTTGGAGAACTCCAGGAGGTGTCCTGATCTCTTGCCCTTCATGCTAACCAGGCCCACATTCTTTAGTCCTTTTATCATCTTTCTCTCAAACAGGGAGTTTCCAACTTTCCAGGCCTTTATCTCCTCTCCATCTTCTGGTTACTCCAACATTCTTGAAAGGGTCATAAATCTAAGATCCCAGATATCCAATCTTCAGCTTTGGCTTTATTTATTGAAGCTTGTCAGGGTTAGTTTCAGCAAACCTAAGATTTGCGTGATTTCATGATCAAAGTAACAATAAGGATCTGTGAAGAAACTCCCAAATGTTCACACAGGCACTGGGAGGATGATGTAAATTGGGATGATTTCTGGCTGCTCCAGCTTCCCTACCCAGGGCTTATAAAGTATTTCCCCAGAGACCTCACAATTCTGAGGTGGGCTGAGAGCCTTCAAGAAAAATGACACAGAAAACCCCAGTCATTTAATAATAAATCAAGACCAAAATCAATTTATAGTCATCGAGGTCATGAGTTAATGCTTTGGATTGAGTCTCCTCATTTTAGAATGGGAACCACTTTGCAGATCTTCTCCCTCAGCCTTTCCTTGGCCTTTTGCAAGGCCCCACAGGCTGTGTAGCAACTAATTAAAAATGCCACGTAGGGATGCAAAAGGGATAAAAGGGCTTTCCAAGAGCCACCTGCTCTCTTCCTCCCCAGAACTCCCATTCTGTGCTGCAGCTCCTGTGCTCAGGACAGCACCCAGGACAGTCCTGCGTCCTCAAAATCAGCACTTTGGGATAAGGCCCATTTTTTGCTGAAGCACAGCCTGAAATTCTTGACTGCACAGTACCCTGGGGAGAGATGTTCATTCCCAGCCTGCCACAGCAGCACCATCCAGGATTTGGGATTTCCCATGGGGATGAAGCTTTAGACAACTTTGTGTAGGCTTTGCACAGCAAGGTCACATTTGACAGACTGGAGGGAGCTTTCTCAAAAGGAAGGGAGCCTTTTATTTTATTCTGACTTGTCCTCTGTCTCTGCATCTCTATTAGAGTGAAAATTGGCCCTTTTGAGATTGATTTGTCTGGGGCAGTGTCCTCTTATAGCTGGGAAGAGTCACCCACTGCTCAGGGAAAACTCACCACCTTCAGTTCAAGTGTTTGTGAGAGCCTTTGGGAGGAAGGGAGAAGGGGTAGGTGGGGATGGCCTGGGTGTATAATTTTTAGCAAGGAGGGAAAAACTCCACTTTCCTGCTTTGCTTTGGAAGAGTTGCCCAGCTGAGGTGTCTGGAGGGAGTGATGGCAGCTCTGAGCCCAGGTAGGAGCACAGCACTACCATGACAGACCAGGAAAATGCAAATAACTCCCCTGCTACATTTTCTATTAAACACACCACAATAAAGGTAATTTTATTCTGAACATTCAGAAACAAAACTCAGATTTTTCTTTCCATTGAAAACTGCCTTTTTTTTTCCTCTTTGCATTTTTTGTCCAGTTAACACTGTGGGTATTTCCCTGCACATTTCCCGTGCACCGTGCCCTTGTTTCAAAAGGTTTTTCGCACTCACCTTCAACAATTCTGGGTTACCAAGCAGGCACCTCTAGGGGTTATCCACACCCCTCCATCTCAGGCAGAAAGGAGCACTCCTCACCTCAAGAGGGGAAGAGCAGTCCAGTATTTGGGGGGTTCCTGGGGGTCTCTGGGAAGGGGGAAACAGGGAGAAGTTCCCTCTCCCTGGAGCACTGGGATGAAAACAGGGAATCCATTCACCTGCCCGGGTGCTTTGCAGGGCTGGTTAGCCTGGGTTTGGCCACCATCAGAGCACTTCAGCACGGCAAAGGTGAAGCCAAACATTTCGTGCTGCTGCAGTAAATCAGCAGCTGCACTGTTCCCCAGCTATTGCATCATTATTACTCCATGCCTTCCTCTGCTCTGCAGGAAGCCATTTGATAGGCAATAAAACAACCCCTGTGGAGTGTGGTGGGGCAATCAGCTCCACCCAGACTCTCCCAGAATATTCCCCAAAGGCAGGGCCTGGGGGACAAGACACCTCCCTCCTCCAGAGTAATTCCAAAATCATCGTGTCCCAAGAGAAAGGCAGGAACAGCCCACTCCTTCACCCCATTTACCTGTCTGTATGAAGGGAGGATCTCACTGTCTGTCTGTACAGGGTCCCAAGCAATTTCTTAAATATCTGTGCCCTCCTTCCAGCCCTTTGCCCCTGCACTATTCCTGGCAGTCTGGTGTCTCAGGGAACTGATCCCAGTGAAATGCAATCCCACTTGTGGCTAGCTGTGGTTTCCAGCAGGATCAGCTCCTTGGACAGCTCGCCATGGGCTTCTTTGGCAGCTGAAAGGAAGGCTCTGAACCCACCCCCTCAGCTGCTTTGAACCACGTGCATTTAACAGCAGCACGTGGAAATTTCACCACACACCTGAAAACCTTGTCTCTCCCTGCCCCTGTCACCCTGACCCATCCAAGGCACCTCTCCTGCAGCCAGTGCTGTTTAATTGTCTGCTGCAAGAATCTGAATTGTGTCAAGGGGGTAAAAAAGCCTCAGGAACACTGAAGAATTATTCAGATCCAGGGAATAACACAGATGACCTCTAAAAGTGTGCCTTACATTATTTGGGTGTGTTTGCTCTTACTGACAAGGGCACCTGAGTTTGGTTTTTTTGTTTGTTTGGTTTTTTTTGTTGTAGTGATATAGTTAACCGTTGTTTAAATATTAAACACAAAGCTCAGCCTTTACTAGCATCGATAAAGTTGATTTTTGCACTCAAACAGTCTTGTTGGTCAACAGCACAGCCCAAAAACCCCAGCTGGAAGAGCCCAGGCTGAAGAAGGCACCTGAATGTGTTGATGCTGCATCATCACCCAGGACCCAGCTGTGAAATGCTGGATGCTGGTACCAGTGCAGGGGGATGTTAAATCCCTCCCTGCTTTCCCTGCAGCTGAGCTATTGCTGACAGCAGATTTAATTGCCTTTGTCCTAGCAGGCAGCTAATGAGCATTATGAATAATGCCGTGGCTTTCCAGCCCTCCTGAACCTTTGTGGGACCTGACTCATAATTCAGCTCAAATCAAAAGGCTGCCAACCTTGTGTGTTACCCTTCTGTTTATTCTTTATGCTTATTACTCAGGCTAGTCTTTGGAATTAAAGGGGAGGCAATGGGACAGGGAGGTGGTAGTAGCTTGTATTATTTCACTAAAATTCCTCTTGGTTATGTGGCCTGTAATGATCCTCTATTGTGTTTGCAACTAAACTTATTTATCAAAGGAAAACAGGGGTGAGAAAAAGTCCACCGGGGGTAACCAGCCTGCTCCATGGAGGGGGCTGGGCTTTGGGCAGTCACAGTCCATGGCTGGGACAGGAATGTGAGGACTCCAGCTCCTTTCATCCTCAGCAGCACTCCTGGGGAATGAACAGGGCAAGCAGAGCTCAAAGGCAGAACGTGGCCTGTCTGCAGCAGGTAAACTCCCTGTTCCGAAGCTGAGCTACACCCAAAAATTCTCCCTGGAGTCACACCCACCTTCTAAGCCTTCTTGCATTTTGTTCCCCCTGGCTGTCTGGTCTCTGCACCACCACAGCAGCATTCAAACCTGTCACAAGGGGACAGCAAGAGCAGAGATTTTACCCCAGTTCCTGATCCTCAGCTCTCCCAGCTCACTCAGGGAAAGACCTGCCTGCCCCAGTGACCTCCTTTTTTTCAAGAGAAACTTCTTCTTTTTAGGGCACGTTGAGTGCCAAGTGTCTCACATCACAGATCCCCTGGGGTGTGTAGATAAATAGAAATATAGATACAGACAGATACCATAGAAGCATAGACTGGTTTGGGTTGGAAGGGATCTCAAATATCATCGAGTACCAACTCCCTGCCAGGGGCTGGGACATCTTTCACCAGATCAGGTTGCTCAGAGCCCCTTCCAGCCTGGTCTTGGACACTTCCAGACTGGATGGAGCCCTGAGCATCACATCTAGATGGATGGAGCTGGCTAGAGCTCAGTACACATCTCTATATAAACACTGATGTATGCATCTCTTTGCTTGTGTGCACCCATGTGAATTGATTATGGTATCATTGTTATCATGAATCTATAATTAAGTCACCATTATAATTGTAGCTAATCCTATCGAGTCACTTTTTAAATGCAAAATTAGTTGATGAGTAAGAGTTGCTAACCCCTTCTGCACCCTTATCTGTTCATATCATCCTTTACTCCCTTACCCTTCTGCATCTCTGGTCTCTTGTGTAAAACATCCTAAATTGGCTCTAATCTGATTTTCTTACGTGTGCTTCATCCATGTCCTAAGTAATAGAGTCACCTTTGCACTGAACTCTAATAAAAGTTGCACTCTCAGAAATTCATGTTAAAACCTGCTTCTTGCCAACACCTTTGACACCTTTGGGTGGCTTAGCTGCCCATTCTCACAGGGCTGTGAAGGAGGAGCAGCTTCAGCACTTTCCCCTAAAACATTCAGATCTTTTCAGACCCTTCCCCAGCTGCTATTTCTAAGAGAAATAGGAGAAACAAACAGATGAAGTGGAAGCATTGGGCAGCTCCCAGAGCTCTGGTGCCTGGTTTTGGTGAGGCTTGGAATGGATCCCACGTTGGGAGTGCTGGGATGGAGGGTACAGGCTCAGGAGAGGCAGGTGAGGTGCAAGGGAGAGGTTGGACTGTACAGCCCTTGCAGTCAGTGATGATGTGGTTCAGAGCCTTGGAGTGAGGGTGGGGGGATGGAAAAGACAGGAAATTTGTAGTGGATGTGCTTTACAGATGGCCCAGCATCAATGAGTTTTTCTGTAGTGTCTTGGGTTGCAGTGCCAGCTGTGCCCAGTAGTGTGGATTCTGTCACCATCTGCTGAAACTGGGCTGGGGTAACCCTCTGGTCATGGCCAGCTGTTAAAAACCAGCTGGGGCAGTTTCTTTATCTCTTC
>VYXF01012389.1:8061-54320 GCA_013397295.1 Polioptila caerulea | reverse complement strand
TGCATGTTTGTTTTATTTTAGTTCTTCTAATAAAGAACTGTTATCCCCATATCTTTGCCTGAGAGCCCCTTAATTTTGAAATTATAATAATTTGGAGGGAGGGGGTTTACATTCTTCATTCCAAGGGAGGCTCCTGCCTTCCTCATCAGACACCTGGCGTTCAAACCAAGACATAAAGGCACCTGGGAGAAATTCCTGGACCTTCATCCCTGTGGAAGATTTCAACTTCCCAGATACCAGCTGGGAATATCATCCAGCTAAGATGAGCAGAAATTCCTGACTTTTGTAGAAGATAACTTCTTATCACAGACACTCAGTGAGACAACTCACAAGGATGCCCTCCTAGACTTGCCCTTTGAGGTTAGCAGAGGACTTTTGTGGGATGTGGTGGTTTTGCCATGGCCACACTGATCGTGAAATGGCAGAGTATAAAACTTCTCAGTGTAATGAGAAAAATATTCAGTGTGATGAGAAAAAAGGGCAGCAGAGTTGCTACCCTGGACTGCAGGGAGCTGTTTCAATGGAGTACACTCAGAATCTGCTTCTGAGGGTTTAGGGAGCCCACAAGTGTAGGTCAGACTTTAGGAACCACCTTTTAGAATCACTAAATTCAAGCAGACAGTTCCACTGTGGTTTGAGTCAAGCACGTGGAGAGAAGGCCAGCTTGGCTGAACAGGAAACTCCTCATGGAGCTCAAGAGGAAGAAGAAATTATGCAATCTCTGGAAGCAAGGTCAGGCTTCACAGCGAGAGCACAGAGCTGTGGCTCACATATGTAGGGAGAAGACACAAAAAGCCAAAGCTCCATTAGAGTTGAAAGAGAAACATTACCAAGGGAAGAAAACAGAGACCCATGTTTAGGAAAGGAAATGTATTTTATTGAAAAAAAAATTACATTTCACTTACACACCATGAAAATACTGAGTTGTGTGTTATTATCAGAAGAAGAGGTCAAGACTTGCACAAGAAAACCACATTCTTTATTACAGCATTACTCCACGAGATGAGGCTCTGGTGGCATCTGCACTGGGCATTTTCACTAAACAGTAGAGCAGGGCTAAATGTGCTTTGGGCAAAAACCCTAAATATTGGCCTCTTCCAGGTGCTACTGCCCGTTGAAGACACGGCACTTATTTGGTCAATACTGAATTATTTCTGAATTAGAGACAAATCCCATAGTTTCTCTACTCACATAGGTCCTAGGCAAATTCATAGCTATCCCTCCCCTCCACTTTTAACAATCTTGATTCGTTTTTCCCATTCAGCCAGATAAAAGCATGCTAAAGCAGTGTATGGGCTGCCAATCTCCCACCTCCCAGAAAGAAAACATCACTGAAAGGGGATGCATTGCACTAACACTGACAGCAAATGGCAGGATCATTGGATGGTGCTGAATTAATTCTCCAGGGTTTCCTCCCATCACTGCAGCTCCACCAACAAGCCCGAGTTTCCTCCCTCCCAAGGCATGAATTCACATCTAGCACGTATCAGGCACATGAATACACGTGCTGCAGCAAATGCAGGGCAGGAGTGCCTGCAGGTGACATCCCAGTGCCATCTGTCACAGCTGTGTCCCAAGGACTGCTCCAAGCCAGCTGTGAGATGCCTCTGAAAACCCCTTGTGAACTGGAGACCTCTGGTGTGGAAACCCTTATCGATCTGCCGATGAAAATGAATACTAATGCCACATAAATTCCCAGGTAACTGCCCTTATTTATTTATTTATTTATTATTGATTTATTGATGTCTTTTTTTCCTTGTTTAAAGGGGACGGGAAGGAAAAGAGCCAGACCTGGACAACTCTGACACCAGGCAAGTGCTGTGAAAATAAACTTGACGTTTTCTCCTCCTGGATCTCCCCATTATATTCCCTATTTAGAACACTGATTTATACAATGCAATTTTCTGCTCTGCTAGGCACAAGCATCACACAGATCATTAAGGACAGCCACACCAAATTTTTTAGTTCTGTAATATTTTTTTGCAACACAGGGGATGGGACGGGTTGAGAACACCAAACTCTGATTACTGAGTCGCCAGCTCTTCTTTCAAGTATGTTGCTCACAAAGATTTCTTTTCTCTACCATTAACCATGCAGCTCTGCAATCAGGCCCTGCTCATCCAGCACCTCCCTGCCAGGGAGAGAGGCAACTCCACTCCCCCTCATTTTGAGCAGCTCCATTGTCCCAGACCCTCCCTAGCAGCAGCACAGGCACTCATCTGTTCCCAGGATGAGAGATTAAGGGAACTAAAGAAGATTAAAACTTTGGAAGGTTTGACTGGATGAATTCCCCATTGATTTTAGCTCCTTCATGTCTCTTGTTATGGGGACAGGCAAATCAGGGACAGCAGAGGTGATGGGAGAGGAGGATTGGGGCACAGTTTTATGGTGTAGCTGAGATGGACAAGTTAGATCTACCACAGCAGCTGGTAATTCCCTTTTCAAAAGCACAAAAGCCAAGCCTGAATCATCTGGACAATGCACTTCCAGAGTCTCTTGGTTCTCCATGGCCTGCAGAAGAAATCTAAGGGAATTATGCCGTGGCCAGGAAAGCAGGGGGCTGCACACCAGGAGCTTCTGGGTGCACAAAGAGCTGTGCTGAACCACAGCCCAGGTACAGCACTGCCCAGCAAACCCAACAGCCCCCACCCACCTCAGCTCCCACTTGCTCAGAGTAACTCCTCCACATTTCCCCCACGGGAGGATGCAGGCAAAGCAGCCACTGCCACCAGCACGGGGACACTGCACCCACAGATTCCCAGGGGAAGAGAAGCCAGGCACAACATATCCCCAACACTGCTGTTCCCTGCCACAGCCTCCCTCCTCAGCAATACATTATTCATCTCAGTGACATTTCTCCTGCTTTGCTTCTTTTTTAACACATCCAGAAATCAGGAGCTCTCGGGAGAAAAACTCATGACAAATTCTCCTCTACTTTTTGCAGTGGTGATTTAGTCACAAGAGTGGTGAGGATGCTGCCACGTTGATTTAAAGGGACATAGCAAGTGATGCTCAGTTTTGCCAAATCACCAACTGCTCCAGTAGGTAATGACATTTATCATAGGACAATGCTCCAAAAACTCCTTTGTGATACAGACCCTTGTGCTTTTTACAGAGACTCTAAAGTTAAACCAAAAAAAAGTAATCTGGACAGCTGTGTTTTAGCCCTGGTCTCCCAGCCATAAGAAACAGAGACTCAGTATGTTCTGCAAGATGCAAAAAACTCTGCTCGGGTTTTGAACCCTGTGAACAGCTTTGCCTTTTGACTGAATGGGATTTTATCAGTAACTCAGCTCTCCTGAAAGGCATTTATGAATTTGAATTCAGAACAAACAACTAAAATTCTTCACACTATTACAGCTGACAAACCACAAGGAAAAAATCTTTCCCCATTTGTCCGTTCACCTGTCTGTGCACAGGTTTAGCATAAGCTAAGAATTGGCTTGGTCAGGTCCATACAATGGGAACAAGCCATTTTTGTTCCATCTCTTGGCTTATCCATGCATATGTTGCTATTAAGCACTTTTAAGACCTCCCTGTCTTATTTAATTAAATAAACAAACCCATCCGCAATTTTTAACCTAACCTAGATCTATCTGAAATTTCTCTCCAATGCAAAGTTTCAGGCTTACGCCACAAAGCTCACCTGATTTAAAATTGGATAAGGTAGCAATATTTAGGGTTTTCTTTTTAAACAATGGTTATCTACCATCCTATTGCCTCTCTCTACAATCAAGCATACAAGCCTTACTGCAGGAAGGATACAACTTGGAATGGCCAACCAGAAAAATACACAAACACTAGAAAGCCTACAGTTTCATCAGAAATTAAATCATTTGCTATTGCACAGAACTTCATTGTTTTTCTGGCATAGAAGTAGTTGAATTACTACACACGCCTCAAGGACAATCATTTAAGATGTGTAAACAGATAACAGGTCCACCTAGTCAGTACAAAGCACCACACAAACTTTAAGTACATAGAAAGTTTGCTCATAAATATTTCTTTGTTTAACAATTCAGCACTAAAAAAATATTACTTAAAAAGGCATCTTTTATTAAGTTATTCAGTTTGTCCAGGGCTGGTGGGGTTGTACTGTCCCTACTAGATTACAGCCACCTGAATCTCTTTCCAAACCATTTTACTTCTCTGGAAGAAAAGGCTATGTGTGGCTGGGACCCAAAGCTTCAGCACAATCTATAAAAATATAATTCTTTAAGACCTTCTGCTCACATCCTGAAGGCCTACTCAGCCAGCCCCCCAAAATTCTGTTTCCCACCCCTACCACATTGCAAATAAAGCTTCAACATACACACACACACACACACACAGAGTACATAAATTACACTCTTCTACACACAGATTTTTTTTTTCTAAACAGCAATGCAACCACGAGGGCAATAGGTAAGTGTGATTTCAGTGGTAACATATGGCACAGCCTTCTCATATTGCTGGTTTTCTCTCTCTGAATAATGTGCTGCCTTATTCACTGCTCTGCATGTTGGGGGGATTTATTATCATTATTTGCACCGTGGAGGCACCGAGTCAGGAATGTGTGCACATTTAGGAGCATCCCATCGGCCTCAAGGTACTCTGCTGCCAGAGCAGTAAAAGCACCAAACTGGGGGCACTGGGGCTGTCACCTGGCACAGGTTTCCTGGTGAAGCAGATGGGTGTTTTCCTTGGTTGTTGAATGCCACACCACATTCCTCCCTTCAGGGAAATGGGGAGAACAAGCTGGGTCTCTCCTGAAGCAGTGCCCTGACAGCAGCAGCCCTTTGCTCAGGGCACACTCCTCCAGTGCTGATTGAACCTCAGGGATTTGCCTGAAATCTGCTCCTGCATCCATGTATAAACTCACTGGTTTATTCATTTATTGACAATAATGCACTTTCAAGAGTTTTCATTCATTTGAAAGAGGTACTTTTGGGCTGTGATTGAACATCTCGAAGCTTAGTTTCCATGGCTGACAAATGTCTTTAATGGACACGTTTTAGAAAGCTACAGAACTGCTCAGCAGGCTCTCACTTACCAGGAACATGAAGAACATGTGCTTTCAGGAAGAACAGCTCTCTGGATATCTAATCCTGGGATTCTAATCAGGAGTGGAATGACTACAGTCAGTAAGCCAGCAAGGGGATGTAAAAGGGATGTGTCTCCCTTTGTGAAGAAATATTTTAGTACCACTAAAATTTGTAACAGGTGTCAGCTTTTAAAAGCATTCTTCAACTGGACAAGAACCTTCACTGGGGAGAGGTGGTTTTCTTCAGTACAAATCTAAACCAAACCTCTCCAGGACACAAGTGTAATGACACTGCACTTTCTGCTCTCCTCAACCTGGATCCCTGCTCTCCTCCTCCTGCAAACCTCCACCCTGGCAGGGACACTGCTGAGTGCTGGCAGAAGCTCTTGTTCCCACACCAGGAACATTTGTTTCCCACTCTACAGCCCTGGGTGCTCTACCCTACACAGTGAAGGTGAAAATTCAGTGGAGTGCAGTTAAAGGCTGCACAAGAAAGAGATCTCAAAATGAAATATGGTTCTTATTCCAAGTCCCTCTTCTCACCTTGTTTGCAGGAATAAAGAGCACAACACTATGAGGTCCTACACATACAAGTGAGAGGAATGCATGGGAGTGGTGCAGAATGCCAGCAATTTTCTTCCCAAGAAATGTCTTTAAAAAATGAAAATTAAGACAACAAGGATGTTACTCACTTCCACATCCATATCTTACAGTAAGATGATTACAGGGCACAATTTGCTCTCTTCCATTAACTACCCTTTCTCTATCCTAGGACATAACTAAGGAAACATTTAATTACATCCACTTTATTCAGCAAGACTATCAAACCATTCTTGTGCTGTTTAATCCTGAAATGATTAACATATTTAAAAATAGGATCTAACAATTTGTGTGTGCACAGTATAATAAACGTAGATGCTTTTATTACAATCTTCCTTGCCACATATTTTAAAATAAAATTAATCAATACAATCACCATAACAGTCTCAGACAACAAATTAACACCATCCAATCAAGACACAGTTAAGATACTCAAAAGGCAGTATCAGTAGCTGGAAACCTTGGTCCTCCAATTCTTTTGTGTAACACATGGATTATGGATTTCTCCCCACTTGAGATAAAAATCAGCACAGAAACATTAACAATTCATACTGCAGGTTTCTGAAGTGATTCTATTGAGTGTGAGTAGCACTGATTTTAGCACAATGTCTTTATGCACGTCTCAATTCTCAGCATGTAAGAGACTAATCCAGGCCCAGAGTAGAACGGTTTGTAAACAACTTTTGGTCTCTCCTGCACAGGTGCCTCCAAAAACGAGGGGGTGGACTTGAGCAGTGGCCACAGGCACTGCAAATCACTCCAGGGAAAGATGATCTGACACAAATTAATTCCAGAATGGAGAGAGAATGTTAGGGAAGTCGAGTGGACACAAAGACCAAGCATTCAGCTCTCCCACGCCTCCTTGTGCTGCAGCATGGGAAGCCTCGGAGCCTCTGACCTCACACACGGGGCAGTGAAGCCACCAGTGCCCAGCTGGTGAGTGCTGGGCTACACCTTCCATGCTCTCAGCATGGCCAGGGAAGATTTTCCATTATTACAGACTCCACTCTCTGGGATAAAGTGCTTGTTTTCCTGTCAGCAGTGAGCACTTAAGCTAGTTTAGATTAACTTTTTAACTAAAGGTTTGCAAGTGAATCAGAGAACGCTGCTCACTCCCCTCCAAGCCCCTGAATAAACAGTGGGCACTGTCTGACACTGAGACACTTTCCAGCTGCATGAGACAGACTGCAGGAACTCAGAAAAAGATACAGGTTATTATATGTAGGAGAAGAGGAGAGAATGAAATATTAGACAGGACTGTGCTGAGTTTTTGATTTTGTTCTGCACACGAGCTTTGTGTAACTCTAAGCAAATAAAAATGTGTACCTTGACGTTCAAAAATACCTGTTAGCCTGCTGTGGCTACAAAATGTCAGCTACTGGATATATTTACAGATAATTTCTGATGTTTGTTCCTGGCAAGAGATGATAAGCCCAATTCTTCACTGAAGACATAAACCTGACCTAATTTAGATCAGGTCAGTGGGAGTTTAAAACAGGGATCACATGAGCAACCCTCAGGGACTCAAGCAGGTGAAGCCAGCAGCCCATTGCTACAGGATTCAGCTACTGTGAAATAGGAACTTCTGCAAATTGAGCACATTAGTATGATTTTTTTTTTTTAATATGGGTTTGTCACAGTTTCCAAGGAAGGTGTGAATTACTGAACAGATCCATTCTCTGAAGAAGTGGGAAAGATTACACCTGACAGGTATAAACTGCTCCAACAAACATCCCTTTGTCTTTAATGGCAAGATCACAGCTCATCATGGTTTACAATTAAAACCTTGCTTGCAAGGTAGCTTCAAGCTTGGAATTCCCAAATTCCAAGCTTCTTTATTTCAGAGAAAACAGCCCTTGCCTTTCTCTCAATCCTTTTGTGAAGTCTGTTTATTCTAATGGCAAAGTAAAATTACACTGTCTCACACTTACTAAAAGGTGACCACTGTCTGTACAGGCAGGGAAGTTCAGGATGTTGATCCCTTCTTCCTAAGAGAATGGCAGGGATTATACACTTCCACATGAAATAGTCTGATTTTAGAAGATTAATAAACTCAGAGTTATGTTTGGAATATGGCATGCAGCATTTGGTCAATCAATGTTAGAAACAGTTAAAATCCTTTTCGCGTTCAACTGTTGAAACATCACCAGCTACAGTATTTAAATATCTTTGCTGAAAGCAAGTATCTCAAAAGAGGTAAGTGTCTTCCTGGAACAGCTGCCCAAGCAAACAGCAGCTTGTTTAAAAAGGGGGGGAAATATGAGTATTTTGCAGCCCATCTGGAAGTTTGTGTTGCAGGGAGACCAAAATTTAAAAATCCAGCGCTGCAAAGAAAGGCAGTTCAATGTGCTCAGAGAATCATGAATGGCTGAGGTTGGAAGGGACCTCTGGAGATCCTCTGGTCCAACCTCTGAGCAAGCAGGGCCAAGTACAGCAGGTTGCTCAGGGCCATGTTCAGTCAGCATCTGAGTTTCTCCAAGAATGGAGGCTCCACAACCTCTCTGGGCAACCTGTGCCAGTGTTTGATCACCTTCACAGTGAATTATATTTTTCTAATGTTTAAACAGATTTCCCTGTATTTCAATTTGTGCTACTGTCAATTTATAACTCCCTTGGGTGCCACTGAGAAGAGCCTGGTTCCCTCTTCACTGCTTNAGCATCTGAGTTTCTCCAAGAATGGAGGCTCCACAACCTCTCTGGGCAACCTGTGCCAGTGTTTGATCACCTTCACAGTGAATTATATTTTTCTAATGTTTAAATAGATTTCCCTGTATTTCAATTTGTGCTACTGTCAATTTATAACTCCCTTGGGTGCCACTGAGAAGAGCCTGGTTCCCTCTTCACTGCTTCCCATCAGACACCTGTCCACACCATCAAGGTAGTTCACATCTTCTTACAGGTGTATCAGCCATGAGCTCATCTCTGTAACTGACTGCTAATTTTAGCAACTGTTCACAACACCAAAATTATTATTGCTAGGAAGTTATTTCATGACAGTGGTCATTAAAAACTGGCAGTACAGTCATATTTTGTAGATAAATTCCTGCTGATTTTTTTTTCCTTAAATTCTCAAGTAACATGATGATTTTTTTTTTCACTTTTGATGCCAAATGCAGGAGAGGAAATCAATCAGAAATGCAATTTCCATCCCCTTATGTAGTCTGAGACAAGTAAAGCTTGTCAATTCCATCTGGATTTAACATCACACTAGGCTTTATCTTGGGATAAGCAAGAACATGGATCCCATACAGAATTCCTACAGAAGTGTGAGTGGCCAATACTCTGTCAGCAGACCTGCCCTGCTGCTTTATTATGTGGCTGTAATCCATAGGACACTGAAATGAATACCAATCCTATTTTGAAGCCATATCAAGCAGAATTGTGCATTAATAATAATAATAGTAATGTATTTCTGTAATCTCTAATTGGTGTTGCTTGCAAAGACATTATGAACAAATCAATCTTTCTGTTTCACTGCATTTGGCAAACACGTGTCACTGACCAGAACTTACTCAACCAAAAATACTACTTTTCCCACATTGCTTCACTTCTAAGGCTGCCAGCAGTGCTCACTAATGCTAAGTGAAGTGCCCATGTAGTGTCTAAGTACATCCACCCACGATGAACAAACCAAGGCAGCCAACTTCAGGGTAAGAGCTGCTTTCTCTTTTGCCCTTAGTTAAAAGAGAATCAAACCTGCCCTCAGAGGCCACACTTCTAACCAGTGCTACTGAATAAAGGCATGATCTTGTTCATGAAGATGTTTCTGGAGCAGCTTTTGGAGGAAAATTATGTGGGCACCCATGGACGTGAGAAATGAGCAGCCAGAACCTGTGACAACTGAAACTGTGCAGCTGTTCATGGACAAGAAACAGGAGCAGAGATCAGCAACATGAATGACACCTCAAGGTCACTTCAGAGTACTGAACATGCCAAACATCTTCAAAGTACTCCTACACACAACCAGACCTGTGTGTGTAGCTTTAACCCTGCTTAGTTTCATAGCAGCTGAGATACTGAATACCAGAGTAGGTAGCCAGGTACCTCCAGGGAAAGGGAGCATGGAGCCAGCTCCATTGGCACTAGATGCCATCTTGAAATACATTTTCCAGTCAATCAAGCATTCCAGTAGCAAAATCACATCTACAGTCTTTGGCAAGGCAGGAACATTGCTCTCTTGCCCTGGGTAATCACACAGACTAAGTGAATCTGACAGACATTGGGATACCTGGGAATATGCTTCAATGCACACTAACTGTTCTGGTTTTAAAACTGAGCAAGGCCAGCACATATGTTTGAGAGTGGGTATCTGCCTATGCTGGGCACTATTTCATGAAAGTCAGGTTTCTGTCACAGATCTAAGGCAAATATTACAATTTACAGGAAAGAAATGAGGACATCGATACATTGTGCGTTATTGGAGACGTGGAGCCTTTATAACACGGTGGCTTTCACTATGATCTCTGGGTTTTCTATGTCCTTTTTGCTTTGGACCATTCTCAGTTCCAGCTGGGCTGAGTTTGGTTTGTTTCCTTCTCCAGCTTGCACTAAAAAGATGACATCAGAATGTCATTAAAAACAGCAGTACAAAAAGAAACAAGTTACATTGTTCTGCTACCCCACGATTTTCTCTACCTTCCTCCCTTCCCCACTCTCCCTCACTGCTCCCTGCTGAAGGCTTCCAAGGTGGAAAATCCAGGTCAGCACTGTGATTTCTTATCACCACTGTTCCACACCTCTCTCCAGGAAAGAAACATAGCTCTGCTGTTAATGAGGAAGTCACAGAGATACGCTCAGAGAGCCCACAGACTTCCTTAAGAACTGAAAGATGGGAATTCCAAGGGGACAGAATCAGAAAAAAATCACTCCTCACATTGGCCAACACAGCAAAGAAAGTATTATTGGTTGATAAACCCCTCTCAGTGCTAAACACACTCAGAGGGACAGCGGGTGAGCTACCCTGAAGCAGGAGCTCTTTGGGGCACCAAACTCAGCAATCTCCTCGAGTTCTGAGTCAGGCACAGTCAGCACGACTGCCACCCACCACAAGCTAAACAGTGACATCTGCAGTCGGCTCTCGGCAAAAATGGGCTTGGAGGACACAGCAGGGACGTGCAGACTAAACTACCAAGCTCTCATTCTGTAAATTCTCTGCCTGCTTCTGCAGTGAGGGCATGCCTTTACTCAGGGAACACAGAAATACCCTTGAATATTTCTTCTGATGCCAGTGCAGACAGAACATGGGAACGAGGCCTGGATGAATTTACCTTTTGCACTCTTAATGGTCCTTTGCAGAACATGCTGCATGGCTGACACAGTCTTTTCACATGCCACCTGCATCAACACAACATATTCAGGGTTTAGGAAAACTTCAGCTACCTACTTTAATATTACTTAATAATAATTATCTCATAAACACTGCTATTAAGAGGAAACAATGACTGACAAAACAAACATGATGACAACTATGCAATGCAGAGTTTGGGGGGAAAAAAATTGACTTAATTCTCCCCAAACAGGCATTAGAAATTTTAACTGTATCAAGGACTTCATGTCCTTAAGGGAAAGAAACAGAAAAATGGATTTGAGAAATTATTTTCAGTGCTTATTATGAAGTGAGGATAAAACATGTAATTATAAACATGCATGCACAGTCTGTCTCTCTAGAAAGAACAATATCTTATTTGGCAAAATTAAAAAATCAATCTAACTAAAATATGACAGTTTAATGTCCCTTTTGGCAAAAGGGAAATTCTGTGACTTTTTCTCTGAGGTGAGGAAAAAGCAAATCAAACAGAAGTCAGTATTTAAATAATGTCACAGATGAGAAGTTTAAAAAAAAAACTCAAGAGAAACAAGGTTTAAACTTGCAGAGAGATGAGTAACTTCTCTCCCACCTTCAAATTGTTTGGGTGCTTGTGTGTCCATGCCAGAAGCATGGCAGCAAACAAATCTCCTGTTCCAACAAAGACAGCATCCACTTTAGGAGACTCCACTCGAATTCTTTGTGTTATCCTGGTACCATCTGCTTTAGCTGCAACACAGATCCACAGTTAAGAGACAGACCAAGCAACTAACACAACAGCAATCACTAGAATTTAAAAAGAAATCTTTTTTAAAGTCTTCATCAGATTTGAATTCCTTTGCTGCTTGGAACATGAAGGAGTATTGTAAACTTTGTACCAGCTCTTTTAAAAGGCCCAGCCTTCCAAAACTTGGCCAGCTTGTGATAGCATTTACAACTTCTATACTCTACTTCATTTAAGAGGGAGGAGGGAGCTACCACCTTCATTTTTCATCCCTCCTAACTGTGAGTCCTGTTTCTCAGGTAGAAGCATTGTGTGAGGGTCTGAACACACAGTACAGAAGGGGATATAGAGAAGAACCAGAAGGATATTTTATAACCTACCAAGGGAGGAACAATCTGCTAACAGGAGGGTGTGACTTTTCAGAAAAGCATTCAAACATGCCAAGTTCCTGTTTATTATCCTCACTACCAGGGGCTGTAAGAGTCCCAATAAACTTTGCCTAGAACATCCTCCTCCTCTGCCCAGGCCTGGGCAGTCCAGATACTCCTGTGTACAGCCCTGCTGTCCTGATGTACTTACGGAATTTTCCAGATTAATCTCAACCTCTCTGACTCTGGACCGTCATTGGGACCTGTCTGCCACCACCCCCCTGTCCTGCTGACCCTACTCAGGTCCTTGTGTCTGTGCCCAGTGGGTGGGGACAGAGTCCTGCCTGAGCAAGGATCACACCCAGCTCTTGTCTTCCCTCCTGGAGCAGCCCCAGTCCTACCACTCCTGCCATTCCTGCAGGACAAGGTGCTCACTTAGGGATCTGTGCTCCTTCCATGCACTACAGCTGGGCCTGATGAAACCACTTCTTCAAGGAGCAACTGCAAGCACAGACAGGTCAGGAGAGAGCACAGGTAAGGAAGGAGCTCCTGACTTACTTTTTCTGTGGCTTCCCAGAGCTATCAGGTAGTCATTTCCTAGAGGTGCCTGTAGATCTGAGCTTGTGATCACCACAGTCTCTGGTCCCATGGCATGGAGCATATCCATCACCTTGCAGTGTGCAAAAAGGCAGGAATCAGTGACTGCAACATGTGTTGATTAGACTTGCATTCACAGTACTGAGGATTTTTAACCAACACCTTACTTTGGCATCTTTTGTAAAAAGAAAAAAAACAGTCTCTATTCAAACAATTCACTTGAATTAAGGGCATTACTTTGAAATAGGGGAATCAAACCATCCACATTTAAATGTACACACTTGTTAAAATATACAAGCATTTCTGTTTCTGTTATCTTTGGATGCTCCTCTGGAAAGAATATTGTTTCAGCTGTGATCAGAATGTTTGCCTGCATCATGTTTTCAGAACATATTATCAAAAAAATAAGAGAATAAATGTACAGACACGTGCACCTGAGCTGGCATCTTGAAGCATTTACTAGAAAGCCAACAACTCCAAGTCATTAAATCCTATTTAGCTACTCTTTTTAGAGTTACCAAATATTAAAAACCTATATCAGAGACACAAGTGTGTCTATCTCAAACTTCTTTTTCTCATTCTGTTTCAACCCTCAAACTACAGCTGTAAATTATATACCTTTGCAGATGTATTTCCACTCTGTGTGTTCCTCATTTAAACTCATTAATACTCTGTTTCTGACATCACAATTGGTTGTTACAGACAGAAGTGATTTTGATTTCACTGAAAAAAGAATTACTTCAATAATGAGTTCAGTATAAAACATGGATAAAATATTAATTCTCCCAGAAGAGTTCAACTAAAACCCTCTCAGGCTAGCTATGACTCATGAGCAGCTGAATGATAAGGATTTATTTCTACTATTTTTTAATACTTTATTGCTTTTCTTGTTTAATCCTCCAAGTTTCTTCAGCTGTCAGACCTCTTTGCACTGAGGGTTTTGGGTTCTGAAAAAGCAGTAAATCCACCAGCACATACTGACACAATCAGTCTGTGCAGTAATATTAAACTAAATTTTATCTCTCAGTCACAAGTCACCAGGATCCTAATCTCCACTATTTCTAGTTGAAGGACTTAGTCCTTTCTACATTAATATTACATCATACTTAATTTTATGTTAGAAGACACTACTGTCATCACAGCTCTTGTTAAGGAAAAGCAAGTATGAAATCATGGAAATCAATGCCAGAATTCCTACCACCTTTAAAGGGGACAAATTCCAGCATGGATTATTACTCAGAGCCATATATGACATGCAGCTGGAGAGACAGACAGATTAATATCCTGCAAACAACTTCTTTAAAAATGTTTCCATTTCCAAGTATAATTCCATCTCTTTGGGAGAGATTTTTTTAAAGCCCATCACAAATCAGAGCTATGGCATGAATCAGTCAAAAGACTTAATTGGCAAAACTGCTAAGCACAGGCAACTCATGTTTGCAGCTGAAATATGCAAATTTAAAACTAATGGCTGCTCAGTCAATTATGTTCTTCCCAAGACTGGTTCCACTGGGGAGGATGAGAACAGAACTGGGTTGCAGATTGCAGTCACTGGCATGAAGCACAGCTCATCACCCTCACCCAGCACAGTGGGGGAATGTAAAACTGGGGGCAGTGGAAATTCAGAGAGATGAGATCTCTGCAGCTGCTTCCTGCTGTGAGGTGATGGTGACCAACCCGTGTTGTTTGACATTGTTACAGCACAAAACCAACAAACATTTGGGCTGACAGACCCCCAGCTACTCTCCAGGGTGCCACTGCAGCTGCTGCTTGTTTAAAGATTTTGTGTTCTTTTGAAGTTCAAAACCGAACTGGAGGGAATAACATCAGTCCATTATGAAAGCACTCAACTAGCCAATAAAACAAAGAGCTCAGCCCTTCTCAAGACATCAATAAAACCATATTTCTATTTTGTCCTTCACCACTAAGCTCTACAGCTTTTTATTCTCTTCACTTTGTGTGAAAGGGCAAATCTTTACACCTCAATGCAATATATTTGCAGGCCATCTATCAGCTCTATATGGCAATGACAGCAGCTGTCAATGCTGTGGATTTATCTGGGAGAATGAGGAAAAGCTGTCCTCACACTCAGCATTGCTGAATGTGGACAGCAGAGCCCCAAACATGTTCCTAACACCCGGGGTCCCCTGGGGTTTTCACCCCAACCAAAAATATCCACAGAGCTGGCAGTGTCTGGGTATTTTCCACGGGTGCTGCTGCTGCTCCTCCTTCACTGCAGAAAGCAAGTTCAGAGACAGGTACTCATTACCACTGTAATCCCTTTATCTGCAGCTCTTTCGGGAAGTTTCTTCAGAATCCTGACACTAAAACAGGAAATTTTTTGTGCCTGAAGTGTACAAGCTTTGATGATAAACACATGGAAAGGACAGAGGCCAAAGTGACTCCAAGGTTGAAAGCAAAGTGCAAACTGCAGCACTGCAGGCAGGAATGCAGAAATGTCACCCATCCCACCCTTTGCCTACTTACCTCCAGTGCATCTTTTTCTGTGTAAATCTTCCTGCCTGTGAGTAACCTGAAAATAAAACAGACACCTTAAAAGAGCAAGAGTTCTCCAGCCAGTAACTGTTTGCCCTTTCAAAGGAGGAAAGCTGGGACTGCACCAAACAGGCCAAACCCATCTGTAGCTCCACGGTCTGCTGGACCAGACCTCTGCATTTAAAGGCTACGTGCACAGACACACAGTGCTGCTGAAGTGCACTCACACCAGCCCTACCCTGCCTTCTCCAGAGATCCCTGCATCACAAAAATTCCCTCACAATTGTTTTCTCTCCCTCTCCCACGTAGCTGCTCCCTTCCCTTAAGGGGACAGCCTGTGCTGCATCACCACGGATTATCTCCTGACCAAAGATTCACAACTACACAGACAGGACAGGCAGGAGGCATTTAAATTCTTAGCTCCTATGACATGTTGTCGTGGTGGTATTTCTGAATCTAATTTTGGGGGTGGGGGAGTTGAACCAAACTATTTCAGTTCTGATATTCTGGCATGTAATAAAAATTTCCATAGTAATGGGTAAGGATGGGGAAGGTACTTTCTTAACCTGTCCTAAAAACAGGCCTCTGGTAATAAAAAGAATAATCCCAAAAATGAGACACTGGAGAAAACAAGAAGAATCTTTTCCTCACATAACTCCTGAATTTTTTTACTGGCTTCAATATGCAGCAGTTGAGGTAATCTGAAAAACACCACTTGAAACTAACAGCTTAAATCCAAAACATACATAAATAAGGCACCATATTGAGACAAATAAAATTAAGGGGTACCAGTCTTCCCTACTTTTTTCCACAAGTTTATTTGTCTTTGAAAGGAAATAAGCACTTACTCAGCTTCAAACTGGTTAGGAGTGATTATATCTGCAACAGGTACAACTTTGTCCCTGTAGACTGGCAGGAGATCCTTGGGCACATACTGGGGAGAAAAAACAGTGTCAGAAGTTGTCAGCAGGGTCTGAGATGTGGGACTGCAACTCTCCTTCCCTCAACCCCCACTCCTGCTGCCACTGAGTGACCTGACTGAGTGACCAAGCTCTGTAACTGCAGTGGCAGAGCATCCTCCAGCTGGGGACCCTGTCACCAACAGCCCTTTCTTCCCTGCAGGTGATGGGAAGCACCATTTTAAAGCAGATGGACCTAAACTGGCAGCATTAAGAGGAAATGATGCCTGGGTGAAGAGCTTTCAAGTTCTCTTGAAAGGTATAGAGTGCCTCAGCTCACTCATGTCCTTACCTCCAAACCAAAGTATATTGTTCAAAAACTTTTGATCAAAAATGAATGTGTTTTTTGTCAGTGTGCAGGCTGGTATTGGCACACAGGACCCTNTCATGTCCTTACCTCCAAACCAAATCAAAAATGAATGTTTTTTTTGTCAGTGTGCAGCCTGGTATTGGCACATGGTTGGTCACTGATCACAGCCCAGTGCCCAATAGCTGTCAGATCCCACATGAAATAAGTCATCTTCATTTAGGTTCCAGGGCTGTGTCAATTCCCAGGATGACTGAGCCAGGCTACCAGCCAGAACACAGTTCTTAACAGATGATGAGAGAACTCCAGAGAGACAAGGATGGAGGGCAGGAGGATATTTTCCTGTGGACAGGGTCTGTACACCCTCTGCTGTCTCAGAAGAGAGACAGAAATAATCCCAGGGCAAGCAGCTGTCATTCTTTCCAGATACCAATCTCATTCAAAACCAAGAAATTTAAATACAAACTTACTTGCTGCTGGGATCCAGAGCCACACTTGGGTAAAGTTTTTTGTTCTGTTGTTTAAAAAATAATAAATCTTTACAGAAGAGTACTCACCATAGAGCCTTCTCCATTCCACTTGTCACCCATCACAGGATCACACACTGTAAAAAAAATTGGGTTTAGAAATAGGGTACAGTCATAAAGACCGTGGTGGGAGGGAAAAGTTTTAGGTAACAGTAGTGGCTACAGAACAGCACTGAGCACCTCAAAGCTTACACACTCTCACAACTCTAGTAGCATGCTGAAATTTGTATCTGGTGGCTACCAATTTTGAAAGAGTAGGTCATGTGTCTTAAAAAGTTATCTGGAATGGTGATATGGAGGGGAGAAACATGGGAGAAGCTATCAGCTCTGAAAAGAGTCCTATTTTTACTTTAGTGTACAGGCCAAATGAACACACCAAAATGCTGTGTGTATATTCAATAAAGTATTATAATGAAACAGTAAGAAAAGTACTTGGTGTAATGATACTAACACATGTTTGGCACAGGCTCTGGATCACCAGCAGTATTAACAACACATTCCAAGTGTCCTCAGTGAGGATGGAAACAGCCTAGCACTGCACTTCTAAAAGGAACATTGTTCATTGTATTAAAAGATCTTTAAGCAAGATCAAAAAGAAACACAAATCCAAAGATATCAAATCAATGTCAGTATTTCAGGAAGTTTCTGTGAGTAAAAAGAGGGCAATTTGTTTTACATTTTAAAAATATTTTCTTTACGTTATAATCTATTTATTAAACATAAAGGATCTTAGAAGCCTCACTGTGATCTCACCACCTGACCACTTCCTGCCTGTTTTACACAGTGAGATATCTCTTTCTGTTCATATTCCAAAAGAGTCTTTAGCTTTCACACAAGGCTATAAAGAATTTGACAATCCAACAATGTAAATAAAGGCTAAAAAGCAACAAAACACAGACAAGCTTTCTCTGCTGTATTTTGCTAATTAAGACCTATGCTTTGTTAATTTTAAGTCAGGTATCACTGCTCAGTACAACACCCTGCAAATCCTGCTCATCATTTTAGATGTTTCCTGGCCACTCTGCTTCCTGAGCCTGAAGATGACAGCTCAAACCATCATTCCCAGTTTTTTATCCCACTAAACCCCCATTGATTTTGCCCCATCACTCTGAAAGCTTTGCTCAATTCAAGCCTATGCTGGTTATGTTCAGAATTCCTGAAACACTTGGAGAGGAAGGAAGAGACAAAATCTTTTCTCACAGGTTGAACCCTGATGTGACATATTAGTGACAACAGCTGCTGGAGCCTCTTGCTCCCTGGAAAGTCCTAGGGAATATAAGAAAGCACCAGAGCTAAAAAAGCCCTGGAGCTGAAGGTAAATTATGAAACTTATGAGGCAAAGTAGGACATTTCTGGGATGTTACATGGAACCATGGCAGGGCAGCATGGGAGAGCCTGTCCTGCTCTGGCTGACTTGGAAATGAAGGAGAGGCTTCCTCTGTCAGCACACAGCCTCTGGACCAGCAGCAGCAGCAACTGGCTGGGATTTTTATCTTTTCCTGGATACAGACAAGCAGTCCTCAAGGCACACTCTCCTTTGGATGGTGTAATGCAAGAAACACACTGAAAGGCAGCAAATGGATAAAAAACCCAACTCCCTCAACACCTAAAGCTGAAATGAAATCACTGGAGGCCCAGCTGGCTCCAGACAGACCAGAAATGTTGTGTAACATCAGAACAGCGTTTCCATCCTGAAATGTGACAATGGTGAGCACACTCAGTGAGGAGGCAGAAAGGATTATAATGCACATCCTTACCATACACGAGGTTGGAATTCTGTTGCTTCAACTCCTGGACAATATCCACCACCATTGCCAGAAATGATGTGTCTCTTGTGTACCCTTCCAGAAAAAAAAGGAAAAAAGACACCTTTGAAGTCCAATTTCATGAACACTTTTGCTGGTTTTAGTTTTGGATAGGAATGTTGCATACTTCTCATTCTTTGGATAAATGCTTTTTTAGAACAAAGACATTTCAGTAGTTGACTCAGGAATAATAGGCTGGAATACAAATTCAGACAGTGCTAGCACAACTACAAGTATAACCTTAAAAATCCATTTACTAGGAATGTTGTATGTGAAAGGCTCATATAACTTCAAAATGCTTGAACATATTCAAAGGTCAGGTTAGAAGGAAAAAAACATTCCTTTTAACAGAAACAACATTTTGATCAGTATTATTTTTTATGCAGTAAACAGGAATTCTTTTAAATTCCATATACTGTTCTCATACTCTGTCTTGAAGCAATTTTTTATTATTAATAGTGTTCATGCTGATAAAGCCCAACATTAATGCAATAGAGATTTAACCTTGACAATTTTAGAGCAATTTCCAAAATACCAATAAAGTTCCTATTTTTCAGGCTTAGCAGTGAAATAATCTGGAAATAAGTTTTACTGTATTTCAAAGCCCCAATCACAACGCTAGCACCACAATATTCTTATTTAATCATTAGTTTTAAAATTTTATAGATGTTCCTTAATTTATATATTTATGTATTAACTTTACTCACAACATTTATGATTTAGCAATTTGATTTTAAGCTATTGTAGTTTATTTCTTGGGGAAGGTGCTGTGCAGGGCCAGGAGCTGGACTTGATATCTGTGGGTCAACTCAGATTTTGTAATATTTTGTAATTCTGTGATTTAATACTATTATTTTTAGCAAAGTAGCATCTTTCAATGTCCTTGGAAATGTCCACTCTAATAAAATAGTTTAAAGTACATTTAAAAAGCAGATTTTGGAGATTTTTATAAACTTGTAAAATTGATCAGTTCTTGGGGGCTGCAGAGAAATATTAAAGATTTTTTGTCAAAATGCTGGATTTTATCCATTAAATGCTGATAATCAGTCAAGAGTTAAGCAAGGATTTTTTTTTAAAATGACATGTGATGGCAGACTGGCTGGAAAATAATACTGAGTTTGATTAACATCATTGACAGAGGTGTTTGAAACAGTTCCACTGAATTGCAATTGATCTCTTACCTTGAGTGTCTTACTGTAAATGAAACAAATACAAGAAGATCTACAAATAACTAAGAGTCACAAAAAGTCCATGGAGTGTTACTTTGTACAACTGGCCTAAAGATAATAATTTTTATCTCAGCTGAGATATCTACAGTCATCAGACAATTGACAGTCAAATCCCACCTGCTGATAAATTGCTTTTCAGTGTTTAAATAATCATATCCAGGTCGTTTGAGGCACAAAGTAGTTGTGCACTACAGTGACTGTCTGTTTGAAGAGAAAAATCTGACTTTTGGCCCTGAATGAAAGAAAAAAAGGATTTTAAGTTCAGCCACAGTGCAGCTGAAGACTAAAACACAAAAGGTGTTATTAGATGTTCAGAAATCACTGCTCTTTCTACCCATGCCTTCTTTTTGCCCATACTGAAAATGGCTGCAGCAAATGAGATTTAACGAATTTGAGGAACACACAAAAATCTTATTTTAAAAGACTTTTATTAATAAATATTCCCTTTTTCTCTGAAATTCCTTTTTGCTGAAGATTTCTGTTTTTCCTTCTACCATTTTTAATCTCATAAGTCCATTTTGCCAGTGATAGGAAAGGAGTAGAGGTCTTTTCTAAAGAGTTGGAAGTGAAATAAAGAAGGAACATTTCAGCTAAAAGAATACTCAAATATTATTTCTAAATTTTGCACATTAACATCTCCTGAAAATTCCTACAATACAGTGTGCTTTTCCTGGAAATGTCCTCTGTGTGAGTTCCTTCCAGGAAAGAAAGGGTGTTCATCTATTTCTCAATAACAAAGAATCCATTTATGCCAACATTAATTTCTTAGTTCAATCTGTTTGCTATTCAGATTCCTTTATGTTGGAGATATTCCTTGAAAAGACCCTGACTATAACTCTTTGGACATACCACACCCTTTAAGCCTGAATGACTGCTTTGGAATTACAACCCATGAACCTAAAATTTCCAGATTTCCCTGCGTAGAAAGAACTTTCCTACATGTGGAAGTTATGAAATCAATCAAATCTGGTGATGTTTTTCTGCTTACCTTTAAAAAGTCCCTGTTCACTGCTGTAAGAAATTGATACTGTTATCCAAACCAGATGCACAGCTCTTACTGAGGAGAAATCTGATCAGTAACCTACTTTTGACAAGCAGGAACTGGGTGAGAAGAAATTTTTAATAAAAACTTCTCACAGGATCTCCCTTTCTATGATGTATTCTACAAGAAGTTCTCTTTGCCTGTATTTATAAACACTTAGTGCAAGCTCAGGAAAACTCTGCAGAACTGTATTCACTCAGATGACCTACACAGTAACAAGAGGAAAAAATCAAGATATATGACAATCAAAACCAAAACTCTACTCATACTTTGCTCACTGTCCAAAGCACTAAGCCTTAAAGGTCAAGTAAAAAAATAGGACAGACAACTGTTTATAAAAATCATGCTGCAGTACCACAGAGTGCAAGTACTGCAGACTTAGGAGAAAGGGTTAAACTCAGGTCTCCTAATAAATTTTAAAATAATACTCTGACATTCCTCATCCGGTAGAGGCACTCCCAAAAAATTAAGTGTGCCTGTACATGCCTGGCCTGTACAAGTCTGTGAATTATACAAGGGGATCAATTTACCCACCCAGTCACAACCTCCTGGCTGGAGAACTCCGGCTGCTCCAAGTGAAACAGCACGAGCCAGTTCAGACTATAATACACAGGTGAAACTTTAATTGCTTGGTTTGCAGCAAGGAGGGCTATGTTTTCCATTTCTTTACCCCTGTTCCCATCTCCTGGGAACTCCAGGGAACAGGCTCTTCTTACCTGTGAGCACATAATCGTACCGGTTGACCTTGTTCAGCTTAAGTCCTTCGTAAAGTTCATGAAGCTCATCTGAATTCAACACCTGACCCTTCCAGTGGGCATAGCCTGCAAAGCAAACACCAGGTCATTTTTCAAGAGATGGATTTTCTGTTTCAGATCACACAGATGATACACGTGGAGGGACCACGTCAAATATCAGCACCAGGAAGCATTTTCACCTTCTCTCCTTTGAAATGCTGCTGCTGAATGAAAGCTGCTGTCAGCAGAACAGGTTATGTGCTCAACTTCTCCTTAGCACCTCTGCCTCCCAAAGGAACTGGAGTGACTACACTGCAGTCTGAGAGTGTCTATTTACCAGCAAATCAAGCTGAGCACACACAAGCTCCTCCAGGATTTCCCATGGAGCTTTTGCAACTATCCCTTTCCTGTGTGGAGGAGGAAAAACATGTTTTAGACTTTACTGGAGGAGGATGTCAGTACAACCTCTTGTTGCTATTTTATACTATAGATAAAATAAAGGAAATATTGACAGTTAGATGACAATCTTAACAGGCTTAGATCTGTCTGGACACAGGCCTGCACCCATCAGATACAGCATTCACTGGGATTTGAATGTCACAGAGTGATCACTGCCACAGATGCTCTTTAAACATACAGTGTCACCTGAAAGACTTTCTTCCAAAACTAGCACAGCTTCAGTGCTGAGGATCCTGGAGGAGGAAATGAGTAGCAGAAAGACACTACAAACAGATAATATCCATATACTCTCATCCTTGAATGAGCTCTTAAGAATTGCAAGCAAATATGCTCTGCTGAAAGAAGCAGATGGAAAGTAGAAGTTACTTGGGATAAACTCAATTGATTTCAGCAGTGGACCAAGGTCCATGGCAGCCAATTCCAAGGAAAAAAAATATATCCCCCTTACAGAATCTAAACATTTGTTTAAAAATGTAAATGCACCTTGCACCTTGTCATCAAAGCCTGCCCATCTAGATGGCACCAATCACTCCTCTGCATGTAAGAATGGGGCTTCCTCCAGGATATGAGGCATCCACAATTTAGCTCTTCCAATCTCCATAAACTCAGAGTTTGTCAAAAAGCTTATCTTTTTAATAACTGGAATTAGGAAAAGTGAAAGGTTAAGTGAGGTATCTTCTCCCATACCTCCCCTGTGTGAAGACAATGGTATTTTGTTTGTTTTAACTTCTGCTCCTGCAGTTAGAAAATTCTGTGATGAAAACTGTTGGCTTTGATTATGACTCTAAACTGACTTATTAGAGTGACTGCCAAAAGGTGCCTAGAGCCTGGGATAAGCACATTTTTCAGCTTTCCTTCTTATGAATGCAAATACACCCACGGTATGGTGAGCAGATGGATCATTTTGCTCTCCTCAGCTCACAAAGGCCAAACCTCTAAAACACGACTCGCTGCCAGCTGGCTGGGGGCCTGACTCACATCAGCCACCACGACTCCCTCCCAGGAAAATGCTTTTCACCAAGTCCCTGTGAAGGAAGGGACAAAGTAAGGGATTTCTGTAGTTTCATTGCAACACTCGCCCACCTTGGCACAGGCGCAGCCCCAGGCGTATGAAGAACCCCTGAGTGCACATAAATCCAGTATTTGGTTTATTTAACACAAATGCAGATATTTGTTCTGTCACATCTGCAGCATCACAGAGAAATAATCTGCCCTCTCCTCTTCCCCAGCCTCTGTAGCACTGAAATGCCAATAAAGGGACACAACAGAGTCGTTCCATTGTGGCCACCAAGGAAACTGGGTGCACTTTCACCCAGAATCAAGTCAAAAAATGCTGACATTTATCTTACACATGGCAATAAAAATAACTATGATAGATGGCCCAGATACTTTCAGGAGCCATTCCTACACAGACCCTATAAAATTCACTACTTAAATAAAAGTTCACCTTCCCACGTCAAGCTGTCTCAAATGGTCAAAGAAATAAATACAAAAACTCAACTTGAGGCAGCAGCCCAGCTTCTCTCTGGAGTTGGTGTCATCTGCATGGGGTAGGATTATTGTCTGAACTCTGCAGCAATGACTTCCACAGGTAACTGGAGGATCCTTTTAATTACCTGGTAATGTGCAATACAACCTAAAGTCTAACTACATGACAGCCAGAGTTAAAAACAAAGCCCTAGGGAAGCTCTCAGGGAAGCCCCAGATATTGAAAATAAAAAGAAAATGCCTTCTCTGGAGCTGCAGAGAACTGTGATGTCACTAGGAACTGAATCATGTTCGTGCAATAATCAAACCAAATCAACACTGGCAGCAAGATGGGAACCCCCCTGTGACCTTTCCCCAGGGTAATTTCATGTAACGTGACAAACAAAAGGGGCAAATCCCACAACACTGCATTTATCCCATTTTCCTGGCTGAATGTAACACCAAAAAGCAGAAAGACAGAAGAAAAGCCAGTTACTCATGCTCAAAAAGAGTTTCACAAACTGGAGGATGGAGTCCCAGGAAGAGGGACTATCTTGAAAGGGGAAAAGCAAAAAGGAAGAAAGCTGTCTTCCTTGTTTTGGGTACAAAACCACCAAATAATTCCCCTCAGTGCTGGTCTGAGAGAGCAGAGGGAATGCTGCAAATCATGACCCAGCTTTTCAAAACCCCATAAGGCTCAGACTGCATTAGTCTTCCACATGTCCAATAATTTTAAACACACAGATGAACATAAACACTTGAAGAACCCCTTCTGCCTGTGCTATGATCTTTTATTGCAATTATGTGTTATCTATTTGCTTTTTGCAGATAAGGCAATGATAAACAAGTAAGATACAATGGCTCATGTCACTAAAATGATGAACATATTCATCAGCCTCCATAGAAATGTCTAGGTTCATTTGTATGAAAAATAAATAAAATTTAAAAAAAACCAAAAACACAACCAAGAGAGGCAGCCAGTATTTCACCCAAAATGAATTTACATACTTGACTTCTCCTGTTTTTTCTTTTTTTGTTGTTTGGTTTTTTCTTTTCCTTTGGAATGTATTCATAATCCTCTTACTTACTTTCAAAAACAAGGATGAAAGAAAAGGAAAGTACCAGACATATCAGAAGGAAAAAAAAAAAACCCAACTGACCAACACAGCGAAACAAAAACAAGCTACCATTTTAGTATAGCAAAGCATGTAAGACTCTTTTGTTTTCCAAACCAGAACATTCTGTTCTGAGGTTTGAGATCCTCCTGTGGTGCTCCCTGCAAAACTATTCCAAGTGGCTCCAGTAACAACGAATTTCACATGGGAAAAAGGAAGGAAGTTTTTTAAGGCTCATGATGGACAGGCAGTGTGGGCCCAGCTGAGTCACAAAGTTCACATTTCAAACCCAGGCAGACAACCTGGGCTGAACATACCTGCAGCTACCAGGAGGCCTTCAACAAAACCAGAAATGAAGAACCAAATTCCCCACTGGATTTTTTACAGCTGGTCACAGCGTGGGAGGAAAATGCTGCCAGTGTCAGGCACCAGGGGAGAGCTTTTCTTTGTGCCCTGCACACATGGAGCTGAGTGAATCACCTGGGTGGGCAGGCTGTGCAGAATCACATCCAGACAGAACTGTAATTTCTCATGTGTTAGACCCACCAGCCAACCCAACCACCTACCACACACCCACTAAGGGGAAGTCAAACGTGCTCAAGAATAAAAGGGAAAGTAGCAGAAAAAAACCCCAGGCTATTTGTTCCAGGGCTGTTTCAAAGGTAGGATTTGGATGGCAGAGTAAGCACATTATTGCTTAAAATTAACCTACCAATGAGCAACAAAACTGGAAATCACTGAAGAATTCCAAAGGCAACCCCCAAAAAATCCATTATACAATTAAAAATAAATCTAGATCTTTATTTTTGCACATCATATAAAGAGATGCTTCTGCAAACTGAGTATTAATATAAAAGAGCACAGTCCTAATAGGCTGCATGACAGCTTCTTTTATTTGTATGTGCAGCATGATGCCACTCCAGTGTGAGTCACTCTAATCACTGGAGTTCCTCACGAAGATCCGTGACTCTTCTCCCAGGGGCACTGATTCAAAGCACATTTTCCAAATTTCAGGATTATCAGAGACTAAAGAAAGCTGAATTTTCTGAGCAGGAGTCAGCAGAAAGAGGCCTGTGGTATCTTCCTGATTTGTGGACAGGGCAAAAAGAGAGCAATAATGATTCATCAAAGTCTGTTAGTCATAAATTCTTTCTGCATTTTATTTGCTGCTAATTCCAAATTTTAAAACAGGGAAAGAAGGAAAGAAAGTATTCCATGTCCAAAACCCCATACATTCTTCCACCTGTACTCCCCTGGCATTCTTTCAGAAACTAAAGTTCACAGCCAGATTTTGAAGGAGGAGTTTGTCCTCCAGCTTTAATGATGATGACAGTAATGGTCCTTGTAAAATTTTGTTTTTTTGGAAAATCAAGTTACCTTCACCCATTCACCCAGCACACAATGCCTGTGTACTGCAGGACAGTGCCAGACACAAGCTCTGCTTCCCAAAACCATGAGGTTGTGTGGAAAACTTTGGGAGTTTTTAACATATTTAGTTAAAAAAAAAAAAAAATCAAGATTACAGAAAAAAGAAACAAAAAAGGTGACTCCTAAACATCAGGAGTAGTTCCAGTATTTTAAAGACTTGTGATATGTGAGATATTTTTGGATCTGGGATGCTCATTTTGGTCTTCTTGTGGGAAGAAGAATCACTAACTTATTGCTCCTTCCACTGTGTGCCAAACCTTGAATGAAACACTGCTAATCCTTCCTTGGCTGTGGTACTATTAAAAACAAATTTAAAAACCTCTCTTTTTTGTTTTAAGAACCTGGTCACCCTACTGGTAATGTAATTTTCCCACCTTCAGACACATTCAGTTTATGGTCAATAAAACCTCTATTAAGCTTCTTCAGAGCCCTATAAAGCTGATTTATCTTGAAACAGAAAGCCAACAAACAACACATGCTCATGCATTTCTAGCACTGAATAATTTGACATGAAAAAATTGCTTAATTTCTGGAAGATTACAACAGTTTTACCCAGCTACTGAAATTAAACAACAGAAAATCCCAAACTCCAGAACCAAATACATTTTTAAATAAACAGAAGTCACACCTAAGTATCTTTGAAAAACACAACAGGAACCTTTGTACTGTGCCAAAGGGCACAAGCAAAACAAGCAGATTTTTACCTAAGCCAGGAAAGGCCTCATTCCCTTGTTTAATTATTACCTCTTTTGTGCCTTTCCTCAACAAGCAGAGATAGCTTTCAAGCCACCTTTAAAACATCAATTTTTTCTTCCCAAGGTGACACTAAATTCCTTCCATGACAGGCATCTTACAACCTTTTGGAAGCTGCATGAAGTTCAACAGAGTAAGTCTGATCTCTGTTCCAAAAGTGAGATTATTAATAGAGCTGAACCTGTGGAGATAACTAGAAAAGTACCTCAACTTTTGCCTTCTTCTTCCTTTGTCAGAAACCACTTTTGCTCTTTTCCAAGATGTTAAAGCCACAATTTGCTCCTAGATTATTTTCTGAAGACATTTTCTGAAGATTTTCTCTATCTAGAGCAGCTGTCCCCTCAAACAACCTGCCACCACCCAGACAGCACGTGGGACTCCAGTGATCCAAAAAGTCACTTGGAGTTCCTTTATGGGTAAAAGGTATTGCTAAAACAAACAAATTTCAGCTTTCTTTTAAAAAAGTAAAGTATTTTTTATTAGGAAGCGAGAACGTATTAGGTGAGTGCACTGCATTCAGGCTTAGAGCTTAAATAAAAATAAACCCAAATGTATTAAGACACTTCTTCCCACCCAAATGAGATTTTGGGATACCTGATAGTACCTGGATGGACACATAGCAAGGAAACATTGCCATCTACCTCAGTATTTTTCTGATGTTTGGGTTGGTAATGTGACTGTGACTCTCTTAGAGCCATAATTCACAGAAAACCATTTTGAAGACTCCCTTATTCAGATGCCTGGCTGTGTAAATGGCTGTATTTGTGTTATTTCACTATCTGACTTGATTTGATTACTGCCTAACAAAAGAAACTCACACTCTGAAGGGCAGAAGGGAACATTACCACATCCATCATATCAATGCCCTACTCCCACATTCAGGCTTCTGAAAGACTTGAATCAAAACATGAAAATTATATTTCCATCCTATATTGTGAAAGTGTGAGTGAAAACATAAGAACAACGTCCCCTCCACTATCATGGATGATGAGGTGAGCCCATGCTGAGCTCAGTGACTGTGGAGTAGTATCTATAAAATTTTACCTGTGTGGTTTGAAAACTGGACAGAGTTCACCGTATCAACTTCAAATCCCAAAACCTGCAATAGAACACAGGAATATTTCTTTTACTAACACCAGTTGGTTAATGCATAACCCACGTCACAAAACACAGGGAAGAACTCCTTGCTTTCCAGTGCATACTGAAAAATCTTGGGAGCTGAGTCAATAAACATGCAACATAAACAAAGAGCACAGGGCTCTACTACAGCAACAAACAGGGAACAGAAGTGCTGCTGGCAACAGCAGCAGAAAAACAAAGCTTGGGATCCTCAGGCTGGAGTTCATCTGGGGATAAGGACAGAGAGGCTGCTCCAGCAGCAAGCACTGAAACCTTGAAGAAAGCCTTGGCTGGCCCTTCTTGGCAAGGAAAGAAGTACAAGGTACTAAATAATTGCACAATGTGGAGGAACGATGCTGTTGGCAATCCAGAAAACCATTTTTTCTAAAAGGAGGACAAAAGGATTTTAAAAGGGATCAATATTACAAGCCATGTGGATGTCACAATCAGTAAAAGGGAATAGAAAGAAAGCATGGAGATTTAATTTGGGGTGTGATTGGGCAATAAAGGGGAGAAACAAACACAGAATAAAAAAAGCTTAAAGCATGCTCCAAAAGCCACCTGCTACATTGCATTACCAGCAATCCAAACACTGCAATACCCAGTAATTTCCTAGTGCAATCAACAAATATTCTTTTTGCCCAAAAATACATAAATAATATGAAAATAAAAGCATCCAATCAGGAGAAAAACAATGAGGATTTTTAACCTGAGAATACCTGTCTAATACAGACAGGCACTGCTAGTCAAGCCATTTTTAGACATTTGTATGTGTCACGCAAGGAATTCTAATGCAAAAGTGACATTAACAGTCTGACGCCGAGCCTTTGTTTCCACATCCAGCTTGCTCTGAGTAAGAAATCTCCTCAAAAGAAGTGCTGCTATGTATGGCTCAGTGAGTCACACTGGGAGATAACAGCAATGATGCACCACCGTGTATGATCCTCTTGCAGGCAATTTGCTGGGAGGGGGGAGTGAGCCAACAAAGCCTTTCCAGTCACGTTTTCCAGCGAGACTCACGCCTCTCCCTTTTTTGTGGTGAAGGCAACTCCTTCACATCGATTCAAACCCTTTTGGGGGCCTGGTGCCAGACATCAGGCTTTCCCTGTGCCTGTACTTTCCCTGTGCTAAGCCCTTTATTCCAATACCTGGCTACAAGATGAAGCTACGTGCTGTGACAGGTTGTTCCTTCTGCCTGCAGGTGCTACACTTCTGTTGTTTAACAGCTCACGTCCACACATTTATTTTGTAGAATAAATCTCTTATTTCAATATTTAATAAAGGTTTCTGTTCCTTCCTCACCAGAAAGCAAAGTAATTTCAGATCAATGGTACACAGAATTGTGGGTTACCTCAACCTGGCCAGGTTCAAATTAAGCTCAGCACTTACGCTCTGCCCAGGTTCTTGTTTCATCTTGGTGGATTTTATTTTGAAGTCCCAGGAACTGAACGGTTGAGAACATTGCAACACTGTTATGACCTTAACCTTGATGTCTGGACGTGCTCCTCAAGGAAATAAATGGGAATATGGCCTCTAGCCAGACTGTCACCCCATAATCAATTCCCCTCCCTGTAATGAACAGACCTAAGTTGTTACTTCCTTGCAGTATCTGGGCAATTACTGTGAATTAATCCATTTCTCTGCAATATTCAGATCACGTCTCTCCAGCTACTTAACCCCTGAGACTACAGAACACATTTACTGTGATTTACTGACTAATCAGGTTTACACTCAGTGCTCTAGGGAAGGAGAACAGGCACAACTGCTGCAGGCAGGGCAGGTCAGCACTGTCCCAGATGATGGCCACCAGAACGAGCAGTTCTTCTTTGGTGTCTTCCCCAGCACTAGTTATCATTTGATCNTGACTAATCAGGTTTACACTCAGTCCTTTAGGGAAGGAGAGCACTAGTTATCATTTGATTTCTCAGCCAGGTTTTCCACAGGATTAGGGATTTTTGGTTCGTTTTGGCCAGTTAGTCTGCTTCAACCAAAAGATGGAAAAGAACAAGGGAGGCCACCTCTCTGGGAGATAGACAGGTGCCAGGTTAGCTTGGCTGTACACTTGGTAAAACAGAAATAAAATGCTTCAGAGAGTGGATGAAAAGCCACAGACAGCTCAAATTCTGCAAGGGACCTTAATATGCTCATTTTTCTCATCAGTCCAAAACAGGCTGAAAAAGCCCTTTAAAGGTCTCCATGAAAATCACTTACTGGGGTTAGTCTACTTTGTCAGAGTTTCCAATTTCCTCCTAAGTTTTGTTTTGAATAAACACGTATGACTGAAATCTAACGCACCTAGTTTTGAAACCTGATCCAACCCTCAAAATAACTCAGTTACTCCAAAGTATTTCTTTTTATAAAGGTGCTTATCAAGTCCTAGGTTTAGCATGAGCAGTAGAATAATCAAAAAGAATGCTGAAGCCATGTTAAGCCAGGTTGTGTCTGTTTTCAAGGCAAACTGCATTGAAGAGTCCCATAGAATTTAGTCACCAGAGGACAACCTGAGAACAGGATTGAGGTGATAAAAGCAGCTTTTCACAGCAATCACCTCTTCTGGGACTAGAGAAAAAACTGTGTCTTAATTTTGGTTGGCACAATTCATTTTAACAACGTGGTGGTTTCCAGTGGATAAGGAAGTGTTGTTTTCTTCCTCTAACCAACAATTAAAAGCCAGTGTTAGTGACTGTCATCCTTCAAACCTAAAGGACATCAGAGACAGTTTCTGATGCACTGAATGATGACACTTTCCTTGCTTACAAAGGGAATTTTGTTTAAAAGATGTCTTATTAAACCTTTTTAATACATGCTCGTACTTTTAATTCCTTGGGCAAAGCTAACTAAAAGCACTGTTTTGGGGTTGCTTTTTTTTACTTAATTAAAAATTTCTACTGAAACCAGAGGTTAAATAAATATTAAATGTAATTAGATGATTAATTTCATTAAATGAACTAATTAGAAATACATTACTTTTGTATGTACAGATCTAGAAAACTGAGATCAGGGCAAATTAATTGAATGAGACAGAGCATACTAAAGAAGAGTCAGTCTCTCATATTTGCACACAAAAGTAGCAACGATGACCTGAAAATATGTATTTAGTAGGACATAACAATTTTCCTACTGTAATAAACCAGTAAGAATCAACCTCTTCTTCAGAAAACTACCAGAAAGTAAAAATTCAAAACAGGAATGAACCCAATATATAAAACTTCTTGCTTGTGTGCACACATCTGTGTTCCTTGTACCTCTGTGTAAATAAACTGAAGGACTCACTCCAGCTGGATTTTGCCTGTGGCAGAATTTGACCAGCATCAGGACTGAGATTACAAAGAAATGCACTTTGGATGTTTAATTTTTGTCTCTCCACACCAGCTTTAGTCCATACCTGTGCTATCCCCCCTGCCCCTTACAGCAGGGGTGCTGTGGTGATATTGCTGCCTCTGCTTTGAGAAATGTGGGTGACATCAGACACCCTGCAAGGGTCCAAGGGCTCCAGCTGCCACCATCCCCTCAGCTGGGTGACCTGCTCTCCTACAGGCCCTCCAGGAGAGAACAATTCCAAGTTTCCACGCTCTGCTGTCACCCTGTGTGAGGATCATGTGCCCACAGAACTGGAAACCTTGGGCAAATCTAAACCCAGAGCCAGTGTGGGGAAGGATGATAAGCAGTCTTCCAAGGAAAAAGATGACTGAGTCCATCCTAAATCTCGCAGCCTGCAGTCTAAGCACATGTCAGAGGTTGTTCTTTTTAAGACCCAAACCACAGTTGCCTGGATCACATCATACAGTGATATTTGCAATTGAAATCTTAAAAGGAAAATGGGAAAATTCAACATATTTTTCAAGTCTCTTCGAACAGAAGAGGCAGAACTGTTATACCTCTAAAATAAAATCACAAAACGTTAAAACTGGAGGAGTTCTGTACTTGGAAGGCACAGCTGGCAGATCTGAGCGACGTATCTCAGAAAAATATTTGCAAGACTAAATCCAGGTACACACACCAGAGCAGAACAGAAGAAACAATCAGCATGAAGCACATTATGCATGACATCAAATTCAGCTGAGTTCTTCATCACAGGTAACTGAAGGAACAAATGTCATCCAGTTCTTCCCCCAAGTGCTCTCCCAGCCTTGCAAAGAGAAAGTGGGACCAGGGCAGGGTCTAGAGAACTATCCAAATGCACCTCTTCAAAAGAGCCAGTTCTCCAGGCAAAAATCAACACACAAGAGAGGAAGAGACTTCAGAATACATGGACAACTTCTAAAGGCATTGGCCCTTTTGGAAAAGAGGATAGACAGCCTAGTTTTCCTAAAAGCACAGAAGTAATTTAAACTTATATCCAGCTATTATGCCCTAAATAAAAAGCCAAGAAATGGGTCTCCCTCAGGATTAAAACTCTACAAGAGATACCAGTTGTTTCACTAGTAGAGCAACCTAAAGGCCCAGACAGACAGAAAATGTCTTGAATTGGGTAATTCACATAACCAGCTGGATCTCACTTATGGTTCACCTCCAATCATGCAACCCTTTGGACTTTGCCACTGTGCTGTGTTAATTACAGCTTTGATTAAAATGTACAGTCTCTCTTCCCATTCCTTCCAGAAAACATTTCAACCACATAAACACTAAAATGTGTTACTTCATCACCATGACAAACCATTGCCTAAGACTGTTAGAAATCAAATATTACAAACATAAATTCCAGAGAAGAGTCTCAGTTGTTACATAAGAGGAGGCTGAAAAACAAGAAGAAAACCATTTCAGAGCATGGAAAATTCAGAGTGTAGCAACAGAGAAACGAGCAGGGAGACTGAAGCAAATGCAACATCTGAAATTCAGTTTTAATGACTGCCAACCTTTATGTTTATATTTGTGTAATCTACATTATGTACCAATGGAGACAAATAAAGGTATTCATTTTTACCTCCTAATCCTATTTGGTATTTGATTATTAACACCACTTGAGTCAGAAAACTGTTAACTTCAAAGATTAGCTCTGCCTCTGAGTAAATGTTAATATAATTTCTTATTTAATAATTTTATTTACTCTGAGAAATGTGAAAAGCTGTTACTGAACTGCTTCTATTTAAATTTGTATTGCAGCTTTACTATGCTCCTGCAGGGGAGAAAAGGTATATTTCCAAAAGTGTCACACATTTTGTAATACTCAAGAAATTCTCCTTTTTTCATTGTTTGTGTGCAGTTTGGGGAGGAAAAAAGTATGGGGGTTTTTTAAGAGAGAAATATCTCACATCTCCTAAGTGTGTGATAAAAACTGTCACTTGAATTACGGAAACATCTGAACTGAATTAAGTTTTCGTGGTTTCCAGGGTACTAAACATTAGAAAAAACAAAATAATTCCCAATTTCCAATGCATTACATGTACATAGTCAGAGAAAGGGGTTTAGAGAAGGCTGAGATGCTCTGAGAATTGCTGTCATTGGAGATATTCAAGATCCAAGGATGATAAACCCTTGAGAAGCCTCGGCTGCACTTTGTGCTGCCCAAGCTTTGAGCCAGAGGCTCCTGAGGTCCCTTCCATCATCCAGTGACAAAATTACCTACAAAAAAATGAGTTTTATCCATTGTAGAACTCCATGTGTAAAATCACACAAAATACCACCAACCTAAAGTTCTGGTTCTAAGGATAAAGCCCAGGGGTACTCTATGTTTACACTATTAACTATGCCAGCTTTGACAGCAAAGATAATACATCCTTTGCTGTTAAATGACCAGTGGAGCAATTTAACTAGAATGCTTTAGTTTGTACTTAATTTAAACAACCTTAGAGAACAATGACCTAGTTCTGCAAGAATGAAATTCAATTAAAACCACCTCTCTACTCTGCAACATGACCAGTATATATTGCCCTCTTAAGGCACTGCCTTTGTGCCTCCAGTGGCATTTCATTTTAAGGTTTGAAATTAAAATCACAAAGCAGTAATGCAGCTCAAGTCAGAAGAAAAATCTGGAATGAGGAAGAGGCAGAGGGAAACAAAACAGAACAGTGTAAGAAAAGAAAAAACCCAAAGTTTGTTTAAAACCACACTGTGTAGACCTGCATACATGTTTCTTCCATAGTATTTATGTTCCTGATACATGTTCACAGGTTGCTGTCTACAATTCCATGGAATAAAGACAAGACCTCCATCCAAACTCTTCAGTTCCTTCAAAGTTCTTAATTTTAGAAAATGTTAGCTTTACCATACCAGAACACATCAAAATCAATTTTCTCACATGAGTCCCCAAACAAAACCGGATTTGTGTTTTGTAAACCACAAATGCAGGGAAAGTATCAGTAGTTGAAGTTGTAAATCAAGCTCAGCCAGTCACTGATACAAATCCTTTTATTGTGAAGACAGGCATCTTGGGTTTTTTATGATCTGAGCTACAAATGTGCCACAGGTAAAAATCTCACAACTCTAAAAGATGAGTTTATCTCTAAGGGAAGCACAGCTTGACAGGAAAAGGGCACAGAAAAATGGTTAAAAGGTAGGAAGGAACAAGGTTCTGCTAATCAGGAAAAGAGAACTTTTGAGACTCCACTTCTCAAAGGAGGATTTGACACTCATGCATCCAGTTCTCCCCAAAATAAATGCAGCCTTGTATTATAACACCTAAATTCCTTGTACCTCAACTCTTCTGCTTTGTAGCAAGATACTTTTCTTGCAAGTAAAACTTTTATGAAAAAAGGATGACTCTTTTTCTAATTAATATTCAAATGATGAAACATCCAAGCCAGGCATGTCCCATCCTTTGTGCCAACAAATGGTAACAGACTGATGAGTTAGAGCAAAGTAGGAGTAAATACTAAAAAAAGAGAGAAGTAGAACACGTCATCAAATGCACCAAAAGCACCCAGCTCTCTTAGCCTGTCCTTGTAAGAGAGATGATTCAGTCCTCTAATCCTCACTGTGAAGTTTTGTCTAATTTTCAAAAATTAATGGCAGCACGTGACAAGCCATGGAGCTCTACACAAAGAAAAAAAAACCTCCCCAGCTTCAAAATCCAGTCAAACTTTCCAAGCACTGGGAAGTACTTTGATTTATATAATTTAAAGCATTTTATAAAAAAAAGTGAATATTTAAGAGCAAATCCTGCATCTCAAATATATACAAATACACAAAATACAAATATTCCCCCCAACTCTGATTGCTTTATTAACACCCTGTAAGGTTTATCCCAACTGTGGAATCAGTCAAAGGAAAGATTTTTATAGTACAAAGGTGTACATAAACCAAGGGGGTTACCAAGACTTAATTAGAAACAATTCATGAGGAATTTTTAAGAAATCCTGTGGTAAGCCTCCAAATTGCTGACTTTTAGAAGAGCATGTGTACAGATCACAAACTGAATCAGCCAGGAATGCCTGTATTTGTGTAAAAAAAACCTGCTGTACCACAGAAACCAAATCCATTCTATTCCTCCCAACTTTTTTATATATATTAAACCTGATCTTAATTGAAAGACATTAACAGAATTAACTTTACTACCACTGTTAAAATTACCCTGTCAGACAAGGTAATTGAGGTTTGGGGTGTTATTTGCCAAGTAATGGCAGCAAATACTTTCCAATATGAAAGTCTCTGTGTCAGGCCATGAATTGTTCTATGTATCCATTGCATTCCAAGCTGTTTGCATTAATGCCCTGTAGGTTGGAACTTCATCTCACACAGCTCCAGTGCACATCATTGCTCCACTGTATTCCTCTGGAGATGGCATAGACACATGTTTTAGAAGGCTGGATTTCTGTAATCAAACTAATTTGGAATGGGAGAAAGAGAAAAATTTCCCAGCCGCAGCTTGTGCCTCTCGCTGTGCTCCAGCTCTCTCACTTAATTGCATCTCCTTCCATTTGCTGCTGAACCAAAGAACATACATTGTACTGGGTGCAGAAAAGTAAAAACACTAATTCAGTTCGAGAAATAGGAACTTGGGAAAAAGAAAAGGCACATCCTGACAATTAGCGAGGCAGGAATAATTGCTGGCGTGGGCTGATAAACTGAACTGAAACTGCTATTGACTAACCCAATCTCTTTTTTCTCTGAGCTTTTAAGAAGGCACACTAAATATCTAAAGAGAACTCTGTACTTATAATACAGTTGTATTTTAGTGCAGCATTTGACAAGGCACTGCAGAGAAAAATCATTAGGATATTGGGGATATTGTGCCAGGTTAAAAATACTAGAGCAAATAAACTGGGGACAGGGATGCTGGACACATTATTGGTGATTTATGAACAGACCACTTCAAATTCTGAGGTTAGAAATAGACAATTACAAAACAGACAGTAAAAATATACACCAGATGACCTTGAGAAAAAGGCACCATAATGGCAGAAGGATATTAAGCTATTAGAGAGAAACTGAAGGAGGGCTACGAAGATGGTGAAGGGTCTGTGGGGAAGCCTTGTAAGGAGCATCTGAAGGGACTGGGGTTGTTCAGCCTGCAGGAGATTGAGGAGAGCCCTCACTGCAGTTACAACTCGCTAGTAGGGGCAGAGGAGGGGCAGGCACTGATCTCTGCTCTGTGGTGACAGTGACAGGACCCAAGGGAATGGCCTGGGGTTGTGTCAGGGGAGCTTTAGGTTGGATATTAGGAAAGGATTCTTCCCCCAGAGGGTGGGTGGGCACTGAACAGGGCTTGTTTCTTCAGTGACACTCTTTTTTTACCTGAACAGCTGCATACCCATTTTCAGGATTCATAAGCTGACTTCAGCACTGGACACCACAGAGGACATTGTAAAGACTGGAGCAGAAAACAAATCCTCTCTCTTCTGCCAGAGCAGACTACAATTTTTGTCACAGTGCTCTGGCAAAATTGGTACTCACTGAGAATTTGCTGATGGGCTGATCTAGCTGTAATATCATGACCAGCTGAACAGAAAAGACTAGAACAGCCTGAGACTGCAGTGAATCTGTTCTGACATAATTTCTTGATTTTTCTGAAAAGGCTTGCAATTCAAGTACTCATCTGAATGGTAATTAGGCCAAATTCAAGATTATCCAGTAATGCCTTAAAGATGCTTTTCCAAAGAAGTCATGCAGACATGGGAATACTTCAGAGCAAATACCACAATGTCACTAATTTTTCTTTGCACCTGGACAGACTGATTGGCATGCACTACTAACTGTTCAAACTCAGATGACATAAAATACATCCCTTTATCAAAATTCCCCTCAGCCATTTTATTCAGCACTAAGAAATTCCTTGCTCTACATCATGACCATTTCCATAGGCTACTCAAACAAACAGCCTCTTGTGCCTGCAAGACACACACATCCCCCTCAGCACCACTCCCTGCATCACAACAGTTCTAGTTTGGGATCCAGACAACTGCAGGGTCAAAAGATTTGTGGTAGAGCTGCTCCATTAACCTTTCTACAGGCAGGAGGCCATTCCTGCCATCTGGAGTGGTATTAAGTGATGGATCTGCAAGACACCCATTTATAAAGGTTAAGGCCAATGAAAGACAAGAAAAAAACTTGTTTCTGCTGCTGTTTCCCCCTTCATTCTTCCCACTAAAGGACAAACATAAAAATAGCAGGACAAGGTGGTGCTGGAGGGCTCAGCCTGCCTTCCACCCAAGAAACACATTGCACCTGAGACTCTTCACTGTTAGGCACCAGTGACTTCAGATGCTGATTTCAGATGCAGAAGTAGGTACACTGCAGATTTCAGATTCATCATCTTCATGCTGCTTCCTTCTACACTTGGATGTAATTTGACAAAAACACCATACTGTCACTGCAAGCTCCTGCCAGCTGGAATCCTACAGTGCTACACGAGGAAGTTTGCAAACACTGATAAGGAGAGGCAGACACAGACAGCAGCAATAGGTTCAACAGGCGTGGGAATTATCTCTTTTGTTTTAGTGAATGAAATGGTGGAGGAGGATCCCACAGCACATTCTTTTCCTCTGATTTTTACTTTTAGTCCTGCTGTTCATATTTTGGCTAGCCAGGTCCCCAACCACCAGTCCATCAGCGAGGTGTGGGCAAGCACACTTTGTACATCTAAGGCAGAGTTATCCTCTGAGAGAGATTTGTTTTATCCAGCACATGCTTTATGTGGACTTCTGAGGTAGACTATGAATGGATGCCACTCTTCTACCAAAGGTTTAGACATTAAATTACATGGTGAGATACTTAAAGAAACAGAACAGGAAACAGCTCCCTGAAGGAGGTGCCACATTCTGTGAAGATCAGACCAAGGCCACGCACAGGAAGAATGAAGCTAACAGAGAGTGGGTGTCTCACCACTTCCTTCAGAATAAGCAGCTGTCTTAGAGAAGAGTACTCTGAAAAATGTTTCCTTCAGCACACACCAGGTGCAGGAGCCTGGGGCTTCCTCCTGCCCTGGCACCTCAGCTATGCCAGAAGAGCTGTCTGTGGGGCTGTGTTAGGGAACTGGATCAGGAAATTGGCTCACCAAATAAACGCTCACTTTCTTCTTTTCCGTTTTTGCCAAGTCATTCATAACCTGGATGGCCTCTCAGAGCAGCTCACCACATGGCCTCACAGAATGACTTTCCTTGAAGCATTGAAGTGGACACAAAACAGTGCAGGAAGGACCAGCTGGCAGCAGCAAGGCCAGAGCAAGCATTGCTCAACCTGGCTTGTCTACTGACCACAGCAGATTTCAGTGCCCTACAGCACAGGTGACAATAGAAAACTCCTCAGATTTAAACACTAGCTTGCCATGTATTTGTTTGGTTGTTGTATGAACGGGTAGAGGCACAATGTTACTTCCATTAACTACAGTGAGAACGATACAGCTGGGTTTTTAAAAATTTATGTTTTCATTTTTGTTCAATTCTCAGAGTTGTGTTGATGGTTTCTCATAGGTAGTGTGGTGCTCACCCTTGTGAGCCAGGGGCTGTGTCCTACCAGAAAAATGAGAGTAACCACTGTGAAGATGGATGGAAAAAGAGTTTTAAAAGTCATAAAATACACATATTTGTAAGGTACACAGATTTGTAAAATACATATATTTATTTTTTCTAGATTTAGACCAGGCTTTACTAAATACATAACCATAAGCTCCAGTGTACAATTCTGCAAAACAGTATTAAATTTTGAGAATTTAGCCAACAATTTTTTTCTGCTGTAACTCACTTTCTTTCCTCTTAGAGAAGATGGAGACAGAATTACCACACTGAGCAGCTATAAAGAAACATGGTAAAATTCAGGAAAAAAACCAGATTACTTAGTGTTAAAAATAAGGGGAGTATGAAAGATAACACTTTTGGCTTTATTGGCTAGCAATCTGCCAAATGAAGTGAGAGCAAAAATGTTGCTGTATTCTGATATTGTGGGACAGAGCAGCACTGCACTTCTTTGGGTGTTTCCAATGAGCACTGTTCTTGAACACTGTCATGGATTCCCCCCTTCAGCTTATTAATGTCATTGCTAGCTGTGCCATCCTTGCAGGAGATTTCCATGCAGATCCTCTTCTGAGAGGTAAAACACGAGAGGAGCCTGCAGTGGGGAGAAGGGGCAAAGCTGTGGCCACACTGGAAGAGTTCTGCAGGTCAGGAAAACCATTTACTGCTGGTTTTGGGAGCAACTTCATCCATAGATCAGAAAGCAGCCCTCCAGCTTTTGTTTTGCCACAGGGAAGAGGCTTTCCATTTTCCAGTGTGTGCTCTAGCACCTCCTCAATCCCACACATCCAGCTGGCAAGAGGTGCTTTGCATTCCCAAGACAGCAAAGTTAAATCACCATGCAAGGATTTCTACTCAGCCCAAACTACTCCATATGCTTAAAATTTACAAAGGATGACAGAGGGTGAAGAGAAGTTTGTTTTGTTTTTAAACCACAGAAGAGGTTTTGGTATCTCAGTTCTCTCTCCTGCTCCACAGATAATTGTTCCAGATGTCAAGGGAACTGGAGCTTGGAGGTGTCATGGATGAATTAGCATGAACAAATAGGAGTCCTCAACAAAGGCTTGAAAAATTTCAGGTAGTTCAGCACAGTAATATTTTTTTAGCTATGGTAAGTCACCCCACTGCTGCCAAGCCACAAGATGATGAACTAGTCTGGTTTCTCCTGGGGCTCATATTATCTATCAGCACAGACCTCCCTGCCATGTTTCAAACATTATGCTCATCATATATATATTTTTTCTCCTCTGTACACATTAGTATGCAGCTAAACACTCTACTGCATATAGTAATTTCAGAAGAATGGCCATTTTATGTCCCAAGACTAATGTCCAGCTCCTCACATTAACCTTGCCTCACCAACTCCAGCCTGTTTTCCATAAAACACGAGCAACTGAAGTGGAACTTCCACTTGCATCCGTTCAGCCTAAAGCAGCTAAAAATACCTGCCTGGGATGTGTTCAGTCAGCCATGGATAATGCTGTATCCCTTATCTAAAATGAATAAATATGCTTTTCAAGGAAATGTGGCCATCATTTTTTGGATATAAATAGAAAGAGTGAATAGTTAAAATACAGAGTTTACTTAAATGAAGATTTTAGAGAGCTAACAGTACCTTTGTATGTCTCCTGTTTTTCTCAAGTGTACCTCTGTACAATTTGCATATATATATAATTAAAGATTCATTTTATTATTTCAAACTATACTTCTGGTTTTAATACATTTCCACACATTTTAACATGAAATTAAGTTTAACTTGAAGCTTTTTTTCTTTCCCCAGAAACTTTATCGCCATTCACTCTGTTATCTGTCCCTGTTTGTCCATACACACACAAAAAAATCTCTCATATGGAGACTTCATTTGGAGCAGAAATAAGACATCAAATAATGGAAAAATAAATAAAAAAAACCCTCTAAGACTTAGAGACAGAAAATAAGGCCATTCCTAATACAAAAATGCCTTAAGCAAATAAACACTTGCTACTGAGTCTCTGAGTACATTATATTCCCCACACAAATAGTGCAAAACCACCTCTAGGCAAGGTTTTCCAGTCTTTTAATAAGATTTGCAATTTCTTGACAGCTCAATTTTTTTCCCATAGACAGTGGGTGAATCAGGGTAAAGTATTTTTGCTTCCTCTCAAGTCAAATATTTGCATGTACTTGTAGACACCAAATGGGATCCTCCTTCATCTTTTCCCTTTGCTGTGTTGACACAGATAAAAAGATTACATTTCTGTCAAAAACTATTTGTTCACTACACGTCACTGCATACACTCCAGTGTAACTATTGTGTCAAATACCAGCATATGCACCTGCAGGGTTCAAACTTTCACAATTCACTATGAAAAAGTCAGCAAATTATCAGAATCATCAATTATTTGTAAATATCACCATCTTTTTGAAAAGTTTAAAATGCCAACTGGTCAACTGGCCCCATACACTGCACAGTAACTTTTAACACATCTTAAAATGCTTTTTGCAGCTTTACAACTGCGTTATACAATCAGCCTGTGTGAACATCCCTCAGCATTTCTGCATTTTCATGACTGTACTTTCTGTATTTTCATAACAAAAGCTTATTTAACAAGCTGCCACTGCTGAGTGCCTTGCAGGAACAGTCAGAAACCCCCCAGTCACACAGACCTGACCTCGGATGAGGATGGTTCAGTCAGCCCCACTCTCTGCTCATCAGAGGCTCTGCCCAGCCATTCAGAGCCCACAGCACATCTGCAGCCCCAGCTGCACTTCTTTTAGGCAGGTTGAAATTACTCTAATTTTTCAAGCTGATTATTTTGCATTAGTAGCTGAAAAGATTCTGTTAGGAGTTCCAAGAGAAAATTGAGGTCTCTTTGTTTAGAGTTGTGCACAAACACAAACTCCTATTGTTAGGTAGAAGTGAGACCCCAGTAGCCTCAGTCTCATCTATCTCAAAGCACTGGTAGGAGCTGAAAGTGACACAGACATCCCTTGCTGTTGTTGTTGTCTTTTGAGTAATAATCGACTTTCTCACCCCCTCCCAGTCCTGTCCCACTCGCCCTCCCTCTCAGCTCACCATGCAGGTGGAAAGTCCATCTCCTACCATCTCCTGAGAGGTTCAAAGTTCTCCCAGTGCACCTGAGCTGGGTTCATTGGGACAAGCACTTCTGGAAAGGTCTGGTAAAGCCTTTCCCCAGAAATCCACACTGCCAGGTGTGGGGAGACACCTTGTTTGGACTTTTTGGGTTATAAGACTTTTTCAGAGCCTCACCTGGTGCGTGGAATTCACCAGACTACGTGTGCTGACATCCACATAAGAAGCAAATGCTATTTACACAGCTTTGAACAAGCCTTCCCAGAGGGGTTCTGAATTTTGTCTTGGGTTGGTTTTTTTAATTCATTCACCCCTTATCCACCTTTCCTAAAAGAACAAAGTCAGGGAAAAAAAAAAGCATGCTTCCACAAGCTTCATTTGAAGTCTGATTTCAGAGCAGTAATTGTTGTTTCAGATAGGCAATTTAGGACAATCTTTGGATTTTACAAAGACCAAATGCATTCTTTCATCTTTGTATTTATTTTTTGTTTAAAGTTTAGATTTTTTCAGTCTTTGATCTGTAACAAAAATAAGGGCTACCCAGAAAGAACATTACTTATTGTTACTCTGTAAAGACTTTTGATTGATTCATCCTTCTTCTGACTCATACTATTAACACAATAGCAGGGTTTGAAAAGGAAAAAGAGTCATCTTAAATAAGAGAGGCACTTTATCTTGCTACACAATCCTTAAGCCATTTGATTATACTTTTCAACAAAATAAAGAAAAAAATCTTGAATTTTTTTCCTAAGGCAGTAGATAATCAACAAAGATCTAGTGATACTGGTTTTGGTCTCAGCATATACAGGACAAGACAGTTCAAGACTATCCCTAAATATCAAAGAAATTACCACCTGAGCTGACCCAAGTTGTTTTCACATCTTTTCTACAATTAAGAAGGAGCTAAAAATGTAGACTTACTGTTTTCTTTCCAGAGGAGAATTACTGAGAACTACTCTGAGAATCATCAGTCCTTTTTAAAACTTGGGACAACTATCTCCATTTAGCAGGGCGAAAAAAGTTAAACAGAAAATAAAATAATTGAACAGATTTCAAAAGGCCATTTTATCCTGTATTGTAGAAACTTGTTTATGGTTCTACAGTTCAGGACAGACAATTTCATTCTCCAGATCCAAATAATTAAAGGTTTTGGTCTCAGCTTTTAGCTATGTCTTCAAGGTAAGCAGATATAAAAGGAAGTCAGGAATTAAATACTCAAAACAGAGGCAGGATTTTCTCAAATTCTCTGAGTGTTAGGGCAGACAAAACAAACAAACAAACCCACCCCAAACTATCACTGTTCCTGGGACATAAGCAGAGATCAACATTTTCTGGTTTGCAGACAGGGGTATGAACTATTCCAGTGACAACCAAATGCAAATGCCCAGTGCCCAGGTAAAACTGGCTGGGATTTTCTCATGCCCCTCCCTTATACTTTCAAAACTCTTTCTTGGAAGCTCATGGAGGCCCCAAGAGCTGAGCACACAGACTGACACACTGCTTCCCAAGAGTGATACTGTGATGGGGGGTGCAGTGAATGAATCTGAAATTCCTCTGCCTACCAAAGTTTTCCTGTTGGTCACCATGAGGTACCTCTGCAGAAGAGAAATCACCTTGTCCTTCTGGATTCTCTGTGGCCTGAGAAGGACTGTTAGCTCCATGCTTGCCAGTTCTGCTTCCTTTACTTATTGCCACATTCTGCCTACCTAAAAGGTGGGGCAGGAAGTGCAAGCTAAAATTATATTTAAAATTAACAGCTAAGAGATGTCTCTAAGGAAAAAAAAACCCAACACATATGATGAAACTGAAATTGAATGTCATGGTGACAATACACATCATAGAAACTATGGCAAATCTTAGTTAATATTAGAAACATTTAGAAACTTAGAAACTTTTTTTGTGTTTCAAAATTATTTATCTGGCTCACTGTGGTAACTCCCCAAGTTAATGTACACCCTGCTGCTCTTCCTCTCTTAAATGCTGGGCAATCCTGAACCATTTTCTGATAGCAAAAGCTCAGAATACACAGCTGTGGAATAATTTAAGACTATTTTAAAAGTAATTCAGAACTATGTTCAGAACTTTTTAAAGAGATAGTAAGACCATGGAAGTAAAAACTGTTTAAACTCTTGACAAGGCAGAATTCAAAGCAGTGCTTAGGGCAGTTCACTCTCTGGCAAATCCAGATGCACATTTCCTCTCTGACCTATTAGTTAATCTACATTGTCTAATTACTTAAATGTATTTTAACCTGTAAAGAGTTCTAACATTTCTCACTTAGCTGTATTACTTCCATTATTATAACTGCTCTAATGTATGGTTTAACTCTGTTTTGCTGTGTCTGCCATATAAAAAGCTTTTACAACACACTCCACAGAGCAAGTCCTTCCACATACCTACATTTTAAATACTTTAGCTTTTACTCTAGTGGAAGCCAGACAAAATGCAACCAACGGACTAAGAAAAGATCTTGAACAATTCTCTTCTGTGCAGATTGCTGGCTATTGATGGTAATGTCATAGATTTCCACCAAAGATCAGGTCATGCAAACATGAGTGATTTTTTTTGGATAAGTCTGCAAAGAGCAGGTGAAATCATGTCAGGTTTTCTATTTAGATACTGCTGTCCAAATGCAGATTCCTGAACTGTTGTGTCAGGATTTCAGCCCATCAGACCTCACACAGACACACATATCTACATACACCCTGCCTTGCAAACTCAATACTGATGAGCTCCAAAGGGAGCCTCACTTAACTGGTTCAAAAAACTAAAGTAAAAAAAAAAGAAAAAGAATGGGAAATAAAAGCATGCCAAACTTGCACTCACCCCCAAGAACAAATACAGGTTATCATTTTCATGACTATATAAAAACAATATAAGAGAAAGACTCAGGTTTGTAATTCTCTCCATAAAGAAAAGCAAAGTTTCATTTTGGGGCACCTTGCCCCATCTGATGTTCTAGCAAAACAAGGGTTTAGGTAACTTTCCAGCAAGCACAACTTTGTTTAGGGCTGCCTACAGAGGATTTGCAAGTGCAGCCAGAAGTGGCAGGAGTTTGGCTGCTCCCTAAATAAATTTCCTTTCTTTCCACTCCAAAAACTTCTTGTTACACTATACACTGAGGAATATTACACAGTGTGAACGCAACAGCCTCCTGAACAAAACCTGGCCACACCATCAACAGGGTTTTTTTAACTCCAGTAGTATTTTATACTGTCATAGCCAAGGAACTAAAGACAGTTTCCAGGAACCCATTTGCCAAGTTACACAGCTCATGTGTCACAGAAAGGTTAAGCTACACAAAGAAAAGAGAACCTTTGACAGAGAATTAGAATGGAGAGAGAGAACAGTTTAAGAGACTGAAGATTTCTGGAATAAGTACTACTGTGTGCTCTTCTGCTACACAGAAACTGAAAGGAGAAGTACAATTTCGAGATCGTTTTGTTAGGAAAGGACAGCTGGCCTGCAGCTCATGACAACATTTTTGGCCTGGAGCTCTACGTACTCGTATTTTTCCACAATACTCAGATTACACACGCACATCATCCCTCATCATGCATTAATTTTCAAGAGACTTGGTTACATTATAACTGGATGGGGATACAGGGGTGTGACACTGCCTTGTGGCAGGCCTTATCTCACCTGCATCATTTATCAGAGTACAACATCCCTGCTGTCTAGTCAAATGAGTTACACCTTCGTTTGGTAAGCACACACCGAGATAACCAATGTCACAACACAGCTTCAAGGCACAAAGACCTCTTGATGGGCAGGCCACAAATTAGCCCTTAAGGATCCAGACCCTTCACAAGAGCCAACACTGCGAAGTGCAAAGGTTCGCCCGATGTTCTCCCACCGCCGGGGAGATCCAGGCAAACAACCCCGAAGGCAGCACATGACAGCCATGAAGGCCAAGATCCAATTACACCCTGGAGCCCCGGGCCATGTCAGGCAGCTTCCCCTGCCCTGCCCTGCACACGCATTAACTGGCGCTTACACCCCACTCCAGCTTCCCCAGACCATCCGCGGTGGGGGATCACCGAGGCCGGGCGGGGCTCAGCCGGGTGCCAGCACAAGGACAGCGCTGCCCGAGTCCCCGGCACGGGACGCTGCGGTGACCCTGCCTTAAGGGGCAGCAGCCCCGGCTGGGCGCGCCTGCCGGCGGCAGCCCAGCCGCTCTCAGCCCGGAGCCGAGCAAACGCACCGGCAGCAGCCCCGGCCGCCCCTCCCGTGCCGAGCCCGC
>VYXF01012388.1:51328-66496 GCA_013397295.1 Polioptila caerulea | reverse complement strand
AGCCCTTCCCTGGGCCAGCCAGGCTCTCCTCACCCTCTTTAACAAACCACGAGCAGGCAAAGGAGGATGTGCAGGAAGGTGATGGGAAGCAGGATGGGGGAAAATCAGGGTGAGCCCCCATGGGGACGGATGCACTGGACAGGAATTCATTCCCTGCACACAATCCTGCCCCTTCCCAACCTGCTTCAGCATTCCCTGATCCACAGCTCTCCTGGCCCAGCAGTTGAGTGAGGGTTCTGGGCTCTGTTGTCACTCTCTGACCGCTGAAGTGACACAGCCTCTGTAGGTCTGGAGCTGTTTAAGGCCTGGCTGGAATGGGGGTTTCTTTTACTTTTCCTTTGTGGATCTTTGGGTATTCCATTGGCTCCAGTTAAAGGCCAGTCCCAGCTGCTGTGCTGGGACACTCTGGGCTGTTGAAGGACACACATCATTTTCTCTGTTGAGGGCACTTCCCAAACTGTTGGTGGAGAGAGGAGATGCCTCCATGCCTTGGGAATGAATTGCAGGGCTCTGGGATGCCTGTGGTGTGTTTGTACCTGCTGGGAAGGATGAGCAGTCCCTGCTTTGCTCTCAGGTCAGTGGCAGCTGGAGTGCCTGCTTCCTGTGGATCCTGTTGTTTCCCAGGTGAGGAAAGCACACACAGGTGTTCCTGTGACACTCAGTGATGCTGGGACCTGCTGCAGCTCAGCACTTGGAGAGGATTATTTGCACTGAGGCGAGAGAATGACAAAAATCCAGGCTTTCACTTTTCCATTTGTTTCCTGCCTGACTCTGGAAAATTCCCTGTGTCGCCTCTCCAAGACAAAACCCCAGGGAGCTCCCTATGCCTTGGTCATCAGCAAAGAATGAGCTCAGAGCTCTTTTCCCACTTGAGCTGCAGACTGGAGTCAGCTGGGAAGGAGGGATAGTGCTCAGAACAGGGCATTGGTCCCTGGGATGAGGCTGGGGGAAAGCTGGAGTGTTGGTGCATGGGTTTGGGAGAAGCCTGCAGATTTGTTGGGGTTCTCAGGTATAACAGGGGGGTGGGAGCTCAGCAAGAGGCAAAACCCAAGTTTGGGAGCTGCAAAAATGAGCAGCAACACCCAGAGCTCCAGTGTCCCTTGGGGAATGGATTTGGGGTTGTGGAGTCCAGGAGGAAGGGAACTGAGCCACAGCCTGCCCAGGGCTTCTGTGATGCCTTGAGGCTGCCTGCAGAAGCGGTCTCGTTTTGGGGTGCCCTTGGAGCAGGACTGACCCCTCTAAGGGATGGAGTCAGCTGGAGGTACCTGTTGGGTTTTCCAGAGAAACCATCCTGCACCACCAAACACTTCAGACAGGCCACACAGAGCAAAACTGGGGAGAGAGGGGGGATATGGTGTTTGAGCTTTGCCAAAAAAATTCCTCAGAACCATGAAATGTGGGGACAGCAGAGCATCGCCTCCAGAGGGTTTGGCTGCCCGTGGCCAGCCTTTGCAGCAGCACTTAGGGGGGCTCTGCTGGGCTGGTGAGGAGCAGGGAGGGCAGCAGAAGTGAGGAGAGGTATTTGGAACAGGCTTCCAAGAGAAGTAGTGGAATCCCTGTCCCTCAAATAGTTCAATAAAAGAGTAAATGTGGCACTGCTGGACACGGTTTAGTGGTGGACCTGGCAGCGCTGAGGCAATGGTTGGACTGGATGATCTCAGAGGGTTCTCCAGCCTTTAGGATTCTCTGATTTTTTCTCCCTGGATGGGCAATGGGATGCCAGGAGAGCACAGCAGGGCAGGCAGAGGGGCTGTGGGGAGCGGGGAATCCGGGACCCTGCAAACAGCCTGATCTTCTCAGCTCCTGGCAGCTCGGAGCACCTCTCGCTCCCTCCAGATGTTCCCTGTGTTTATGGCTGCTGGAGCAAGAGCCTGAACTCTCTCATTAATGCATTTCTCTCTCTCTCTTCCTCACGTCGAAGCCAGAAGTCTCAGCTCTGAGGCTGCAGCTGGGAAGGAGCTGGGGTGAGGGGTGGGAGAGGGGAGGGAGGTGTGCGCCAGCCTCCCGTCCCATTCAAGTCCCCCTCCGCTTCCCTCCCCCCGAATCCTCCCAAAATACACATGCCCCGCAAAAAGAAAAACACTGGCAGATTTTTTATTTCAGAAAGTAAACACTTAGGCCATGGGGGTCTGGAGGTTATGGGAAAAGAGGAAACCATTGGGCTAATCAGGCCGGGACACACTTCCCCTGCTGAAATAAAGCAGAAATCGCTGCCTCACAGGGCGCCGCTGTGGTTAACCCTGGGGCTGCCAGTGCCATCCATGGAGAGTTTTCCCTCAATCCCTGGGATTTGGTGCCTTGAGGTCCACTCTGGTGTTCCCAGTGCTGGGAGCCCAACTCTGCCCACTGGTTATCCCTGAATCCTTGGGATTTGGGGGCTCGTGGTTAACCCTGGGGCTGCCAGTGCCATGGAGATCTGCGAGCTGGACCTTGCCCACAGGTTTTCCCTCAATCCCTGGGACCTCGTGCCTCATAGTTAACCCTGGGGCTGCCAGTGCCATCCATGGAGAGTTTTCCCTCAAACCCTGGGATTTGGTGCCTTGTGGTTCATTCTGGTGCCAGCAGCGCTGGGAGCTGGACCCTGCCCACTGGTTATCCCTGAATCCTTGGGATTTGGGGGCTCATGGTTAACCCTGGGGCTGCCAGTGCCATGGAGATCTGCGAGCTGGACCTTGCCCACAGGTTNTCGTCATTCTTGCCTGAGAACTCTGCCTGCCGGCTGCAAACCTCTGCAGAGAGGAAATCTCTCTCTGCTTGGATCAGCGGGATTTGGACGATTTCTGCAGAGCTTTTTGAAAGGTTTTCAGAAAGCTCCATTTTCTCATCCTTGCCAGATTTGCATGAGGTGTAGAAACGATTAGATTATGGATTCTTTGGTTGCAAACCCTCCAGGGAGCGATCCTTCCTGCTCTCTTTTACTCCAGTGTCTGTAGAGCCCATGGAATGTGGGATCTGGCCAGGAGAGGGTAGACCTTTGGTACTCCCACAGGACAAGGAATGGTCTTAGCCCAGGTGTGAGCCCAGGGGCCTTTGTAGCAGCTTACAAAGAGATCCCAATTATCCTTCTTGGAGCCTGGCCTTGGACTTCCCATCCCGAGCTGTGCACTAGGAATGGGTGTCACTCCCTGGTCTCACACCTTTTGCAGCTCTGTGTGTTTTTTGAAAGGCTGGACAGCTCAGCAGGAAGGTTTAAAGGTGAATTATCAGAGACTGGCCATTGCTGGGAGCCAGGTCTGTTCCATCAGGCTTTGTCTCAGGGGTTGCTGACTCCCTTTGCATCCTGATTGTCAGAGAACCGGGGGAGACTTTGCACCCAGATCCCTGTTGCCCCCAGGAACCCCAAATCTTATCCCGATGCCCACACTGCCTTGGTACCTTAGGGAATTCCCAGCACCCTGCGCTGTCCCGCGAGCTTTCCTTCTCCCTGCAATCACTGAGCAGGGCCTGAAAGCAAAAGCCAGCGAGGAACAATCTCCAGCCAAGGGAAAGTGATCTTTCCACTAGAGCGGAGAAGGTTTTCTCAGTCCTGGGAGGGTGAGCAGGGGTGGTGAAAGGTGCCGTCACCGGTTCCTTGAGCCATCAGCCCCACTCTTGCAACATTCCCACCAGGAGGCAAATCCCAGATAACTGCAACAGGGGAACTGCAGACCTGCCGGGTCCCACCCTGCTATCTCAAGAATGCATTTGAACAGGAGCTGTTTCTGCAGCCTCTGTAGGTCGGGGCTTCAGATGGAAATCAAGCTCCAGAGACAGTCCCACGGGGCAAATTTCAGGATTTTTGGAGTTGGTGTTCAGCTCAGATAAGCCCTTGAAAGCACAGATACTTTATCTGAGCCTTATCTGAGCTATTTGCATCACTTCAGCCTGAGAAACTGCTGTCAGACGTTTGGGGGGGGGAGGAGCAATTAGGATGGTCTTTGGTTCTTTTAATTGTTATTTCCAACACAGAGACACTTCCAGGAGGGTGGGACTGTCCTGTGCCCCAGCACAGCTCTGGAGTTTGTCCAGGCTGGAGCGGGGAAGAACAGGAAGAAGTGCCAGGCTCAGAGAAGTAAGGACAGCATTAGGAGGGATATTCCTTGAAAGCTCTGTGAGGGATCGCATCTCTCTGCTCTCCTTCTAAAATGAGACAGAAATCAGCCCGAGCTGCTCCTGCGGTCAACTGGGAATGGAAATGATTCCTCCTTTTCTAAGCAGAGCCAGGGTTGAGCTTTCCAAAGGAGCTCTCTGCACCTCGTTTTCCAGAGCCTGCTTTGTGCCTGTGATGTTTCTCACCTTACTTGGAGCCTCTGGGGGAAATACGTGGCCCCTGGTCTCTTGCTGCTCTCCCAGATCCCTCTTGATCCCAGCTTTGCAGCAATCAGCTGTTGGACTGCAAGGACCCCCCAGGGCAACCTCCCCTCCCCAGAAAGTGAGGGGTTAATTCACCCAAGCTCCCAGTCCTGGTGGCTCTTCCCAGCACCCACGGTCACCAGAGAATCCCAGAATTGTTTGTGCTGGGGGATCTTAAAGCTCATCTTGTTCCCTGGTCAGGGACACCTTCCACTGGACCAGGCTGCTCCAAGTCCTGCCCAGCCTGGATTTTATGGGAGAAGGGTTCTCAGGGATAAGATCTGGGAGACCAGACTGAGTCTTACAGCTGGGGTTTGGAAGACCTTGGCTGTATCACTTACCAGGAAGTCTTTAGGCATCTAAACCCTGCTGCCTTCCATTGGAGTGAGATCCCTAAATCCCTGCAGCCTCTCCTGTGAGCCCCTGCACAGCAGTTTCTCACGTTGGAGATGCGGATGATTAATTCAGTGCACATTTTTATTGCCATACTTAATTCAGTGAGGTCAGGAGAGTGGCTGAGGGTCCCTGGAGAGTGGGGCTGTGCAAGTGCTTTGGATTACACACAAAAAGAGACGTCTGAAGTGATCCTTGGCTGCCGCCATGGCCGGCCCTGGAGCTGCCTGCAGCGTCCCCAGCACGTGCTGGAGTCTCCCAGCCCTCCGGATGGACCTTCCCCCACGGGCTTTGGGATCAATAGGCTTTGGAAAAGCTGCAGTGGGTCCATGTTGGCTGTTTGAGCAGGGCTGGGACGTGGTTCCTCTCTGTGCAGCTGGTCCTGGGGAGGGCCGGTCCTCTGTGGAAGCAGGCAGGGATAACGAGGCCCTGCATGTGTTGGATGATGGTTTCCCTGGGGGATATCCATGGGACACAGCTTGGGATGGAGGGTGGGCTTTGCACATGGGCTCATTTCCAGCTTTAGGCTCACGAAAGGAGCTTCTCCGTGCTCTGGGAGCTGCCTTTGGAGACCTCTGACCCTCTCTTAGAGACAGAGCTTCTCTTGTGATGTTTTTCCTTCCCCTGTGATGCTGCAAGGGTAGATTGGGATGCAAAGCTGGGATCTCCACAAATCCCTGCCAGGAGTGTGGAGCCCAGTGGGGGTTGGTCTTGTCTTGGCAATAACAAGGGACTGGACAAGGGAAAACAGCCTCAAGTTGTGCCAGAGTTGGGTATTTAGGGAAAATGGATAAAATGAACTGCCCTACCAAAGGGGAGATTTGATTTCTAAGGAGATCCCGCCCAAACTCCTTCTCCTGAACTCAGTCACAGTTCTTTTTCAGGAGTCAGGAATGCTTTCTCCCTGGTCTGTGCCATTCCTTCTCCACATCTGAGGTTCGAGTGGGGCCAGGGGGCTCTTGCTTGGTCAAAATTATGTCAGCATTGAGGTAGAAAAGGAAAAAAAGAAGAGATGCCCCAAGGGAGCCTGTTCGTGGAAAAATTCTTATTTGGTCAGTTCCAAGCATCTCGAAGAAGAGTCTGTGCTTGGGAGATTTCAACCCAGTTTTCCAGACTCCAGAGACAGGACTAATTCTGGAAGGCAGTGATGGAAATAAAGCTGGCATCTCCTCCTGCCCTGGATCAGCTCCTCACCACAAGCTAGCTTGGGGTATCTGTGACATCTCCAGAGGTGACCAGACCTGCTCTTCCTCTGCTTTGCATCCAGCCCCTGCCTGACCCCAGGAGAGCAGAGGCCTCCTGTGTCTGGCAGCTCTGGCTGTGTCTCCATCCAGGCAAACAGCCACTCCATGGAAGCAGGAGCAGTGTTCCTTGCTCTGCAGTAATCAGACTGACAGGATAACGAGGCAGCCCAGTAGCTTTGCTTTGCCTTCCCCTTGTGCTGGGTGTCAGCTCAGTCCCCATATCTTAAGGAAAAGCCTCTCTCTTTTTTTTTTTTTTTTTTTTTTTCCTCCACGTTGCTGCCAGAAGTGACAGATTGTTGGGCAGAAATCATCAATATTTTGTCAAAACCAAATCCAAATATTTCCAGCCAAACCTCAGCGTTTTCTGGTGCTGATGCAAAAACAAATCTCCGTGGGAAATTCCAGCGGGGGAAGCAGAGGGAGCAATGGGCTGGAGAGTTCTGCTGTCCTGGCTCTCTGCTTGGGCTGTGTGGCTGAGGGGCTGCACGGCGCGGGGTGGTTGAACCCAGGAGCTAAATTTGGGCTGCTCTGTGTTTACTCAGAGCACAGTGGTGTAAACAGCCGTGCTCTGCTGACCTGCACGAGCTGCCTGGCCTGGGCAGCTCATCCCAGAGAGTCACAGCAAGCACCGATATTCCCTCCCTGCTTTCCAGGAGCAGGATGTGCTGCTGCTTCATCCCAGCCACACTCTGAGCTCAGGGAATGATTGCAGAGTTTTCACCCACCTGCTCCTGCCTAGCTGTGATCCCCGGCCCTTCTCCCCCCACGTTTGCTCCCAGCCCCTTGGTTCAGCACAGCCATACTTCCACAACCACCCCTCTTCCCAAATCCCTGGCTGGATCATGGTGGGAGGACTTTCCCCTCCACAATCACCTGAGGTCAGGGTTTTTGGGGCTCTCCCACGCCTGCCAAGAGCACCTCATCCTCACTGGCCGTCGCTGCCGCTCCTCACTTCATTAGCACCAGAGATGTTTATAAATGGCAGGATAATATTTTTCGTTTCCAGTTTGGGTTTCCAGGGCAGCCACTCTCTGAAGCACTTAGGAAGTTTAGAGAAGACGAGGTTATATAAACGGTTTCCCCCCCCTGGGCCCTTATTAATCAAGTGGCTGTGGAGCCATTCCCAGAGCTTTGGGATCGAGGGCACTGGCTGGGTGAGGGGAGGCAGCTTTTCCTTGGCTCCTGCCCTTTATTTAGGAGTTTGGGATGAATGGAACTCTCAGACCTGGCTGTGGGGTTTGAAGGCTGCTGGAGGGCTGAGGAGGCTGCTCCTGGGTTAAGTTAAGCTGTGTTTGGGGCTGGACTCTTGTGAAGCCCCTTCTGGTCCTTCATGTGAGCCGTGGCACATCTTTTAATGATGTTTTTCCTGGCCCTGTGTGTGCATCCCTGCCAAATTTGGTTATTTGGTGTAAAACCTTTACATTTCCTGAGTGCAGGGCAAATACGATTTCAACAACAGTGTGCATCAAGCTGATCCCTGTGCTTTTCCAATGAAACCCTATGGGTGTGCACATACACTGATTAATAATTCCCTGATGCATTCCTAAAGCTTCCCAGCTTTTTCCCATTCAAGCTCCACCAGCAGCTGCTCCCTGTGGTGGGTTTGGAAAACAGGAGCCAGCTTTGGTTCCTGTTGGAACAAAACCAAGCTCTGCCTCCTCCTCCTCCTCCTCCTCTGCTTCCTCCCACTGCCTCCTCCCCACAAGGGATGGGGAATGGGGATTTTCTCTTTTCCTTGGGTGGACCGAGCTCTGTCTGCAGCAGCAGGTCCAGCTGCTTGCAAGCCTGGAGCCGCAGGTCCACAGGAAATCAGCTCATTAATCTGCTGCCCCACCTTCCCAGTCCTCCAGCCAGGCTCTCCCGGTGTGAAAATGATGATTGAAATAGCCAGGGGTGGGAAATGATGATTTAAAGGGGGTAAAAGGGATATTTGCAATTATCGCTGACTGAGGCCTTGACAGAAGGAAACTGAATTTCTTCCGGGTCTTGGGAGCGTGTGAGGAAAGGTGCTGAACATCTGGAGTGATTTAGGAGTTCTGGGCTGTTGTGCTGGAGCTCAGCCCGAGGAACTGGGCTGGGATGGGGAGAAAATCCTCCCGTGGCTTTTGGCTCGAGCTGGTGCAGGTTGGGTGTGCAGAAGGCGCATGTCCTCCTCCCCCAGGAGGGTTGTGGTGGCCCAGGACGTTTCAGGCAGCCCTGGAGTGTTTGATGCATCATCTGAGTGGATTTTCTTCACTTCCCAGAGCTCCTTTTCAGATTGGAAGGAAACTCCAAGCCCCAGAGGTTATTTTGTTTCATCTCACAGAACACAAATCAGCTTCCCTTTGGCCTCATCCTCGTCCAAGACCTTCCCCTCCCACAGAATCCTCCTTGAAGAGGTGAACTAACTGGGTGTCCTCAGCTTGTTAACAAATTACTTTTAATAGGCTTTTTTCTTTTCTTTTTTTTTTTTTTTTCCATTTTGCAATTCCTTCCCATATTAAAAGTGCAAAAATAGAAAGTTTTAGCTCTGGTTGAATGACACAACATTTTCCTTGTTTATTTTCTTTCCACTGCTTTAACCCAACAAGAAGTGTGGGAAAAGGAAAAAAACCACAAAAAACCTACAACAAACTGGTCTGTATCAGCCAGGAACATATTTAGAAAAAAATATTTGCATCTAATTTTTTCCTCCAGCCACCAGCAAAGCATGAAAAACAATTAATAAATCATCTGTTTTCACACCTTTTGCTGCAGGCAGTTGGGAGGTGGATAGGGAAGCAGAGTGTGCTGAATCCTCTTGGATCCCAGGATCTGCGTTCAACAGCTTCCTGAAGATAGCATGAGGGAATGGCTTCGGAGTGGAGGAGGGGGGGTTTAATGGGATTTTGGGAAGGAGTCGCTTTTCTTTAGGGTGGAGAGGCCCTGGCACAAAGAAGCTGTGGCTGCCCCATCCCTGGCAGTGTCCAAGGCCAGGTTGGATGGGGCTTGGAGCCCTCTGGAACAGTGGAAGGTGCGCCTGCCCATGGCAGGGGGGGCACTGGATGAGCTTTAAGGTCCCTAAAGCGCTGAAATCACTGGTGCTGCTGCCCGTGGCTGTCCCGGGGTGCCCACGTCCCCTCGGGAGCCGCAATTCCCTGCGCAGCTGCCGCCTGTCCCCAGTCACACCCGCAAGGATTTAGGGCCTCGGCGAGCTAATCAGGAGCCGCTCCCGGGGAGAGAGGCGTGTTATTTAATTAGCTGCACAATGGGCTGGCTGGCAGGCACGTGGTGGCTCTGATGGCAGGAGATAGATGTCCTTTTAGCCGGGCTAATTGTTGGGAAATAGCGGGGGCTTTGTTCAGCCCCAGCGTGGGCTCTGTGATCTCGCAGAGCCCAAGGGCTGCCCGCTTATAATTTTAGACAGATCTTTTCAAGCCTGCCCTGCAGCGCGGGGCCGAACAAGCCGGGCATTGTTGCAGAGCCAGGAGCGGCGGCCAAGAAAACCACCCCGAAAAACCCAAACACGTGTAGGGAGGAATATTTCCCTGGCGTTTATTCACTGCCAAGCCAGGTTGCCAAGCGCGGACAATTGCGGGAGAGGAGGTTTCCAGCGCCGGGCGAGGGTTTTTGCTCCTTGAGATGAATTTGCAGGCGGATCCCTCATGCCAGGAGCGATGCCGGGGGTGTCTGTGCGGGCAGAGCCTCTCTGGGGAGGGCAGTTCGGGGCTGTGGGTCTCATCCTGGAATTTCCGTGCTCTGGGCACGGTGTACATGGGATAACCGTGCCCACCCCTGAATTCTCCCTCTGGACTGACTGTGTGCACCTGTCACCTTGGCACGACAGTGGTTTGGGATGGAGGGACCTTGGTTGGTTGTGCCTCCCAGGGTCCTGTGGAACGAGGGATGGAAATCCCCGTTCTCTCTCCTGAGCTCTCCCCTCAAATCTCTCTCTGGAGAGACCCCATGAGAGTCTCCACCCCTGAGCTTTTCCTTTGGGGATGCGGAACTCGCAGCCCCTTTGGAAGGCAGAAAGTGTCATTAAAAAAAGGGATGGAGGCGCAAAGGTGGAAATATTGACCAGGAATTAAACCTCCATCACTTGAACCCCTCTGTCCTAGCCCCGGTGTTAACCCAGGGGGTCACTGCAGTCCTGTGGTTTATTTTCCTGGGCTGATCACTTCCAACTGGCTGCGAGCGTGGGATGTTCCTGGTGGCTGCCGCTTCTGTGAATTCTATACCAGAGCTTGGAGCTGGACTGACCTCCCTTGGGAGGTGCTTGTGTGTGTCTCTTGGAGCTCGATAAGGTGAAATGTGGCTGTTCCTCGGTGTTTGGTAAAGCAGTAGGTGGTGTTTTGGTTGTGATGGATTTTTGAAAGATGGAAAGGGCAGATAAGCGTCAATGATCCCACTCTGGCTGTCGAGAGACCATTTATGAGCAATGATTCTTTTGCCTCTCCTTCCTAACGGCTCCGTTTCCCCCAGGGAAGGGAATTTCAAGGGCTACCAGGGATCAGTAAGGAGAGACTGGTGAATGCCAAGAGTGCAGCCACAAGCAGAGCTCTGCTGCTTAAACCTGAGTTGGTTGCTTTGTTTGTGCTCTGAAGGAGAGAGATCTGAGGCCAGAGAGATCCGAGCCAGGAGATCTGAGCAAAGGCGAGAGAGGTGTCCTGCAGGTGAGCTTTGATATGTATTGGCTGCACAGTGCTCGGTGTAGTTGAGAATATCGGCAGCAAAACCCTTCAGGATGTGTTTACCAAGAGCTCGGTGCTGTGACTCGAGGGGAGCGGGGAAATGTCCGGAGAGCAAAGAGCGCTGCAGAGCAGCTTACGAGGATTTTCCATGCAGCCACTGCTTCCAGCAGGGACACGAGGGAGTGTCGGCACCCCCGCCAGCGGAATTCCCGTCAGGACGGCATTGCCAGAGCCCAGGGCAGCTCCTCAGGTGCGGGATCAGCAGCTCCGGGAAGCCAGGAGCGGCAGGCACTTGGAGATGCTCAAGCAGCCTGTGAGGCTGGCTCGGGGTCCGCCGGCGAATGCCGGGGCTGCGGCTCTGAGTGCCGAGCCCTGACCCCCGCTGGCCACAAAGCGGCTTTTGTGAGCCCTCCCTGCCGAGGCTTAATGAGCGCAGGAGCCGCGGAGGCTCGGAGCCCGGGGACAGTCACTCACAGGAGGGCATTGTGGCAGCGATGGCTCGGGGCTGAGCCGGCCCAGGGCTGGAGATCCCAGCGGGAACACCGCCCTGCTTTTGCTGCCGCCAGCGCCCAGGCTGGAAGACTTTCTGTGCCTCAGCCCCGCAGCGAGGGGACCCCAGGGGCCGCATCTGCGGCACGGAGCAGCCATGCTCTGGGCACGGTCACCATCTCCGGGACCCCCGCGCTGGAGCTGCGAGCGGCCCGGCTCCCACAGCCCGGGGGCACACGCAGGATGCGCCACTAACGAGCTCTGCTTCCATGCCCCAGCCAAAAACGGGAGGCTGGAGTCAGCAGGGCTAATCCAGCCCCCTCTTACCAAAATACTCCAGTAATTCCCTGCTTGAAAGAACTTCTCGTATCATTTTAAATTCCAGGAAAGGTATCTCCCAGGGGAACGGCCGTGGCAGCTGCCTGCTCTTTCCTCTCATTGCACAGGGCCACCTCCACACCCAGGGCCACCTCCCTGCTCTTTCCTTTCTTGGAGTGGTGGCTGCTGCTCCTTCCAACAATGTCCCCGTTACGATAAATTCTTTCATGTCTCCGTTCCTCCCTGGAATTGCAGGACAGATTTTTTTTCCTTTTTCCTTTCCCCTTTGCTCCTGATTTTTGTCTCATGCCCTCTGGGTATTGTTTACTTGACAAAACATCAAACTCAATCCCTGACCACTCGCGGTCATTAAAAATCCCGTGGCAGTTTTGGGGAAGGCTCCAATTTGGCTAATTGCGTTCTGCCATAAATATCCCCCTGCAGTTTTAATTGGATATGGTGTTCTTCATTTCCTGGCCATTACAGCTGGGTGGATGCTCCATGTTACTACGTGGCCGTTGCATTTCACCCCATGTTTTGGTAGCAGCAGTGCTTGGAAAAGCTCCCTCTCCAGACCAGAAGTTACACCTAATTCCTGCTGGAATGAGAATGGGGAAATGCGAGGGAAAGGAGAAGCTGGCCCAGCTCCACGACATCTGAAGGAGAGCCAGCAGCTGCCCTGGGCTGGGACACGAGTGAATTTGGCCGCAGAGAAGTGAAAGAACCATCCCAGCCAGGAGAGAGGTCATGAAAGAACCGTCCTTGCCTTCAGAAATCACAGCAAAGGCTCCTCTCTCCTAACACCTTTCCTCAGTGCTAAATGAATAATAATTATTGTTCTGTTAACCCAAGGTTAGTCAGCGGCCCTGGGAACAATGGGGCATTGCTGCCCATCCTTTCTTTGTTCCCAGCAGTGGCAAACAGTGGGTCTGCACTGCGCACGGAGGGCAGATGGTTATCGCCCATCTTTGGGCTGCCGGGCCGTTCTCCAGCCCGGCATCCTCCCTCCCCGGACAGAGCCTGACTGGATATTAACGCTCCTAACCACACAGTGGAAAACGAGGGTGAGACTTGGATGGGCAAGAGGAAAGATTTTCCTAAAGCCTGTGAGCAGCAAATAGGAACCAGTTGCTGAGGCGAAGTCATGTTTGGCAGGTCTTGGACTCGGAATGGTCACATCCCAGCTGAAGAAACTAATCAATGGATTCCTTCCATGCCTTCTGCGAACACTGAGCCATTGAGCTGCTCAGCTGGAGCTCAGAGCCAGGGCTTTCATGTTGCAGCTCTGAAGTGAACACAAATTAAGGCGGCTGCTGGGATGGAGCTCGAAGGAGAGATTCAGCTGCCCTGGGAGGAAACCTCTGTCCGCAGCCACTCTGTTCTCTTCCTCCCCTTGGGGATTTTTGCCCTGGTGTTACTTTTGGAAGCATTTCCAGTTTCCCTGCATGTAGGGGTTGCCATGCATTGCACCAGTAAAATGGAACACAGGTTTGGGGAGGCACAAGGGGGTGAGGCAAAGCTCAGAGCTTCTCTGCAGCCATCCTGCACCGAGCTGGCTTTGTGGGATCAGGGCTCAGCCGGGATGCCAGGAGCGTGTGGATGTCTCCTAATAAAAACCATACAAGCTGTGAGAAAGGTCTTTATTAGAGCCTCTGTCCTGGTCCAGAAGAGAAGGGTCTCCAGTACAGGTGCTCTGGAGTTCAGCCAGTCCTCGACACTGCCAGAAAGGCTGAGCCAAAAGCATCGATTTGGGGGAGCAAGGCTAAAGCAAAGACACCTCAGGGCACCCAGTGCCTCCTCTGTTGCTGCATCTCCATCTGTGGCAGCTCCATGCAGGGCTTCTCTGCGCAGGAGGGCCGTGTGCTGTGTGCCACCAGCAGCCTGTCCCAGTCTGTGTTTGGGCGAGGCGCAGTGACCCGGCCGCGCCTCCTCCTCTGTTTCGGTCCGAGGGTTGTGGTTTGCTGCAGCCTCACTCCGAGCGGCGAACGATCCACCCGGGGGGGTCATTTCCACACGCTTGGGTCATTTCCACACGGTTGGGACCGCAGGTGCTTTCTGAGGGCTCCGTCAGGCAGCTGCAAGGATCGGCACCCCCAGCCCGCCCCCTCCTTCCCCTGCCGTGGGATCCCAGCCCGGCCGAGCGCAGGAAGGGAAGGACTGGGGGCTCTGATAGCTGCATCAGGTTTCTCTTCCCAAGCCTGCTCTGGAGGGATCAGAGATCAGACAGAAAGGCAGTTGTTTCTCCTGAACCTCCTTTTGATTTTCAACTAGAAACATTTTGCTAAATCTCCTCTCTGTAGTTTCTTCCATCAATCGTTGCTGAACAGGGAAGAAGGAAACCCAAACCAAGGGCAGGTGCAAGCACATGATCCTGTCCCTGGGAAGGACCACATTTTATCCTTGCAGCCATCCTCTTACCACCTTCTAATTTCCAGGTTCATTCCTGTGGTAGGTTTCAAGCCACCAGCCGAGATTTCCAAGCCTGTGCTCTGCCTGAGCACAGCTTAGCTTCTCCTGAGCCCTCAGGAATCACTGGAGGGAGGTTTCTCATCACAGCAAATTTCTGGTCCCACTCCATTGCTGGAGGAATAGGTTGCCCAGAGCTGAGCTTGCAAGAAAATTGGAAACAAGATTGCCTGTGAAATTGGGAATGTGAGAGGTTGTCACTAGGTGAGGAAGATGAATTTTGGGCTGGAGCTCCCTGCCTGGCTTTGCCAGTTCTCAGCCCTCCTGCTGCTCGATCTGCCTGCCTTGGCAAAGCTGTGTGTGCAGCCAGAGCCGGCTCTCCTTGTCTGGCCTCAGCACCTCGCAGCTTCTTTCAGTTGCACAAACTCTCCTGCTATAAATACGCCCGTGGTGGCTGAGAAAGGCCCCGCCGCAGAAGCGAAATAATCTGAGCTGCAGCGTTTGCATCTGCAGTTCATCTTTTGGAGCCTTGGGAAGCTTCAGGGGTGTTTGCAAGTGGGACCCTGGTCCATCCTCAGGGCTGGGCAGTGGCTGTGACCCCGGGCAGCTGCTCTTGTGGGCCTGTGTTCACTTGAGCCCATCTCTGATGAGAGCAGCCTGATCTGTGCCAGAGTCGGAAGCTGTTAAAGACTTTCAGAGTGACAGAACCACAAGAGCTGGTTGCTAATGACTTTTTTCTCCGTACCGGTAAGCTGACATTTGTGAGTCATACTCTCCTTCTGCTGTGCCGTTTGTGGTCTGAAGTTTGTGCTACCTAAATACAATTAAACAGATTTCATGTGAAAACTGATATTCTTCTGTTAACTCCATGCCATGCTGGCATAACACTCATCTTGCATCTTCAAGATGCTTTTTATCCAGTCGGTTCTCAACTCCCTTTGGCCTTCCACCTCTACAAAGCAGGCCTGGGAACAGCCAGCCCTGGCTGTCACCCACCATAGCACAATGTGCATTGCTCTGCCCTGGCTGTGCCCCTGAGTTTGGATGTGCTTGTGGATGGGAGACGATCAGGCTGCTCCCATCCAGGCAGGATGATGGGAATGTGAAGGGGTGATGGAAAAGTGAGGAGATGATGTGAGCATGCAGGGGTGATGGGAGCCGAAAGGGTGAGTGTGAAAGGCAGCGGTTCAGTTCGAGGCAGGTAGGGTGAAGACAATTGGCCTGGTTTCCAGAACCATCGGTTTCGGGCAGCGGCTCCGGCCACGGCTGCCTGCAGCCAGAGTGCTCAAACTCTTATCCCGGCGTGTTCGGGGACCGGGGTGCGAGCAGAGCTC
>VYXF01012388.1:29014-50837 GCA_013397295.1 Polioptila caerulea | reverse complement strand
CTGGGGAAGGGGTGGTCAGAGAGGCCGGTGTGGGGTTTTTGGGGGTGTCTTTTGGAAGGGAACACGGAGCGCACCCCGAGTCGCAGCGCCGCGGCGCCGCCCGGGCTCTGCCCGCTGCCGAAGGCGATTTGACTTTCCGAGCGCTTTTATGACTTTCCATCCCCCTCCGTCTCTTAAAATCCATCCCACCGCCCCTTCAGCCTCCCTCCCTCATGCTCCTGGCATCCTTGCCGGGATGTAGGGAAGCCCGTACGGCGGGGAGGCACGAGGGATGCGCTCCCCGGGACTGTTCCCATCGTTAGCTGGGATGTGCGTTCCCTCATCCCTCGCTGGAAATGTCTTGTGTGGTCCAAGAACTCGTGGTATTTGGGAAACACAACTCCAGCGGTGACCGCTCTGGATTTAGCACGTTTAATCCAGGAAAACCCGCCGCTTTAGTTTCTTTTTTTCGCCTTTCTGGGGATGGAGAAATGGGTGGAGGGAGGGTGCAGAGAGCAACACGTTAGTGAAGGGAGGCGAGGAGCGATTTTTTCTGTTGTAGCGGTGTGTTCAGCTGCTGCTGGCTGTGGTTACAGCTCCGAGCCGAGCCCTGACCAGAATAAGGGCTGCTGTTCACACACTGGCGGCGTCTGGCTGCTCGCTGACCCCGGGTGCTCAACTCCTCTCTGCCCTGCCCAGCCGAGGTGGAGGATGGAGCTTGGAGGGTCCTCAGGGGAAATAAACCCAAAAAAACCACCAAAAAACAAAACGAAAAACCCCCCAAAAGCCCAACCCTTTTTTTCTGCATTAAATGAGTCCTGTTGCTTCATCTCTCCCTGCTGCAATTCCCAATACACCCAACTGGAAATTTGCTGGATTTTGTGCAGAACCAGTGCGGTGAAGAAAATCAAATTAGCGACTGAGCTGTATGTTTCTCTGCCGGTTAGGACGTTTCTAGGAAGGCCAGAAAGGAGGCACAGCTCCTGCAGACATTGGGATTTTGGGCTGCATGGGGAAATAAAATGACAGCTGAGTGCTGGAGCCACACAGGGGTTGGTGCTTAGACTTCAGTAGATGCTGGTGCAGCATCAGCTGGGCTGCAGAGTCCAAAGGCAGCACCCGCCTGGGCATCAGCCATCCATGGGCTATGGAGTGTCCAGCGCAGGAGTGTCTCCCTTGGGATCCTTCCTCCTGCCCTCCCTGGCCGCAGGGAGCACCCTGTGCTGGCCAGAGGGTGCCAGTGCTCCCTGCCCCTGAGCCTGGCTCCCAGGTGTGGGCTGGGGAGCACCAGGCTTCAAAATGCCTGAGGGATGCTGAGGATGTGCCTGCACAGCTGAAATGAGAGGCTGGAGTGGAGCTGAGGACCTGTTTGTGCCTATTTCCTAAAACTTTGCTGAAGATTCCTTCCTGCCCTTCAGCCCCTGAGGGCAGCCTGTTTACTTGGAGGGGATGAAAATGGGGTAGGAATAAACATCTGGCCCATCAGGGTTTGCTTTTCACTCCAGAGTAAAGTATCTGTTTAAATCTGCACTCTCCTGGTGTGGGTGAGAGCTCACACAGAGGCTCTGTGTGCTCTGGGTGTCTGAGCCCTGGAGCAGTGGAATTCCCTGGTGCCTGAAGGAAGGACTCAAGCGTTTCACCCTGCCTTAAGTTCATTTTCTTTTGTCCCTGAAAGCTCTTCTGCAGCTGATGTCAGCAAACGGTTCTTAGAGCTGACCCAACGTTTAAACTTGGGCAGGAAGAGCGCTGAAAAACACAAACCCAAGAGGTAGAAAGGAGCCGCCCCCCCATCGGCCTCAGCTGCAGCCGCTCCTGTGCTGGTGGCTGCGCTCGCTGGGAGCCACAAAGGTCAGTGCTGTCAATTAGCTGGCTTAACCTCATTTCCCCTCCAACTCGGAGAGAACGCTGCAGCTTTCTGGTTTTGTGGGATTGATGGTGAGGGAAGGAGTGCGGACACTGCTGGGTTGTGTTCCTGGGATCCAGCCATGCCACGGGGAGGGTGCATCACTTCTCTCTGCTCCTGGAGGACTCATCTGCTCCCTCGTGGCTCCTTCAGCCCTGAATCTGCCACCAAATGTTCCCACCGTCCTTAATTCCAAAATGGGCTGAGAAGGACTCCAGCCCCTTGTCCCTTCACAAAGCAGCTGTGCCCGGTGTGATGCATGGGGTTAACCTTGGGCAGGGAGGGTCCCTGCAGCCAGAGGCTTTCAATTGTTCAGGATGTTTGATGTGCCAGGTGCCTGATGCCCCATGAAACTGCACCTCTGTCCCCTCTCACCTCCCAAAACAAACCTTGCTCCACCCCACACCTCTGCCTGCAAAACTCCGGAGAGTTTTATGGTGTGTCCGAAGGGTTTAAAAATAACCTGGAAGGGATGTGGAGTTGTCGAAAGCTTCCAAAGCCAGGTCTGTCCCCCCCACCCCTGCCATTACCAGCAGGAATGTGTGACTGAGATGAGCAGGTCAGAGCCAGAACCCCATGGGGGTGGGTTCTCCTTCCAGATACAATTCTATGTGCGTGGATATTTTTATGAGGATGTGATGGAGAGGGTGGTAACATCACTTGTGGTTGTACATACACGGCTGATCCTCTAATGGCTTGGTGGGACATTTTCAGAGACAGTAAAACCCCAAACCATGCAAAATCCAACCCCAAGGGGAACTTCACCTGGGGGCTGGTGAACGCTGCCCTCCACAAATCACTTTGTTTCCTGCAGCTCCGCCAAGCTGCGTCTGCTGGCTGTGGGCAGAGTGGGGAGCAGCCCCCAGCCCTTGCTGGGAGCTGTGGGGTGTAACTGGACCTCCCAAGGGCTCATTTCTGGCTAAGGAAGCTGCGGATTTGCCGCCTCCGAGGTACCAGAGCAGGGCTGTAATCCCAGGTGTCGTTCCTGGGCATCCCAAGTGGAGCAGGAATGCTGAGCTCCCCATCCTGCATCCAGCCCTCCTTTTGCCTCCTTTCCCTGGAGCTGTGTTATGGGAGCAGGGGTGGATTGGTTCCTGGAAAAAAGATTTGCTCCGTGTGCACGCAGTGCAGAAATCCGGCCTTTTCACCTTTTGGGCTCTTCCCATGCCTACCCTGAGGACAGCTGGGACACGGACACGTTGTTTCCATTGGCCTGTGTGTGGGTGGCATCCCAGGGGTGTGTTTTTATCTGGCAAGAGCCTTTTCCTCTGTTTAGGATTTGAGACAACATCAGTTAGGGCTGAAGCAAGATTTTCCCTTCCAGCCCAAAGCTCTGTAAGATTCTGGTTCTCCTGCTGTGGTGGTGCAGGGTACAGGGAAGCTCCCACATGCTGCTTTTGGATGTAGGACCTGCCTGAGTCGCGCTTCTCCCCCTTCCCGCAGCCAGGTCAGGCTTTGCTTTCACTTTCAGCTCAGACAAATAAGGGAGTTCGCATTTAAAGCAAGCCTGACAAATGCAGAGCTCCTCCACAGAGCCTCTCCGAGGGGCAAGTGGCAAAGAAAATCCCTCTTCTTTAGGTTTTAGGAGGGGATCCTTCATTCTGTCCTCTACCTTGTCTAGAGAGGACAAGTTTGCAGCCATTCCTGGCTCCCAGATGTGCATGGAACTGGGTCACAGCTGGATCAGCCCGACCAACGGGGGTCAGTTTGCTGAGCTGGTCAGGGTAGAAGTGCCCAGGGACTTGGGACATTATTCTCATCCAAAAGGAAAGGTTTGATCCTGCGTTATCCCCTCAGAGCTGAGCCCTCCGGCTCTGTCAGCTGCTGTGTGGCTCAGTTTCCCTGCTGCTGACAGGTGCTGGCTCCTGCACGGCCACGTTTTCTTTCCATGCGGGATAAAACCCAGCAGAGAACTCCAGGCTTTCCCTCCCTGCTCTGACATGTTCTCTGTCCCTCCCTCTGCCTCAATGGCGCTGGGAGAGCTCTCACCTGTCCTCGCTGGGATGCCAGAGCCTGGGCAATGGAAAGCACCGCTTGTTTCCTGGGACGCAGGGATTTGCACCCAGATCTTTTGGGATGCTTTTGCTCAGCAGGGCAGCCAAGGTGAGAGCTGGGGATGCTCTGTGTGGGCTGGAATGATCAGCAGCGAGGCCGAGGCTCAGAAATGGAGGGCTTGGGGATGCTCTCGCATTTTCGGTGCTGATTGCCTGCGGAGGAGGTGAGAACTCAGCTGAAGAAGAGCAATTACCTCTGTATGCGCTGATAAAATGCCCATTACTGTGGTATCCAGCCGGGATGCGGGAATGAGAGGTTCCCAGGAGGGGGGACTGGCTGCATTTGGCTGCCACCAGCTTCAGCTTTTTCAGTGTCAGCTCCACACCAAAGCTCTGAAAAGGGGTGGAAAGAGGGCAGCTCACGGAGCTGTCCCTCAGGGACACATCCAGCAAAGCGCATCCCTGGTTTTAAACCTGGGTACGGGGAGGGAGATTTCCGGGGAACAGGAGCAAACCCCTGTTCCTTTCACGTCTCCATCCCGAACTCCCCAAAGCGCGCACCGAGTGTGTAATTACAGTGTCGTTACAAGAAGTGGCCCCTAATTTGCCATGTAATTACAGCGTGCCATGCTTTGATGGGCCTTACAGAGTGCGGGGATAGCACAGGCTCACGCTGGAATGCTGCACTCCAGCTCTCCAAAGCGAGCTGCTGAGACATCCTAAGACATCCTGCACTCCCAAATCCAGAGCAGATTGCTGGCAGGCAGGCAGCGAGTGGCTGGGACTCCAGCAGGACTGTGGCACGCTGAGCTTTGCCACGGGATTATCACAGAATCCCAGAACGGTTTGGGTTGGAATCCTTTAAGATCTCATCATTCCACCTGGGATACCTCCCACCATCCCCGACATGTCCAAGGGGCAGCCACAGCTTTTCTGGGAGCCAGCTCTGGATTTGCTGCTGTGGAAGTGCAGTGGCTGCACCCTCTGGAATGGATCCTGCTGTGTGAGGAGCTGGGGGCAGGTGGATCAGGCTTAGGGTGCAGAAGTTGTCCCATAGATTAAACCCTCAGGTGGGTGTGACCAGACTGTTCGAATATAAGTCAGAGAGATGAACTGGCAGAGCTGTCACCCTAAATGGCTCTTGTCTGTGACACCAGGATCCACTGGGATTTTGGGGAAGAAGGGAACAAATCCAAGAAAATCTGTCCCAGATAAGGCAGGAGAGTCTTTTCCGTTTTGCACTCTCAGCTTGTCCTTGCATGGCACAAGGCGAGGAAATCGCATGATTTAGGGCAGCAAGTGTCACTGCTGTCCCTGATCCAAAGGATAGAGCTCTGGCATCCTGCAGGCTGGCAAATCTTGCTTGGTGGAGCACCTGTGCTGGGTAGGAGTGTGCCAGGACACTGAGGAGGTGCACAAGGAGGGGATGATCTGCACTAAAATTCCCCTGGAGCCCGGGCCTGACTGTTCATCCCACTGTGTCCAGGGATCCCTGTGGGAATTGGGATATTCCATAGGTGCAAGGTGGTGCCTCTGTAGGCTGAGCCCTGACTCCCCAGTTTGCTTTTTGGCTGGGAGTTCCTGGTGGATTCCAGTGTCTCTCCAGTGCCTCCTGGTGCAGCTCCTAGCCCTCTCCCAGCAGGAGCCAGTGGCACAATCTGCAGCTGATCTGAGCAGCACAGTTGTCTCACAGCCAAAATTCAGGCCTGTAGCCCTTTTGTTGTAACCCCATGCCACATTTATCCATCTCAGCTCTTTTGTTCCTCTTCCGTGACTAAGCTGCTCACTGCCTGTATTTCTTTTTTTTCCTTTCATTGTGTAGTTTATAATCTTCCAACAAGATACAGACAAAAATTTGTTTGCAGTGCTGGCCAAGAAGGCTCTTGTTTCCCTGGCACAGGGCCATGCTTACATCTCCAGTCAAAATACTGCTGGTTAAACAATAAATATTTATTGATTCTCCTACGAGCTCCTACATTTTTCCCAGGTGCAGTGGAATTTGAGGGGGGGAAGCACTTGAGTGCTGCCCATGGCAGAGCTGGGAGATGGCTCTGGAGATAACTGCAGTGCTGGATCTCCTCCTGCCAAGGTGACCCTTGGAAAGCTGGGATGGGTCCTGGTGCACAGCCCTGCAGAGGAACAAGCATCTCTCCAGCCCAGCTTTCCCAGGTTTGTGGATTTGTGCCTGCAGGCTTCCGTGGCAATGATGGGAAAATGTGGAAATCTGCAGTGGCTTGATGTGCCTGAATATCTCCTGGAGCAGGGGAGGGACAGTCTAGGACAGACACAGTGTTGGAGGGCAAGTGCACAGAGGTGGCAAAAAAAGAAATAAATCCTTGAATCCCAGAATGGTTTGGGTTGGAAGGGACCTTAAAGCTCATCCAGGGCCACTGCCTGCCAAGGGCAGGGACACCTCACACTGGCCCAGGTGGCTCATGGCCCCGTGCAGCCTGGCCTTGGACACTGCCAGGCTGGTTTCAGTTTGTGATTCGGTGCAAAGGCTCAGCCCTGGTGTCTCAGTGCAGCCACCCCCGGCTCTGGAGCCATTCACGGGCTGCAGATGTTGTCTGGCAGAGCCTGAGCCGTGCATGGCTGTGCTGGGGTGGAGGCAGAGACCTCGCTGCTGTACTCAGAGCTCCTCCAAGGTGTTCCAGCCCTCTCCAGAGGGGTGGCTGACTCAGAGCAGCCCTGGATGGGTCAAACCCTGTTCGCTCACTACTGTCTCCTTCTGAACCGAAACTCTGCATTTTTGTGTTGAGGTTTTGGGGTTTTTTTTCACTCAACTGCCAAAAATCCGAGAGCTGATTTACTCCTGAGTCCCATTAACAGCAGCAGCTCAGCAGCTGAGCTGTGTGCAATGGCCCCTGTGCAGGTGACACGTTTTTCCCTGTCCCCTCCCCTGGCTGTGCTGACCTTGCACAGTTTCCTGGCTCTCCAGGCCGTGTCCAGCTCTGTGCAGGGCAGGTGGACATGGTGTTTGCAGGAAAGCAGGAAGCTGGTGCAGCACAGCCCCTTGGTCCCCCATCTGGTTCCTGGAGCCTGTGGATAAATATAACCTGCCAGAAAAGTATCACAAACACACCGAGAAATAGCAGCTTGCTTTCCCAGAGAGGAAAATCCCCTCATTTCTGTGGCTCCCTCTGCTTTGGGAATGAGGATTGGAGTCATTGTGACAGCCCTGGTTGTGGATTGGGATGTGCAAAGTCACAGGGCTCTGTCTGGGTCTGAACTGGTCTCTGGGGCTGTAATTCCCATTCATTCATTCATCTCCCAATTGCTGCTGGGCACAACAGCAATACCTGTTCCAGCAATTCCCTGCTTTCCAGCTTTTTTCCTCCTGTTTAAACCTTTCCTATAAAGCCAGAAGAGGCAGAGACCTCCAGCTGAGGTGCAGGAACCCTGGCATTATTTGGGCTGGAACAAATGACCTGGGAGGGTGTGCAGGGAGTACTTGCTCTCCCCTGGGCTGTAGCTGTGTGCAGGATATCTTCCCACTGAATCCCATGTTTCTGGGATGGCTGTGAGGCTGCAGCTGCCTCCTCACCCCAGCTGAGCATCCAGAGCTTGTTAATGAACAAAATGCATTTTCTTACACGGAGGGGATTCTAAATTGGCTCCACATGGATTCTGTAGGTTGTCGCACTTTCCCGGAGGGTGATGGCATGAGCAGGAATGTGGGATTGATGAAAGAAGCCAGACACTGAGTCAAAAGCTCCCCCTCTCCCCTCACCATGCCCCCTCTCCCCCCATCTCATCTCAAATACTTGACGTGATTCCAAGGCATTCTTCACATGGCTGGTGGGGAGCACAGGAGAAGCCAGCCCAGGGACTGGGCTTTTGTTTAAAAACTTTTTTCTAAAACTTTGGGGCCTTTGACCCCAAAAGATGTTGACAAAAGGCTTGATGAGACCTTCTTTTTAGGGAAACTGAGGCACAGGGCTCCCATTCTGCTGCATCAGGGAGGTGGGAGCATCCTCAGCTCGGTGCTCCAGGTCTCCCTCTGCTTGCAGGATTCCCATTCTCCATGGTCTGGGTTCCACCCTCTGGCTCCTCCCTGGCTCCTCCACAGCTCCAGGTGGGCCCGGACCCATCTGCCTCCCAGAATTCCCAGTTTGGGGGTGCTGGGTGACTGGGGCAGGCTCAGCATCCCTTGGGAACCAAGTGCCTGGCACAGCAGGATGGGGCTTGCTCGGCTTCCCCCTGGGATGCTGCCTCCCCCGGGATGGCCCTGCAGGACAACCCTCATGGCTCAGGGAAGCTGCCACTGCCACCAGCAGACCCCAAAAGCTGGAGCTGGACACTGGGCAGTGCTCTGGGGGTTGTTTTCCGTTGTTTTCCCCCCATTGTCAGCACTTTTTATCACAATAATCAAACTGTGGCTTTTTGACCCACATGAAAGTTTTTTTCAGAGGTGCTTGCCTGTGTTTGTGCAAAGCCACTAAATTTTGGTCACTGCTCTGGAAGAAGCAAAGGGGATTTTTGTTTTCTTACCTTTTAGTTTTGAGCAACTGTTTACTGAAACCTGAACCCTCTGAAGAAACAACTTGCAAAAGCTGAGTAGTCCTGGCTTTTTCCACTGGAAAATTAAAAAAAGATGGAGTGGGACACGTGAAATTTGGGTCTTTTTTTTTTTTTTTTCCCCTCTTCTTTTTTTTACCCATTATTGTTAGAAGCGGTTTGAAAATGCAATGCCAAGAGCTTTCTCTTTTCAAGTGCTTGAGGCACGTTACCCAACTGCTCCATCCCTCAGACTGCTCCAATGAGGTCAGTAAACGCAATTCCTCCTGGTCTGCAGCTGGAAATGAGGAATAACTCCTTTGCTCAATCCCTGGCGTCAGCCCCAGGCAGCAGAGGAGCCCAGCAGGTCGGGAGCGGCACCGCGGTGCCCCGAGCCCGTGGCATTTCCCAACGCCATCCTTGTGAAGCGCTGCCAGGAAGTTTGGGCTCGGTGTGCGAGGCTGTGCCGCGTTCTGGGAAGGCTGGGAAAGTTTCCCTTTCCAGCGGCAGCAGCGGCGTTTGGGATTCGGAGCTGTCCCGGTAGCCGCGACCCGGCGGGGCCGCTCCTCACTGGGGCTCTTCCCATCCCTTTAAGCGGCTCCAGATTTGAGTTTGGCTCCAGAGGCCGGCACATGAAAGGCCCCGGCCCTGCGCCTGTTTGCCTTCGAGCGGGATGACTCGCTCCATTCCTGCTTCCGAGCAGCCGAGCCCGGAGCAGCCGGGGCCATATGGATCCTATAGAGTGACCCGACTGCCCGGCGGAGCGGCACAGCGGGGTGGGGAGGGAAAGCATCGGCGGGATGGGGACGGAAGGGATCAGGAGGGGCTGCCCCGAGCTCTGTCACCCCCGGGCTGGACCCTTTCCTCCTCTTCAAGGGCTCCTGCCTTCCGTGCTGCCCGTCCCAGGCACTCACTGAGCCGATGTTCGGCTGAAAGGAATTTCAAAAATAAAAGGAGAAGGAAAAAGTGGGATAAAATCCCGGAGGAAAAGAAGGCGAGGGAAGGGCAGGGGAAGATGATGTGCCTTTAAGCCGCGTGTGTAACTGCTCGCTAATCTGGTGACTAACTGCGTGCGCGGCTGCCAAGCCAGGATCCATCCCCAGCCCAAGGCTCGGGAGTCATCGGGTCCCCTCCCTGCCCCATCCCGCGCCCCGCCGGGCGCCAGCCCTCCCGGCCCCCCGCACTCCCCATGGCAATTTATTTACTCATCTGGAGGGCACAGCCCCGGCGGTCTCTTGACTCAGCGGTCCGGGGCCGATGGGAGCTGCGGGAGCAAATTCCAGGCAAGAAATAATCTCATGACTTGTCTCGGAAAAGATTGCTCCGCAAAGATCCCCTGACGGTCACGGAGCGCTCCGTGCCGGCCCCTCCGGCAGAGCCTGACCAGGCTCCCGATTTCCCAACCTCGGGCAGCCGGCCAAGGATCCCGGGGGGACTCACTGGAGCTTTCTCCCTTGGAAAAACAGGGGTGGATTCGGAGAGAGGGGATGGCACGGGGGCCTCGGAGCCGATGCCTGTCGCCCTTGGGACACAGGGAATGAGGAGCCGGAGCTGTCTGGCCAGGGCAGGGAGCTCAGAACTTGGGGCTGTGTTCGTTTTCGGGGCATTCCTCCTTTTCTTTCCCTCCACTTTCCAGGAAGGGTTTAAGCCCTTCCTTCATCCCCTTCAGGCAATTTTGTTTCCTCCATCTGTGTTTTTGTCCAGGCACTGGCATCACCTCCAGGAGGGCTGGCATCAAGGATGACTTTCGAAGCACATTGATCCTTTGGTTTATTTCTCCCCCCCTCCTGTTGGCTCTTTTTCATCCTACATTTCTCTCGTCCTGGTCATTTTCCCCAGCTCCTCCCCATCCAGAGTGACTGGAGTTCCATCCCTCTCTGAGGGCTCTTTGGGAGGTCTGGTCCCATACCCCGTGCCTTCCCATGGGCGCTGGGAACGGGGTGGGATTCCTCCAAATGGAGAATCAAGGATCTTTACAAACCTGCATTTTTCTGTGAGGAAAGCCCCAGGGATGGGCAGGGCTGTAGGGCTGGCAGTGCCTCCTCCTCGGCTGGGATCAAGGCTTGGGATCACACAGCTCCTGGGGCCATCCCAGCCCCCTGGAAGGGAGCCTGTCCAACGCACGATGCCCTTGGAGATGGAGAGGAACCAGCCTTGGATCACTGAGGAGTCACTCCCGGAGCACCAGGAGCTCGGGACCAAGCTCCCAAGGGAATCTCACACCCCTCAAACCACACATCCAAGTCACTGCCAAAGCTCCTCCAGCCTCATTAGGGTTGATGGAGGATTCCTGGAGTTCCTGGCAAGGGCTCCCAGCTCCCGAGTCCCCAGTGCCGCCCCTCCACCCCCTCCTCCATTGAGTGTCTCCTAAAGAGGCTCTTGGCGCGAGCAGCCGAATTCAATCAGCCCTTTCACCATCTGCTCCCAGGCACTTCTGCCGGGGAGGGCTCGGGGCCAGGGAGGCTGTAATTCCTTAATAGCTTCCGGATGCTTCGTGGGGTGGATGCGAGGCCTGGGAGTGTCTCAGCCTCTCTCCCCCAGCCCTTGTGGAGGTTTCCAAGCTCAGGCTTCCTCTGGGCAGATCCGAGCACCTCCAGCCGCTCGGATTTATCCCTGCCTGCCCTTCGCTCTTCCCGGCTGAGGCTGGGAGGTGACATAATCCCATCCTGGACAATGCTTGGCTCTGGGATGGGGATGACTGAGGCTGATGGGGCAGCCCAGCTCGTCTTTGGCCGCCTTCCCCAGCTCACTCCCACCTTCGTCCTCCCAGGGCTTGGTCTGGCCCTTCCCTGGTGGGAAGTTTCCTAGAAGTAGGAGCTAGAAAAGAAAACTTCCGGGAGTCAATTGGGAAAACCCTCGCTCCTGTGCCTGAGGATACTGGAAACCTGGATGTTGCATTGTGTAACATCTGGGCAAAGCCCAGGAGTCCTGTGCTTAGCCTGGGATGGAGAGGATTAATCTGGGGAGGTCTCCTGGAAAATCCCCTTTGTTGGTTTTCTTGTCTGCTTAAAAATTTAAAAAACCAGGAGAATTTTTCCTGGGAAGTTGTGAAATGAAATTACTTTGGCACCACTGTTTCTGAGACTGGCTTGGCTGCAGGGTTTTGGTTCCCAGGTTTCTCCCAGGCCCCTTCCTGGCCTCCATCACTTGGGGAGCTGAGCTTGGGCAGGCAGGTAAAATGGTGTAGGGCTGGCAGGAGCATGCAGGGGTGGCCTTGTGCCTGGTTCCCTCCTGGTCCCAGATGGGAAGCTGACCCTCCTTCTCCTCTCAGCAATCCTTTGGCTTTCACAGCTTCCAGCCCAGCCGGGAAAAGGCTCCAGTCCAGCTGTGGCTGCTGGGATCATCTGCTGCTGTGCAGAGCCTGTCCTGGGGCTGGGGGGGATGTGCAGTGTGTGCAAGTGGTGCCCATGGTGTCAGGTGGTGGCATCAGCAGAGCCACAGCCCCGAGGACAGCCCAGGAGGTGGGGCTGGCTCAGGTGGCAGAGCAGAAGAAGCACCTTTTCCCTCTCCTGTCCAGCTGGTTCTCCCTCCCCTCCCTCCCTGAGAGATGCTGCTGTGCTCGGAGATGCAGCTTGGGAAGGTGCTTGGAGTGTGCAGTGACTGCTGTGAGCTAACCTGGGGTGGGTTTCAGCTGCAGGGGGGCCGCTGGGTGTATTTGTGTGTATTTGAGGTAGTGCTTGTGAGCCCTGGCCAGGGACACCCTCAGAGAGGTCAAGGCACTTGTGAGGGCAAATCTTCAGGGCAGTAAATCCAGGTACGCAAAGGAGTCAATCCATAACCACACGATTGGGAATTGGAGGCATGTGGATCATTACCTGCAATCTCCTGGCAGCTGCCAGTGGAGTGAACTGTTTGCTCTAAAGAGTTATAAATAATTTTGTTGATTAAAATGATTGATTATCCTCGGTCTAATATTATTTAGGCAGAGCAAACAGTGCTGAGATTTACCAGCTGCTCTCTGACCTCCCAGCCCTGATCTGTTTGCAGAAAGCCTGTGCAATTATTTGTTTGATTTCAAAGCTAAATATCCTAATCTTCCCTCTCTGCCTTTGGAAACCGCAACAGGCACCGCGACAGCTCGGGCGGATCAGGGAGGGCAGCCCGGGAGCCCTCGTGTGCCAATTCCCTGGGCACAGAGGGGTGAAGGGGGGACAGGGGCAGCTGGTGGTCGCAGGTGAGGGCAGGGAGAGGCTCTCGGGCTCCTCCTCCCCCTCTTCCTCCTCCTCCTGCTCATGTGGAAGGAAGGGAAGCTGTCACAGCCCGGCTGGCAGCGGGGGCTGGCGGCGGGCACGGCCGCGATCCTCGGCCGCCGCGGGGACGCGATGCGCCGCGACTTGCAGCTGCCATTGAGCAATCTCCGCTGTCTGGCTGGCATTGCCCTGCGGGGAAGGGGTGGCCGGGAAGGCTGCGGAGGAGAGGGTGGGACCGGCAGGAATCTGCAGCTGCCGAGCGGCGCAGGGCTCGCCCAGCGCCCGTCGCCCGGGGCAGCGAGCGGAGGTGACCCGGAGCTGACGAGCCTCCCTCCCTCGTCATCCTCTGATTCTTCCGCATCGCCAACTTGGTGCTGGCAGCATCCCACGGGGATGTTCTGGGCTTCGGGAAGCCGTAGGGACATCCCTAGGGACCTTCCCCTCCTGAGTGCATGGAGGCGGCACGGCGTCCCCACAGCAGGTCCAGCTCTGACAAACATTCCTGGAGGATGAACTGGTGAGTGGAGCAGAGGCTTTGATGTGGACGGACACATGTAGGGGGTTGGACACCATTCCAGCCCCAGGGCACTGCCTCTGTCCTGCCATGTGCTGTCCTCGTGTCTGGTGTGACTCGGCCTTGGCTTGGCCCGAGGGCAAGGGCTGGGGCCAGGACACAGAGGGATCAGTCTGTGCAGGGAAATCAAGGGAAGGTTGGGGAATTCCTCGGGACAGACAGACTGGAGGTGTTTGGCTGAGCATCTCTGTGTCTAATCCCTTCCCAAGGCAAGGACAATTGAGGCTCCTGTTAGGATCAGTGGTTTCCCAGCAGCAGGGACAGCTCTGGAGTCCATCTGCCCCAGAAGTGTCTCGTGTCTTGGTGATGAGCAACACAAACGAGGGGGTTTTATCCAGGGCATGGAGCCATTGGATCATGGAGATTGTGGGATGAAAACATCCCGAGCTGTGAGGTCACGTGTGGCTGTTCACAAAGTGTGCTGGCACAGTTTGTTCTTCAGGTGTGTCTGAGCCAGCTTGGAGGGTTGGGATCCTTTGTGAGTGATGAAAGAGCTCGGCTTGAGTGAAGGTTCCTTGGCCCTTCTCCTGCTGCAAGGGGACAGCCCTGCCAAGAGATCTCAGCCTTCCCTTTTCACACTTCCCGCCCTGACAGCATCTTCCCCACATGATGTTCTGCCAATTATCCTCAGCCTAGCCTTGCTACATCCCTGGTCTCCCTTGCTGGGAGACTCTGGTGCATGGCTTGGCAGCCCCAGCCTGCAGCAGCAGCTGGAGGTGTTGGAGCTGAATCCCCTTTGTGTCTGTCCCTGTTCCTGGGTGATGATGAAGGAGAGGGAGATGAGTATCTGCAGAAGGCTCTGAGGGTTTGTTTGGATGGATGGAGAAATGTTCTATTTGAACCACCCTGGGGGTACCTTGGGAGCATCCCATGGGTGCTTCTGCCATCCAGGAAAAACCCATGTCAGGGTTCTGGGAAGGGTTCATCCTTCTCTTGGGACAAATCCTCCAGTCCTGTCCCTTCTTCATCAAAGATGCCAGAAATGGCAACATCAGCCAGAGACTTGAGGAGAGAACAGCAGAATTCCTGGGTTTAACCTGGCTGGAAGCTCTCAGGGACGGTGCCTGTGGATGACCTGGAGTGCCGTGTCCTCCCCGAGTGCCAGAGCCCAGCGTGGGATTGCTCTAGGAGGGCTCAGGCTGGGCTCCTGCAGCCCTGGAAGTCTCTGGGGCCACAGCTGGGACTGAGGGCTCCCGGCCCAGCCCGGGACAGTGAGGAATTTCAAATGGCCTCTGGTCCAAGGCGTGAGCCCCGTGAGTGTCTCGGGCTCTGTGCCAGCAGCACGGCAATATCTGTGCTTGTTTGCTCGGTGTGAGTGCTGGGGCTTCACGGGGGATTTTCCCTTTTTCCCCATTGCTGTTGAGCAATCTGAGCCCTGTGGGGTGTGAGGAGCGGGGTTTGGTTGAAAGGAGCATCTCCTGGAGGTGGGGCAGTGCCACGGGCATGACCTGGGCTGGCTGGTTATGCCTGACCTGCTTCCAGGCGGGCTGGGTGTCCATTACAGGCTTTTCCAGGCTCTGGGAGCGCGTGTGTGCCCGTGCCCGAGGATTAGAGCTCTTTAGCAGCGCGGTTAGCAGGGATTAGGGCGATTATCCCGGGGAAGTGTGGCTCACAGGTTTGCGCCAGCCTGGGAGGGTCTTCCCAGCCCTGCTGAGGAGCGATTCCAGCCTGGAAGTGAGGTGCTAATCCTGGCTCCAGAGGGGACACCGCTCCTGGGATATTCCATTGGGAATGAGGGAGGGAAGGGCTCAGTGGCTGTGAGAAGAGGCTTTGCCTCCTGAGCAGGAGGGGTTTGGGCCGGTGGAGGTTGCTCCTTGCTGGCTGCAGGCTCCTGGCCTCGCTGTCTCCAGCCTGGATCCTCCACAGGGGTTTAATTAAACTGGACTCTGCCCTCAGGCCAGCAGGCTCTGAAAAAGGTGGGAGTTTTAGGCTGTTAAATCTAAAGGGACTGCAGAGGCCATTTAGACCTGATTCAAGAGTGGGAGAGTCTCGTGCTGAGAGGATGGTGCTGCTGAAGCTGGACCACTCCATCCTTGTAGCATCTCATCCCAGAACCCTCTGGTGGGTTGGGTTGGGAGGGACCTTAAAGCCCAACTCCTTCCACAGGCACCTTCACCATCCCAGGTGCTCCAACCTGGCCTTGGACACTTCCAGGGCTGGGGCAGCCTCAGCTTCTCTGGGCAACAGTGATGAAATTTTTTTTCAGTTTCTGACTTCTTTGATAGTTCCAATGAGTGCTGTTAAACCATGGCCATGTTCCCCAGTCTCAATGGTGGCTGAATCTCCTCAGGGTTTGCTTTATCCATCTGTGCTCCTTCCAGCAGCTGAAATGGGGAGGATGGGGTAAATCCCCAGCCAAAGGAAGGCCCCGAGCTGCTGGAGGAAGAGGAGCTGTGGGCCCTGGCCCTGCTGAGCTGGGGGAGCTTTCCCATAATGGCAGCGAGCATTGACTCAGGGGCTGTGGTTTAGCTCAGCTTCAGCCCTGGCCTTTCTCTAGCACTTCATTCCCTCTTCTCTCCCACAAAAGCCAAGGATGGAGCGAGCTTCCCACCAGGCTTGCTCCCCTGCAAGCTCCTGGGACTCTCAGAGATGCTGCTTTCCCAGGACTGCCATCCAACACCCACATTACAAAGCAGGGAGAGGGAGGGAGGAGAAGGAGCTGGAGCCTGAGCAGGGCAGGCTGTGAGTGATGGTGGTTGCAGAATCCTTTCCCTGGGCCTGGTTCCTCACAGCTGCCAGATCCCCAGAGCCAAACCCAGCCCTCCCTCACCTGGGAGGGCTCTGTGTCCAGTTTTCCTCATGGACACATCTCTCCCAAGCCCCCACCAAGCCAGGGTGTCCATGGGTGGAACCCCAAAACCCAGGGCTGGGCAGAGCATCCCAACACCTCACCCACAGCTGAACCTTCCCCTCTGGTGCTCCACGTGCTGAGAGCCCAAACTTGGGACAAAACGCTTTTATCTGCATTTAGGGAGGACAGTGTTTAGGCCCATCTTTTAGGGGAAGAGCTGGCCCCCATGGCACACCACATCTCCCTGAGAAAACTGCTGAGGGCCGGAAAAAAGCCGGCTTTGTTGGGCTTTCTGCAGCGCTAAGCACTGTGGGCTTTCGGTTTCCTCTCTTGTTTTTCTCTTGAAGCCCAGCTTTCATCTCACAGTATTTATTTTTCACTGCTTGAAGGAGGAAAAAAAAGACTTATTTTTCTTTTTTTTTTTTTTTTCTTAAGAAATATATTTATTTTAAATTAAAATAGCAAATGTCTGTACCTTTTGTGCCATCCTTGCAGAGGGAAGCAGGGCCGGTCTCTGGCAAGTTCCTGCAGGAAGGGGACCCAAATCTCCCCATATCTGCTCCCATCCCATCCCCACAGCCCCAGCAAACACCTCTTGCTGTGCTTATCCCTGCTCCCCATCCAGATTTCCTTCTGGTCCCTTTTTCCCAGCTTTCTGTCCCACTTTGCATTTCCCCCCCTCGAATCTCGCTGCCCTTTGGGTCCAAGAAGCCCTAATTGGAACAGGCCGGCTCCTCTCCTGCTTCCTGCGTGGGAGTGAGAGGCAACGCTTGTGAAAACAGTTCAAAAGTGCACACAAATTTTTGCCTAATCCTGCCTAAATAACAGGGGGCTCAGCCAGGGTTGTTTGCCCGGGTGTCCCTGCTCCAGGGCGGGGGGCACCTGGGAAAGGCGGAGCTGCCCGGGGGGCTGGAGGTGCCTGGGGGTGCTGGAAACCCGAGCTGGGGACGTGGGGACCTGGTGGCTCCACGGTGCCCGGGCGGCCTCGCTGGGGAGCGTGGGAAGGGTCTGGGCTCCTGGCCCCCCTCTCCTCAGCCTCCTCTGATCCTGAGAAAGGTTCTCGGCTGCTGAACCCTCCCAGCTGGGGGATGTTGGGAAATCTGTGCTCCAGCTTCCCCTCGCTCCAACTCTGCCCTGGTTTGGATCCTGGGGAAAGCTGGGGCGGAGGGGGCTCAGGGAGATGAGCTTGGGGTGGGCTGGAGGGGGGAACCGTGGGCTTGGTGGCCACAGACTCACTGTGGGCACGTGGGAGAAGGGTGGGAGAGTGAAGCCCTGTCACCCCTTGCAGAGCCTCTGGGAAACTCCTGCTCCATCGTCATCCAGCAGTGGGGGGACATCCTGGAGTGTGTCCCATCCCAGGAGGATGGCAGGAGGGCTCCAGGGGGGTCTCAGCTGACTCAGGGCTCAAAGATTGAGGTTCCTGAGGGACACAGGCACAAATTCATGGACTCCTTGGATGCACAGTCCCTGCAAAAGATCTTGTTTGAAAATAATATGCATCTTCCCGCCTAATTTAATCATGGAATCCTGGAATGGTTTGGGTTGGAAGAGACCTTAAAGCCCATCTCATTCCACCCCCTGCCATATGCAGGGCCATCTTCCACCATCCCAGGGGGCTCCAAGCCCCGTCCAACCTGGCCTTGGACACTTCTACGGATGCAGGAGCAGCCACAGCTGCTCTGGGCACCCTGAGCCAGGGCCTCACCACCCTCAAAGGGAAGAATTTCTTCTTAAAATCTGATCTAAATCTAAATCTACCCTGTTTCATTTTAAAGCCTTTCCCCCTTGTCCCCGTGCCTCTGCCAAGCCACGCAAAGGCTAAAATCGTCCCTGACATCTGTGTGCTCCAGGCCTGGCAAGGGGAGGCTGAGGAGACCTGGGGTTCCTGCCCTTGGTGTCCATCCATCCATCGGGGCAGGGACAGGAGGTGCTGCGGGGTCGGGTGGCTCCACTCTGACCCTGCCCACATCCATTTCCAGCAGCTACTGGGTGAAACCCCACACAGGGACACACTGGGGCTCTGATGGAAAAAAAAGTGAGTGGCCGAGGAGAGCTTGATGGAGTCACTGACCCCGAGTGGAAACTCAGCTGAAAAATGACTTTGCTCCCATCCTTCTGCTCGGAGCATCCTTTTTTTCCCCGTCTGCCATTTATTTTCCTTCTGCAATCAGCTGCAAATGGCTTTGGCGTGCAGAGGAGTTCTTTTGCATTTGAAGGTCAAAATCCCTAAAGTTTGTAAATTCGAGTCCTTTAAAAAGATCAGATGTGTGGAAATAGTTTACACATGCAGGGCCTGGTGGGAGCAGAGTGGGAATTCGGCTGGGAGATGAACTTGGTGATCTCACTCTCTTTGCTCCTGGTTTTCTCTCAGAGACCACATGCCCCTGGATGGGGGGTTTGGGCAGGTCCCCATTAGCACAGAACCCATCCAGGGCAATGTCAGGGTGATTTATCCTCTTGTCTCTCTGAAGTTCCATCCCCAGGGATGTCACGGAGTTGAAGGGGTTTGGTTTGGAGAAGCCATGGAGCCCCCAGATCCCTCTTTGCCTTGAAAAGCTGCAGCCAGATAAAAGCTGTCCCCATGCGAGGCAAATTCTGCATCTCTGCTCTACAGATGCTGCAGATGCTGCTGACACAATTCTCCATGGTGACTGCAACTCCTGGCACTGTTTAAAAATCAAACCATAACTCCCTGCCTGCTCTCCCAGGAGGGAAATCAAAGGCGGCTCTGTCGGCACAGGACGAGGACATGGCATCCATGCAGCTGAGTGCACGTGGCAGCCGTGTCAGGGGGGCTTTGATGGGCTCGTAAAAACCAGCCAGAAATCCCACTCTGGCCCCTGCTGCTGAGCTTGCTTTTGGGATTAAAGCCCCGGCATTCCTAAGCTGGGTTTAGGTGGAACAGCTGGGCCTGGTGCTGGCTCCCGCCCCAGCCCCTGCACACAGCCCTGTGCTCCTTGGGCAGCACTGAAGGAGAGGTTTTATTGGTGCAAGGGTTGATTAAAATCTTGCAAACAGGTTTCAGATGGCACTGAAAGCTGATACCAGAGCAGCTAACTCGGGCTTGTTGCTTTTGTTCCTGAAATTCTGCTCAACTCTGACCTTTAGGCATCCCAGACTGGAGGTGAAGGGCTGGAGGACATTGCCAGGGCTGAGTTTGCCTCCACGGGAAGGAATTTCCCTGCACCCAGCAAAGTTCATAGAGTCAGAGGATATTCCAGGTTGGAAGGGATTCACAGGGATCACTAAGTCTGACTCCTGGCCCTGCACAGAGCTGGGTGAAGCCCACCATGCTCCCTGTGCATAAACCACCCAGTTTTTAAATAAATACTGAATTATTAAAATAAATTCAGTACCTCCAAAGCAGCAGAGGCAGAATTTAGGGTAAAAACTGTTCGTCCACCCCATCTTTCTCAAGCCTTGTCCCCAAACCCTCCTGCAGAGCTTCACATACGCATTTGGTTTTCCCTGGGTGAGTTTTCTGCAGTTCTGGGACACTGCTGACCCAACCAAGGCTTCTGCAGGCTCAGGGCTTTGGGGCTGCTTTGTCCTCAGCAGAAATTTGAACAAGTGGCTGTGACCTTGTGAGAAAAATCAGGTGATGTTTCAGTCTTAAATCTGCCGACCACAAGTTATTTTGCAGAAGCCTTGAAATGCACATTTGGGTTGATTTGGGTGTTTAAATAGAAACGGTCCTCTGGCATGTTGGCTTTTTTTTTTTTATTTTGGAACAGACTGTTGGCTTCCCTGTGACCTCTCCTTGGGAATCACTTTTAAGTCTCCCCTGTTTTGACAAGTTGTTTGTGCAGAGCTCAGCATTCACCTTCCTAAACCGAAATCTTATCTTCCCGCTACTGAAAAATTGATTCACTGGGTTTGTGCAAAGCCAACCCCATGGATCCTGCACGACCAAACAGCAGGATCAGGGATGGGCCCTTGCTATTGCAGAGATAAAAACACCATTTTTCACCCTGCTCTTGGTGTCTGGTCTGAGGAGCTCACCTCCACACAGGTTTTCATGGGTGACTCAGTGTTAAAATTGGAGTTAGGATTCGGTTTTCTCAGGTTTTCTTTAGGTTAGAATTAGGTTTTCCCAGCCTGGCTCTGACTCATCTTCTCAGGGCAGGCAGGAGCTGCTGCTGAGGCAGGCAGAGGGAGCAGATTCCTGGGTGGTCCCTGTGACCACAGAGCAGGGAGAGCAGAGCATTCAAATGTAACTTGAGGATGAAGGGAAAGGGGCACTGAACCACTTTCTCCCAGTGTTATCTCAAGCAGCAGATGGGGAACAGAGATAGCGACAGTGGCTGCTCATTTTCCATGCCCTCTCCAGCCAAATCCAGTAAATAATGAAGTGTAATTTGCCAAATAGCCTTTGGATGTGAGATTTGCTTTCGAAGGTCCTGATGCTGCCACTGTGGAGGCAATCCTGGATTTGTGTGGAGGGCTGAGGGCAGGAATTGTGTCCTGAGAGACTCCGTATCGGGAATTTCACCGTCCCTGCCTGAGCCAAGAGTCTGCAATTCATTTCTTGAGAGCCCTGGGGACTTGGCTGGAGGATGTGCAAAGGGAAGGGGGAATTTTTGAATTGGGGCTGAGAGGTGGAAGGGGCACGAGGGGGGACAGAGAAGTTGCTCTGTTTGGCTTGGCAGTGGAATTGCGCTGGGAGCACACAGAGGATGATTTGGGGATGCTTTGCAGCATTGTCACCCTCACCCTGTGCTGCAGAGCTGCATGTGGAGCATGAATTGTTTAGGTTGGAAAAGCCTTCCAAGATTATGGGGTCCAACCATTCCCCAGCACTGCCAGGCCACCACCAAGCCATTTCCCCGAGAGCCACATCCACAGGTCTTTTTAACATTTCCAGGGGTGATGACTCCACCACTGCCCTGGAATTTTACTGACCCACTCCCAGATTCCCACTTGGATAAAAACCCAGTGTTGGTTTCCCTGGCCTTTAAATGATGCCCACGAGTTTGGCTGGGGAGGAGTTGGATGGAGCAGGAATTCCAGACTGGGGCAGATTGGGAAGCAGCTGGGCTGGCTGTTCCAGTGGCTGCAGCGCTGCTTCCATCCCTGACTCCGTGTTTTATCAGGAATACACTACCACTGCCTGGAACAAGCCCTCAGCAGCATCTTGAAGGTGTAAAGGTTTATAAAATCAAGAGCTTAATGAACTTGGAGCTATGGAAAACCGCGGTGGCTGAGTTTCCACAAGACACAGAATTCTTTGATTTTCAATGTCTATGTCCAGATATTCATGTGAACACCAAAGACTTTGCCCATGGTGTCATTTTTCCACTGAGTTTTCACGGAAAATTTCCACTAGGCTGCAGAGCTAAACCAAACTCAGGTGGAAGATTTCCATCTCTGCTGACCAAGTGCAGTTTTTGGGATGGTGGCTGTTCAAGACTTTCCTCCCCCATCAAAGATGTTTTTCAGGAATACTGAAATGGGAAAAAAAGCCAAACCTCTATTCAGATACGATGCTTCCAATTATTGCTTTTATTTGTAAGACTCTTTGGCTATGAAGATTCACCTCCTTCCAAATAAATTAGGAAAAGGGATTTAAAAAGGAAAGGAAGAGGTTTGGTCCTTGTCAGGATTTACTCCAGGCCTGGCTCTTGGCTTGGCCCCACTGTCCCATGGGATGTCTGTGACTCACCCATGGCTCAGTGCTGTGGATGTGCCTGACGTAACTCCAGGCTAATGTGGGATTTTCCAGCTCTTTGTCTCCCTTCCCCCCTCAGATGGGTACTCTGCCACTTCTCCATCCTGTCTCAACCTGCTGTCAGTTTGATTTTTCACCGAGTCATACAATCATGGAATGGTTTGGGATGGGAGGGGCCTTAAAGCCCATCCCATTCCCCCTCCCCCCCTGGGGCGGGGGACCTTCCC
>VYXF01012388.1:0-28995 GCA_013397295.1 Polioptila caerulea | reverse complement strand
CCCACCCTCAGATGGAAGAATTTCCTAGGATAAAGAATTTTCTAGGATTCTTTACTTTTCTCCTTGCTTTTCTTTGGACTGGGATGACAGAGTGGTAATTCAGGGATGCTTTCCTCCCTCTTTCTTGCTCACCCTAGTGAGGGTCCCTTTACCTTCCTTGGTGCCTGGAGCTGCTGAGCCTTTTCCCAGGCTCCAGACACACCTGGAACACTGAAGCCCAGCAGGCTGATGTCTGGAAATGCCTTGATATCATCATCCAGTAGCACATTCCAGAAGCACAGGGACACCATGTGCACCTGGCTCGCATTCCCTGACATGTTTGCCAGTCCTGTGTCCTCATAGCCATATTTCTCTCCTGCTTCTTTCAGACATGGAATGTGCAGATGTGCCTTTATTAACACCCAGCAGCAAAGAAATGATGTCCCAGGCACTGAAAGCCACGTTCAGCGGCTTTGCCAAGGAGCAGCAGCGGCTGGGAATTCCCAAAGGTAAGACGTGGCTTCCCATGAACAACCACAGTACCCACAGGGGTTGTGTCCTCCTTCCAGGCTGCCCAGAATTCCCCTTGTTTGCCACCTCCCCTGCTGGTTTTCCTCAGGTGGTACTGCCTTCCAAATACCACCTGAAGCTTCTTGGAAGCTGCAGCTGGAAAAATGTGGACAAGTCATCTCCACTAAACAGAGAAGCAGCAGGGACCCTTTACCACAGGCTGGTGACAGGAAGAAATCAAGAAAATTGGAGAAATGGGTGGGAGAAGGGGGTCAGAGAAGTGATGGGATTTTTAGAAATCCCAAACAAATCCAAAGCTTGTTCCTTGGATGAAGTGTGTCCACATTAAGGTTGATCCAGACTGAGCGTGGTGTTCCTCACACCCTGATGCCAGTGGGCTGCCCATCTGCACAGATGAGGCTGTGCTAGTGCAGGGCAGCTGGAGCACTGTCTGTGTCCTGTTTTCCTGGGAAAACTGCCTGTGGATGCTCACTGCTGGATGCCTCTGCAGACCCCCAGCAGTGGACGGAGACGCACGTGCGGGACTGGGTGATGTGGGCAGTGAATGAGTTCAGCCTGAAGGAAGTGGATTTCCAGAAGTTCTGCATGAATGGAGCTGCCCTCTGTGCCCTGGGCAAGGAGTGCTTCCTGGAGCTGGCGCCTGACTTTGTGGGAGATATCCTCTGGGAACATCTGGAGATCCTGCAGAAAGGTCAGTCCTGGAGTCTCACGGGTGGGAGCAATTCATGGCATCCTGGCCAGCCTGATTTTGGGGCTTTCCACAGACCACGAGGTGTTCACCTTGAGCTTTAATCCCAGGAAAAACATCTTCCAAAGCTCAGCTTTTCAGCCAGATTCCAAATGGGCATCCCAACAGCAGCAGGCAAGGCAAATCCTGGCAGTGCCTCAAAGAGGCAGAGTGTTTGTGCCAGCTGCTTGGCAGAGATCCCCAGTGGGCAGGGATGCCTGCCTGGAATCCATGGTGGGATTTTCCAAAGCATTTTTCTTCAGCCTTTTCAGCTCCTGTTGTGAATTTTACTATTTCCTCCACTGGAACTGGGTACAGGAATACAGCCAAAATTCTACCCACACTTCCCAGTGGCAATTGGAAGCTGCTTTGCTTTGTTCTGTGTCCCAAAAAAAGGGTGTTTCATGTCCCCAAAACCAGCATTTCTGGGAGGAGAAGCCATCCATGCCATTCCCTGCATGGCAGCATCCAAGGGCATTAACTTTCAGTGACTGGGAACACACACTTTGAATTAGGGTGTTGATTTTCCATGTCTGGATGCCCAGGAGCTCTGGGATGGCTTCTAAGGAGCAGGTGAGAAGCTGAGCACCTCTACCTGAGCCACAAGCAGGAGCTGCAGCACACCTGGACTCTTTTTCCAGCTCCTTTCTCTGCAGAGCTATTTTCTTTCCTGGAATGTCCCCTGTGCTGTCCTACTGACCCTGGTGACAGGAAGAGGGGGGGAGAGCACAGTTATTCCTTCCAGGAAACCATTGACAAATGGATGTTGATTGCCCATTACTAATTTTACTGCTACCTGTGGTTTGAAAAAGGTAAACACGGCCCTTCCTGGGCTCTGGGTAGGCCAGGCTGTTTTCTTGCTCTTGGGCTCTAAATCTGGTCTGTCCCTTGTTTTTTGCATATTTTTCATGGAGTGCTTGGATCAACACCAAGCAGTTTAACCAAACAAAGCCAAACCCTGTGGTCAGCCCAATTTCTCCTTGCAGTGAGCCATTGCTTACACCTTCCCACAGCCCTTCTTCCTTGCTGTCCCTGCCCATGGTTGGGAATAGGTGGTCTTCAAGGTCCTTTCCAACCCAGCCCATCCTAGGATTCTGTGATTTTTTGGGGCTGTGCCCACTGGAGAGGGTGGGATGTGCAGCAGGTACTGACTGAGGCACTAGGGCTGGGTTTGCACCTCCTGCCTCCAGATTCCCCATGCATGGAGATGGGCTTGATGCTGTAAATTTATGGCAGAGTGAGAATCATCATTTCAGAGAGCACAGACACATGTGGGTGATCAGACACTGCAGTACTGATGGTACAAAGGCCTGGGATAGGGAGGAGTTTTTCAAAGAAGCTGAAAACCTTTGTGCCTGCTGCAACTCTTCTTCTGAAAGGCTGAAAATGAATAAAGCTGAATTTCTGTGTCTTCACACTGTTGGTGTCGCCCTGGGAACCAGGAAATCTCTGTTCCCTGTTTGGTTTCACTGGTGACTTTGTCACTCCTGCACAGGCAGGGCCCCTGCTCTTCTGGTGGGCTCTGAACACATTTCCAGTGAGGTATTTGCTGAGTAACAAAGAGCTTCCAAGAAATAACCAGCTTCCCCCCCAGGACTTGTTTCTGTTCCCTGTAAGTCCTGGGGCTCATCTCCAGCCCTGCCCAGACCAACAGAGCTGTCCCTGCCACATCTGTGCCCACGCAGGAGGAGCTGGGGGTCTCCCTCTGCACCTGCACGAGATGTGGGAAGAGATGGAGTGTCTCCAGGCTCAGCCAGGGCTCCAGCTTGTCTCTCCATCTTCCCCACCATCATCCCTGGAGGGGTTGGTGCTGGGAGTGGTTCTTAACCCCAAAATGCCTGGATTTACCTGTGCTGCTGGGCCAGGCTCTGACCCCGCTGTCCCCTGTGAGCTCTGCGTGACTCACGTACCACAGGCTGCTCAAGGTTTAAAAACAGTGTACCCTGCATGGATTTTGGGTATTTTCAGGTTTATTTTTCCATAATTCTTCCTAAAATAACCTCCTCAGTTACCAGCAGTCAGCAGTGCCCTGCACTTGACTCTAAGCACAGCCAAGGGTACTCCCCTGCTCTGTGGTCACCCCCTGCCCCTTGGCAGACACTGTGGAGAGAGGAACAGAGCATTTCTCATTAGTCCTCTGTGTTTGCACAACCCCTCCTCTTGTTAGGGAATATTTTCCAGCCTGCAATCCCCAGGGGAGAGGGACAAATTTAGGCTCCTTGCAGGAAAATGTGTGTTATCTGTGCTCGGCTCCTCCAGAGCCTCAGCAGAAACAAACCCAGCCCAGAGCTTTCCAGGGGCCTTGCTTTGGTTAAAGGAAAGAAAATCTCTCATCCCAGTATCCCTGCCCAGAATGCCATGCTGGAATGAGTCAGGTATTCATGGAAAAATTGCTCAGGGTAGGAGCAGGGTGGCTTTTATGTGGGAAAGCAAATTCAGCACAGCTCAGGAGGACCAAGGTGCTTGGAAAAAGCCATGGGAAGCAGGGAATCCGTGCTTTGACATGCTCCATGCTCTTTACTGCTGAGTTCTGCCTATGGAAAGCTGAAATTTGGCATTTTGAGCATAAATACATGGAGGAGTCTGTGTCAGGAGTGGGGCCAGGGACAGTGAGACAAAGAGGGTTTGAATACGAAATGTTCTGCCTGCATCAGGTGCTGCACAGGCTGGGAATTCACACGGATTTGGGGTTAGAAGAGCTGGGTTTGGGATGGGTTACCCTCTCCTGCGTACACACCTACTGCTGGTCTAAAAATAGGGACCTTTTCCAGGAAAACAACTGTCCTTGTGTGGGGAGTTCTTCCAGCAGCTCACACGTGGAAGTGTGCTCAGCAACCCCCAGGAGAACGAGAGGGAACAACGCTTGAGGCAAGCAAGGAAAGGATGGAGCTGGGAGCTCAGAGCCTCCTGGATTGAGAGAGTTGTTGCTGTTTGAGTTGGGTTGATTTCGTTTAAGTTTGGCCATACCTGCAGCAGGAATTCCCCAAGGATCCCACGTGGTCCAGGTTTCTGTGGGATTTCAGCTCTGGATTCATTTCTGTTGCTCAGAACATCCCAGTTCAACCCAGGAAGGAGATTTTGGGACGTTCAGGGCTCTCAGTGTCACAGCAAGTCTTGCACAGCTCCGTGTGCCTTCGGGCTGCTGACATTTCCTTCCTTTCCTCTTTGCAGAAGAGGTGAAACCGTACCCAGCAAACGGAGGGAACACCACATACCCCGAGTCCCGCTACACCTCAGACTACTTCATTAGTAAGTTTTAATTAGCAGTGTCAATTATCACCATTATCATGCCTGGAAGCACCTTTGAGCAGGGATTTGTCTGCACCACAGTAGGACTGCACCATGCAAAGGGTGATGTTGTTTTTCCAAGGGTTGAGGGTTGATTTGGAAGCCTTCTGTACTTTTTGGTGGCTGCCTTGTGTGCCAAAATCTGATTTTTTCAAGCACTATTTGTTTGAAGCTGTGGCTCAGCAGATTTTGAAAGTGGCCTCAGCACACCTGATTACTGAGAATTGTAAAAAATCTGTTTAAAAAGGGAGGGAATGGGGGGAGAAGGCTTAATTCTGCATTGCCAGGGAGAAGCCCTGCAAGGAAAGGGATGAGTCTCCACCTGCACTTCCCATTGCCATTGCTTTGGAGATGTTTTTAAGGGCATTGGAAATCTGGGAGATATTTCCTGAACCAGCAAAAAGCCTAACTGACATGAAGAGGAGAGATTTAGACAAGGTGTGAGGGAGAAATCCTTTGGTGTGAGGGTGGGGAGGCCCTGGCACAGGATGCCCAGAGAGGTTGTGGACTCTCCACCCCTGGAATTGTCCCAGGCCAGGTTGGACAGGGTGTGGAGCCACCTGGGATAGTGCAAAGTGTCTCTGCCCATGGCAGAGGGTGGGATTGGATGAGCTTTAAGTTCCTTTTGAATCCAAAACTTTCTGGGATTCCAAGATTCTGTGGATTGGGATCCCAGGCTGTGGCACTGGGGAGAGGTGGCTGTGGAAGGGACTCATCAATCAGCAATGAAACATTTTTGCCCTATTGCTCTTTTGCTGAGACTCCACTCCCCAGGATTTTCCAGCTTTTTCCCTCTGACAGCTCCCCTGGGAGGAGTTTGGTGCCACGCACCTTGAGGATGGTTGGGGGTGCCTTATTTTGCTAAACTGCTGCAGTTTTCAGACCCCATCTCTGCAGCTTCTGGACCCCTTACCCAAAGCAGTGCCCAGGGGTGAGGGAATGCTCTGCTTCCTTGGGGCTGCTTTTGGGCAGGGTTTGACTCCTGTTGTGCCCCCAGGTTATGGCATCGAGCACGCCCAGTGCGTGCCCCCCTCCGAGTTCTCCGAGCCCAGCTTCATCACCGAGTCCTACCAGACCCTGCACCCCATCAGCTCCGAGGAGCTGCTGTCCCTCAAGTACGAGAGCGATTTCCCGTCGGTGCTGCTGCGGGAGCCGGCGCAGGACGCGCTGCACACAGACTACTTCTCCATCAAGCAGGAGGTGGTGACCCCAGACAACATGTGCATGGGCCGTGCCAGCCGAGGTAAAGCTGGGCTTAAACCCGGGGCTGCCCTTGATTCCTGCTCTTCTCCCCTCCCTCCTCTCCCGGGGGATGGCTCCATCAGGGAGCTGGGCAGTGCTAACGGAGCCCTCTCCCAGCACAGGCTGCATTCCCTGGCAGCTTGGAGCCCTCCCTGCCTGTCTCTCCAGGGAAAACTCGAGGAAGGACTTTCTTTCCTCTCCTCTGCTGCCTGTCTTCCCGGGGGCTGCAGAAACAGCATGTTTCTGCTTTGATGTCGAACCTGAGTGAAATTCAACTGAGCTTTTGTGTTATCAGGGAGGACAAACTGCTGGGTGCTTGTAGAAATCCTATTTTTGAGAAGCTCAGGCAAACCCCCAAAAATTCTTCACTAGAAGAGTTGCCCTCAGGAATTGCTGTTCAAAGCTCTGAAGGGTTTTGCACTCTGTGATCCAAAGTCTTTGTCCATTATGTCCAAGGACTTGATGGCTGCTTGTTTGAAATGTTCTGCTGTAGCCAATTCCTGAGTTTTGTTACGAGGTGCAGATGTCAGGGGCTGAGGCAGCAGCAGAGCTAAGGTCCCCCCAAATGCTCCTCTCCAAAGAGTTACAGGTACACGATTCCTGTTTGAGATGGTGGCATTTAAACTCCTGAACACTTTGGAGGCTCTGAGCCCAAATACCTTCCCAATTAATGTGATGAGATTGGGAGCACGTGGGGCCCACCTGTCTGATTGCTTTGTGATCACATTAGTGATACCAGGCTGGGGATGTGGCTCTGTCTCTGTTCAAAGCAAAACGTTGAATCCACAGAGCTCAAAGTCCCTCACAAGTGGGATCATTATCTCCAGATTCCAGGTAGGGGACCTGAGGCACGGGGAAGGGATGTGACCTGCTTGCCATGCCCCTGAATGGAATCCAGGGGTCCCCAGGCCCAGGATTCATTACAGTGACGTGTTGCTGAGAGCCAGGTTTACTGCTGAGCAGTTAAACCCATTTTTCCAGAGAGGTGAGGATGAGCTGCCTGCCCAGGAAAGCCAGAGCTGCTTTCCAGGGCTGCATCACATGTGCAGCTCATTTGAACTTTCCCACTCTTTTTCCAAGCTGGGAGAGCTAATTACAGGGAAGTTGTTATTCATGTTATTGCCTCTCCTTCTGAGCAAAGGGACTGAGCCAGAAGGGCAGCAGGGTTTTAATTTGGGGTAAACTTCTCTTTTTGGGGTTTTTTTTTCACCTAAATTTCAGCAGTGTCTTTCCCTTTTCTTGACCTTTTCTTTAGCACAGGTGATTTCATCACTCTCACAGTGCAATGGTTCAGGAAAGCTTTTGCAACTGTACCTCGTGCCTGTTGTCAGTGGCAAACCTAAAAATGGTTTCAGGGGAGGGAAGAGAGAGCCCTGGATGCTGCAGTTAGCAAAGACTTGAGCACGGATTGCAAGAGGCTATGCTCACATCAGTGCTGCATTTCAGCCATGGAAGGGCCTTTGGGGGACACAAGTCCTCCCAGGGGTGGGGGAAAGCCTGAATATAAAGCAGGGCCTGGTTAATTTATATTTATGTCCATCTTTACCTTGTACTGTCTTACAAGGTTAGTCTGACACAAAGTCAAGCCCTTCAGCATCACCTCAGGGTGAAGGTTTTCCAGACAGTCGCCTTCTGTGGGGCCTTTAGGAGGAGATTTTGGGGTCCCACAGGAGTTGTTTCTCTCTGCCCTGTCAGTGAGGGCAGCTGGTTAAGAAATGAAGCTGCCAAACTCATTTAAGCTTCTCCTGTGTAAGTGCAGGGTGTGATCGTTCCAGCTAGGTGGAATTTAGGTGAATTTTCAATGGATTGACAGAAATCACATTTCTGTCAGATTTTAACTCCTTTTCTAAATGAGCCTGTGCTGCAGGACTGCTCAGGGAATTGATTACACCAATTAATGTACACACACACTGCAGCGTTGTGTTCCCCTTGGCAGGATTCAGGGAAGGATTGGAAATCCTCAAAAAACTAAAAGAAAATAGAAAAGAGTTTGAAACAGGGCTCTCCCTGCAGAATTAAGCCAATGGATCCCAGCTCCCAGTGATTCCAGGCCAGCAATCAGGGCAGGGACTGCAGTAGTTGAGTCTTTTCACAGCAAGTGCTCTTCAAACTACAACCAAACAAATATTTGGGGGCGTGTGCCAGCGCCCTTCCACGTTCCTTGTCCCCTGGGATTTGCTCTCTGGGCCCAGGCTGTGGGTAGCTCTGCCAATGGAAATTTCTCCAGGAGCTCTTGCACAATCCCAGCAGCTGTTTTTAGCTGGGTTTGGGAAATTAGTGAACTTGAATGATCCTGTTACGCTCGTAGCTTGTCAGGGAAGATGTTGAGCAATCGGCAGAGTGGGGAGATCAGAGGCAGCAATTTCAGTTTGTTCTCTGGGTCCTTTTTTAGCTCAGTACAGAGGCTGCACGGGTGTAAATCAGCACTGCTGAGGATCTGGCCTCTCATGTTCTGGCTTCAACTAAAAATACCCCAGAGAGTGACTTTGACACAAACCAGCTGTGCTCACCTTACCAGAGCTGGAAAAAGCTGTGGGAGCTCTCAGCCATTAGCTCTCCTCCTCTATCAAACCTGCTGCTGCTTGAGGATTTGGGGCTGGCTGGAACAGATGGCAACAAGAGGCTGCTGTGTAGTTTGGGAAGAAACATCAAAACTAAAGGAGCTGGGTGTGCCTGAGCAGTGTTTGAATAGGGCTGGCAGATGTAATGGGGGATTTATTGGAGACCTCCAATATCCTTCAGCAGCAAGAGAATCACAGAAATCAAAGAATCAGAGAAAGGACTGACTTGGGAGGGACCTTTAGGTGGTTCCACCCCCTGCCATGGGCAGGAACACCTTCCACTGTCCCAGGTTGCTCCAAGGCCTGTCCAGCCTTGGACATTCCCAGGGATGGGGCAGCCACAGCTTCTCTGGGCTCCCTGTGCCAGGGCCTCCCCACCCTCTGAATATAGAGGTTCTGGAGTGCTCTTGTTTAGGCTCCTGAGCTCAGCCTTGAGTATATAAAGTGAATTATGTCTCTGATAGTGCCTTTTGGAAATGAGGGACTGTTTCCAGTCACCCTCAGGCACCAGTCTTGGGTAGAGAGGCCACATTTGGGGTTTTCCCGTCTTGCTCTTCTGCCTGAAGTTTTCAAGGGCTCTGAATGGCAAACATAAAAGTATTGCAGGTCTGGGCTGTGCTGGCTTTGGAGATGGGATGCAAAGGAACAGTGTCAGTTGTGCTGTGCCCGCACAGTGCACAGGTGAGGCATCCTGTGCTGGCCAGGTGAGGCATCCTGTGCTGGCCAGGCCCGTCTCACCTGCTGTGCCTCCCCCAGGTAAGCTGGGAGGCCAGGACTCCTTCGAGAGCATCGAGAGCTATGACAGCTGTGACCGCCTGACGCAGTCCTGGAGCAGCCAGTCCTCCTTCCAGAGCCTGCAGCGCGTGCCCTCCTACGACAGCTTCGACTCCGAGGACTACCCTGCCACCCTGCCCAGCCACAAGCCCAAGGGCACCTTCAAGGACTATGTGCGGGACCGGGCCGACATGAACAAGGACAAGCCTGTCATTCCTGCTGCTGTCCTGGCTGGCTACACAGGTAGGGCACGATCCTGAGAACCCCCTCTGTGCCCCCCAGCACCCCCGGGAGCACCTCCCCATCCCTCCAAGGACAGAGCCTCGGGGCACTCCGGGCTGCCCCAGCTCGGTGTGGTTTTGGGGTGTGTCTGGGGCCAGCCCAGGGCTGCATCTCCTTCGGGCATGGGCACCCCACACATCCCACACCTCATGGGGGATGTGGCACCTGGCTGATCACAGGGCCTTTCTCCACGTGCCCCTGGCTGGCTGTGGCAGGAGCTGGGTCTGGTTTGGCTCCTGAACAGGAGGTGTTGCAGAGCCCCCAGCCCCTTGTGGCAGTGGCTGGTGGCCTCTTGGTTCTGGTTTGCCCCAGGGCAGGAGCAGCTCCCTCTCTAGCACTGCTGTGTGTGGTAGGGACGGGTCCTCTCCCCTCTGGCACAGAGGAGGCCCCACTGTGCTCCTATCTTGGTGTGAGGCAGGGATGGGGCGCTGCCAGAGCCATCCCAAACATTTTCCATTCCCTGTGCTGGGAGAGATGAGAAGGTGATAGGCCATGGAAACTCTGGCTCTTTATGACAGCCCTTCAGCAATCTGGCATTTCTGGCGGGATGGGACTTCCAGCTAAAGCTGAGCTAATCCTTTCCAGCCCTTCCGTGCCATGGCTTTTCCCTGTGCTCGGAGGAAAACTCTGGGGCAGCCTCCTGCCAGCTCCCCTGGTTCTGCACATTCAGAGCTGTCCTGCCCCAGCTGGGAGCAGCTGGTGGAAAGAGTTTGTGCTGATAAAGATCATCACCAGGTTCAGAGCAGATCCTGAGGTGCGACTGGCCCTGAGTCTCCTCCCACGCACAGCTCATGTCGGGGCTGTCACCGAGCCCTTGCGAGGGTGGGGAGAGGTGCAGGAGGGAGGAAAGGTGGGGAGATAATTTTAGGAGTGTAGGAAAGGAAGTGGCTTGTTGCTATAGCTTTAGTTAGAAAGAGAGCTCAGCCCTGCCTGCTGAATGAGACTCTACCAAGTCCTTAGAAAATATGAGTGTGCTCTGCACTCAGAATGCACTGGGGCTTGGGGATGTGGTGGGGAGGGAGAGGAGGGACTGTGACCTGGGGCTCGTTCTCTGCTGTGCCATGGAAATCGATGTTCCTGAGAAAAGAGACCACTGAGCACAAGTTGCTCTTTTTATTCTTATTTTTATTCCTCTTTTCTCCTGACAATGCCTTTCCCTATGGCACATGGAAGCGCTTTGGGTATGCAGGACCCAGGATGCATTTGAACATCTGGGGAAACTGAGGCACTAAGGTGCTGGCAAAATCAGGAGCATTCTTTTCCAGGCTGGATATTTCCCTCAACGTTTGCTGTAGCTCATGGAAAAGACAGCAAAAAACCACCCCCAGAGAGAGGCAAGGAGCTGAAGTCAGCGGCTGAGCCCGGTGTGTTTCCAAGGAATATTAGCACCCCAAAGGCTGTCCTTGGAGCAGTGTCTTCAGGAAGGGGAGACTTGGGTTTGTGCAATGCCAGAGCACAATTCCAAATGCTTTGCTCTGCGTATCATTTTCCCTCAACTCATTTCCAACTCCTCTTGGAGCTGGGAAGAGAATCCCTTGGCCCAGGTATTTTAGGGGGATCAATAAGTGGGAACGCCTGATTATTTAATTTATTTTTGCATTGCTTCACTTGAGAGGGTTTAAACGTGGAGAAGAAAAGCTGGAATCACTGGGAAATGCTTGAGCTGGAGCTCTGTTTTCCTGCTCCTAAGCTGCTGGGCAAAAGCCCAAGCTCAAGCCAGCAGACCCAGCTTTTGCCATTGGGAAAGGTCCCTGGACATGTGACCCTGGCAGGCAGTGACTCCAGAGATGTCTCTGAGCCATTTGAAAGCCCCTGGACCTTCAGCACTGGATTTTCCAAGCAAAGGGAGCTGGAGCTGCATCGCTGTGAGAGCAGAACATGTTGGGTTTCAAACTGGAGGAGAACTGGGCACTTCCCACTCTCTGGGTTTGTGTCAGTACTAAAAACCCCGCTCAGGCTGCCCACTGAGAAGTGCTGGAGGTCTGGCCTGGGCCAGCTGAGCTCAGAGCAGGGTCTGAGGCCGAGCTCAGGCCTTCTTGTGCATTGCTGTGCTTTACTCTTACTTTACTCGGGGGAGGAAGTGCTGTCTGGCAGCCAGAGCTGAGGAACTCAGAGTCTGGGCTCTGCCTGTGGCTCTGCCAAGGAGGTGGAGCGCTCAAGGAGCAGAGCAGGGCTCTGGCCCAAAACACCACGACCTTGGGGTTCGATTTCCCACTTGGGCACACCCAGCACCCACCTCCTGCTGGCCCTGCAAGACCTGGCGTGGTGAAGAGGGACAAGGCATCCCTCACCCCCAGAGCTTTCTGTGCCAACTTTAAGGACCTGCCAATCTTGTTCAGGTTCTGTTGCCAGGCCCTGTGTCTGTGGTGCCCTGGGAGGTGGCCCCAGCACATCTCTGATGGTATCTGCCCCAGAGGCGCATTTTGGGGTGAGAAAGGAGCATTTTGGCGGAAGCTCTCCAGTTGCGTTTGATGTGTTCTTCACCCAGCTCCGAGCAGCCTTTCAGAGCTGCCTTATCTGCCCCCACATCTTGACCTATTTTAACAAGTTGCCATGGTTGCTCACAGAGGTTGATGCAATTTTCTTATCTATTTTTTTTTTTTTGAAGGAGAAATGTAGTTGCTCAGGAGTTGGTGAACTTCAGTTTCCAACGCTGCAGGGAAGGCCAGCCCTGGGCACCTGGGTTTGGAGCTTGATCAAAGCTTGGCCAGCTTGAATTTTGCCTGAGGGCACAGCGGGAGCTGGGCCAGGGAGGGTCAGGCTGGATACAAGGGAAAGGTTCTTCCCCCAGAGGGTGCTGGCACTGCCCAGGCTGCCCAGGGAACAGGCACAGCCCTGAGGCTGCCAGAGCTCCAGGAAGGGTTGGACAGCGTTCCCAGGGATGCACAGGCTGGGATTGTTGGGGTGTCTGTGCAGAGCCAGGGGTTGGACTGGGTGATCCTAGTGGGTGCCTCCCAGCTCAGGAGATTCCCTGATTCTGAGATTCTACATTAAGCCAGATTTTATTTTCTTTGCCATGACACAGAGTGCATCCATGAAACCCTGGCAAGGGATGGCTCAGAATGTGCTCTCACTGCTAAACCTCACACTGGCTCAGCTGAGCTCGGTCTAAGCTCCCTGGTTCAGCAGCAGAGCTGTGTTTGGTGTGAGTGGGCAGAGATCCCCCCAAAGCTTGGGCCCAGCTCTGCCTCCACATCCCCGGGGCTGTGCTGTAGCTGGATCCTGCAGCCTCTGATGATTCCCATGGCCACCAGCTTCCTGCAGGAGCCCTGGCACCACGTGGATAAACTCAGCTGCATCTTTGTGCCCTGTGTTGGTGTTTGCAGCCCATGCTGCCTCTCCCCTGGTGCTGCAGGGCCATAGGAGGCTCAGACCTTCTGGGTCACCGTGGCTGTTCAGCACTGAGCTGCTTTTGGGTTCCCTCGAGCATCTGTGTGGTTTGGCAGCCAAGTTACGGGGTTTGTTTGCTCTGTGGTGGGTAGGGCTGACACCCCAGGGCTTTCCATCCATGGTGTCGGTGCTGCCATGGCCCAGAGCTGCTGCTCCACATCACTGAGTGCACTGCAGGGCCATACCCTGGCCTTCCAGAGGGGAGGGGAGGAGAGAGGGATGGGAGAGGTGAGGTGAGGCACACCAAGCCCTGATCCCACAGATGCAAGGCTGGGGTTGTACGGGTGCTGCTGCCTGTCCTCTGCTCTGGGCCTGCTTAGGGAGCTGCTGAACCCTTTAAAGCCAGTCCCAGCACTTCAAGAGTTAATGTCCCTTCCAGCTGATGTCACCCATGCCCTGAATGTCCCTCTCAGAGTGCTGCCATCTCCTCTACCCTGCTGGACATTAGGAATTCAGGAGGCAGGGCAGGAGCAGCCTCCTTCACAGATGTTATCCCACCCGGAGCGCTCTCTCCACCCAGCTGGACCTGCCCAGGCCAGGCCTCGCCCTGACCCTCGCTATCAGCACCCACAGGGTGTCACGGGGCCCAAATGTGCCTCTCAGCCCCCGTGCAGTGTGTGAGCTGGCTGTGCTGCAGAGCCTGCAGCCTCCCCAGCCTCTGTTTGCGAGCGATGCTTATCTGTGACCCAGCAGTGAAAGCACAGCTGCTGTTTTGCAAGAAAGTTGAGGCGGTGCCAAGGAAAGTGGGTCTCTTTCAGGACAGCTCAGGTGCTGCTGCCCCTCCCCCTGGTGCTGTGCTGCTGCTCTGAAGCCTCCACAGGCAAGATCCACTCTCTGCTGTGGTCATCAGCGCCCAAAAATCTGCCAGCAGCTGCCTTCCTATCCCCTTTCCTGCCACACTCCCGTGGTCTGGCTGTCCTTGCCTTCCCCAGCCTGTGCAACAGCAATCGTGGCAGCACCAGCATCCTCCCTGCCTGCACTGCCAGAGCAGGGTGTCCCTGTGGGATCTACAGCTGGGGGGTTTGGGAATGCAGGCACCCCCTTCCTGTGCACAGCAGCTCCTCTGGCCCTGCTGGGGTGCAGGGCATGGCATTACCCTGCTCTTCCTGGGTCATGTCCTTCCCCAGAGCTTGCAGGTGACTTCAGGGTGACCACCCAGCAGCCTCTGCCCACTTGTGCCTTCGGCAGGGCCCCATGGGCTCTGTGCCCTGCTGGCCTCCCCAGGGTGGGCACTCGAGGGTGGCACTAGGGCCGGTTCAGTGGCTCCTGCCCCACCTGCCAGACGTGCAGACCCAGCCCCACGCGCCGCTGCCCAACCGTGGCAGAGCTCAGCTCTCCCCAGGGCTTCTCCAGCCCGGGGTGATGGGGGGCAGCAGCTCTGGCTGTGTCTTCTCCAGACACCCAGCTGGTGCTGCCCAGCAGCTTGTGGCCTGCAGGACCACTGTCAGGGGGATGTGGAGCTCACAAAACCCCTGCAGCTTTGCCAGGGATCCCTGCAGTCAGCCTGAGAGTTCAGGGACAACACTCCCGGGCACAGGGTGGGATTCTTGGGGTTGTCCCATGCAGGGCCAGGAGCTGCAGTCAATTATTTGTGTGGGTCTCTTTCCACTCAGGAGATTCTATGGGACCAGTCCCCCCAACACCCCCTTCCTGAGAGCCACAGCAAGGAGGCAGCTCTGGCCTGGCCTGGCCCCCTGGCTGCTCTCCTGCCTGTAGTCACAGCCATGCTGCTCCCTAAGGAAGGGGCTTCCTGTGTCCTTTCCTGCTCTTTCCCTCCTGCTCTTTGGAGATGCCTCCATCCAAGCTCCACCACTTTGCAGTGCCCAATGCTTGCACTGGCCTGGGCAGGAGCTGGGGAGGATCTGTGGGAGCCAGTCTGACAAGGGAGTGATGGGGACCAGCACTCCCAACACTTTGGGGGATTTGGGGACCCTGGTGCCATTAAAGGAGGTGGGCAGGGTGGGCAGGTGAGTGGGGCAGGGCTGTTTTGAAGACTTTGCCACGGCCGATTGTTTTGTGGGGTTGGAACCAGAAACCACAGAGCACCAGGCAAAGGTGCCTTGCTGGGGGTTGGTAGGCGGGGGTTTTTTTGTCTTCTTGTCTTGTTTGAACCAAGGGAAACAAAACAGAGGCTGTTGGGAGGGGTGAATGTGTAAAACCGTCCCGAGAGAGATGACAGGACTGGGGTGGTGCCGTCCCCGTGCAGTGCCCGCCTGCCCCAGCCGGGCGGTGCCACCATCACTGCGCCTCTGGAATGGCCCCATCTGGCAGAGTTTGGTGTCCTGGTGGTTGGGAAGGAGGTGGGGGACCTGTCCTGAACAAGGAAGGACGGCACAGGGATGGCGTGGCACCAAACCCTGCGCTCTGGGGACACCACCAGGGCTTGGCGCTGTGGAAGCCCCACTCAGCCAGCAGCTCCCAGTTCCCACAATTCTGGCTGTCACTCAGCTCAAGAGGAATATTTTCTCCCTGACGCTGCAGAATTCCTGTGGTGTGACAGTCCCTGCTGAAGGAGCCTGTTCAGTGCCACCAAGGCCAGACACAGCCCCCATTGTGGGCGCTATTTTTAGCAGCCCCGTGGGTGCAGGATGTCGTGGCAGGGTGGGAGGACACCCCACCCCTCTGAGTCCTCCCCTTGTCTTTTGTGGAGCAGGGGCTGCCCCCAGTCCCCGGCCAGGGCTGGGTCTGCTGTGGGAAGCCCTTGGATGTGTGTGGAGGGAGAAATGCCATAAAAGCTGCCTTGTGGTCCTCCACCTCACGTTTGGAGCTGCCTCCCAATCCAGGCTGTGGGAACAGGTGGTTGTTTTGGGATAACCAAGGCAGCAGACACTGTGGCCTTGGGACAGCCTGGCTCTGTGTGCTTGTACCATGGAGTGATCCCAACCTGGCATCATGATGGGGATTTCCAGCCCTGGCTGGGGTGAGGGGAAGGGTTGGAGCAAGAGAGATGGAGAATGGGCGCTGCTCCCAGCTCCTGTGGATGAGGAGGTTTGGGGTGCAGGGACAAACCTGGGAGCTTCCTGCTTGCCCTGTGACATTGAGGGGAGTGGCATTGCTGCATGAGCCACCTTGAAATCCTTTAGGAAGAGATTCCCTGCTCCCTGCTGGCTGCAGAGTGGCTCATTTGTGAAGATCCCCCTCGCAGCACTAATTACAGTGCTAATAATTACAGTGCTAATTGCAGCAGATGATGCCCTGACCTCCAGCACTGCTCCCTGCTCTGTTCCCCTCCCCGCCAGCACTGGTTTGGGGCACAGGCCTGGGCATGTGCTGGGGTTTGGCTCCTGCCACCTCGCTGCCATCTCAGAGCGGTGCCACATCTGCCAGGCTCGGCTGCCTCCCCCTCGGGCAGGGAGGGGGTGTTTACAGGAGCTGGGACATGCCTGGAGCCCTGCATAAACACATTCCTCACATAATTACCTGTCCAGCCAGAGGCATTTGGGGTTTTACGTGTGTCCTGCAGGCAGCTCAGAATAGACCTTGGGAATCCCTGTTCCAAGGATGACACTGCTTCCTTGGAAATCCCAAAGCACCCAGCAGAGCGGCACTGGGGGCACTGGCAGGAGCCTTACCTTGCTTGCTGGAGAGAGGGCAAGAATTCCTGGGTTTCCCAACACCTCTCCCTGCCAGCTGGCAACCGAACAGGAATGGCACTGGTCATTGCCTCAGGGTTAGTGAGGCTGGAACCTCCAAAGATCCTGCAGGGCCAGGATGGCCGAGGGGTGTTTTGGGGGCAGTTCCTCGCCCAAGAACCCAGCACCCAGGTGATTAATTCCTATCCCTCTTATTTTGGGGAAGGAATCAACTAAAAATCCTTGTTCTTCAGCTGGACAGGAGAGAAATCAATGGGAGGGGATGGGCCTGGCCTTGGACTCCTTGGGCTGTGTCTCTCTTAACTTGATTTGGGTGTTGGATGCTCCCTGGCTGTGTGTGGGGAGTTGGTGTAAGGTCAGATGGGCCCAGTGAACTTATCCCCTTGGGAATTCACCTGTGGAAGATCTCAGGCAGCCACTAAATCTTTTTCTCAGGGTTTTCTCTGCGTTTAGAGCTCACTGCTATAAATAGGCCTGAGCCTGGAGATGTGGTGGCACTTCAGGCCAGGCTTTTTGCTTTTCCCTTTCCACAAGAGGCGAAGGCATCATCTGAATTTCCTCCCTCATTTTGGCGTGGATAATCCAGCTCCATCCCTACTGGAGAGCGCAGTTGTGGAGTCAACATCTTGGCAGGCTCCAGAGGAGCGCCGGGCTGGAGCCTTTCCCTGCCGAGTCCCTTCCCATTTCCAGCAGCGGGAGCCGGGAGCTCCCTGCCTTGCCCCGCCCGTGGCTGTGATAACCCCCAGGCTTGGCGCCCACAAAGCCCTGGAGTGGTTCCACAGGGATAACAGGAGGGAAACAATTTGGGAAGGGCTGGATGGGACACAGTGATTCCCCTGTCCTGGAGCCAGCTCCCTCATTTCCTCCTCTCCAGCAGCTTTTGAGTAATTTTAAACTTTGGAGAAGGGGAGCAGCCCTCCCTTCCCTCCGTGGGTTAATCCCACAGCCACATCTCAGACAGCATCCATTGTCATCCCTGGAAACAGGCTGGGCTCCATCCCTTTTTCTGAGCCCATAACTCATTTTTTGGCTGCTTGAAGCTTTGCTCAGTGCTGTCAGCACTGGGATTACCCCAGTTAATCCAGCCTGTGCAATTCCCTGTGGGACAAATCATTTCCTCTTTCCTCTGGCTGTCTCATTCTAATTATTGTCATTATTAGTGATCTATTCCAAGCTGGGTTTAAACCATGGCAGGGTCTCTCCCAAAACACCTTGCCCACAGCTTAGTGCAATATTTGGGGCCACATTTGGAAGTTGCTCATCAAAGAGATTTTAGCTCCAAGGCTTCTCCTCTACCTTGGATTGGGACACAAGCCCAAGGAAGAGACAGTGTTTCAAAACTTCTCCGTGACTCCAGCCAAACCGAGCTGCAGGCTCCCCCTGGGTGCACTGGGACAAACTGGTGATGGCCAAAGTGAGCGATTGGAGGGGAGATGGAGACCAGGTGTGGAAGGAGAGGTGGAATGCCCATGGCATGGGATGCTCTGCATCACCTCGTGCCACTCCAGCTGGGTCAGGGGAGCAGCAGCCGCAGGGAGGTTCCTTATGGATTTGCTGAGGCTGTGCCAAGGTGATAACGAGGAGATCCTGGGCTGGGGAGCTCTGTGTGCCCCCGCCCTCTCCAGGAGCCGACGGAGCCCATTCCTGCAGCAACACGCCCTGGAAAGAGGCCAAGGAATTCTTGTACCTAGGTCCCCCTTATCTCGATCAACAGCGCAGAGCAAAGAGTCAAGGTCGGGAAGCGGAGTCTGCCGGAGTTCAGCCGTGGCCGGTGGCTCTTTGGCACAGAGGGATTGGTGCTGCTCCGGTGCCAAGGCAGTGACTGCTCCTGTTCGTGTGCCAGAAAAATAATCCTATTTATGTAATTCCACGTGAAGCATTCCAGGGCGTGAATATTCAGCTCTTCCTGCAAATAGGAAGCTCTGTTACCTGTAGAGTTTAATTCCCAGCTCAGCTCCTGCCCTGTGGCTGCTGGTGGCTCTTTTTGACAGAAGAAGGCTTTATTTTATTCAGTGAGCACCTCTCACATGGGAATTTTTCCCTCTCTGTAATACAATGAGCTGTGCTTTTCCTGGCATTAATATCCCATGCTTCCTTTGTCTTTCTAGGCAGTGGACCCATCCAGCTGTGGCAATTCCTGCTGGAACTGCTCACCGACAAGTCCTGTCAGTCCTTCATCAGCTGGACGGGCGACGGCTGGGAATTCAAACTTTCAGACCCAGACGAGGTAAAGTGCCCTGGAATTAAGTGCACAACCCAAATTCCTCAGAAATATCGGTGTGGATGAGCCTCTCCTCCTCCCTTTGGGCGGCCACTTTGTTCTGGTCTTGGATATATTGTGGGGAACCAAGGAATCAGAGTCTAGCTAGAAGTTTGTTGAAAACTGGGATGCAGTCACGCTTTGTAAGCAGGGGTTTGTGCCCAGAGTTGGTGGGAAGTAGCTGGAACACCTTAGGGAGAGGAGCAGTGGCAAAGCTCTTCAGATAGGCTGGGTACAGGTGAGGGGTGACTGTCCCCTGGTTTGGGGAACCGATGGGATCTTTATCCCCTTCCCTGACTGCAAGCTGGGGGTTGGTCTCTTCTGCAAGTACCAGTGACAGAACAAGAGGAAGTGGCCTCAAGTTGCACTGGGGGAGGTGCAGGTTGGATATTAGGGAGCATTTCTTCATGGAAAGGGCTGTCCAGCCCTGGCACAACTGCCCATGGAGTCCCCACCCTGGAGGGATTTAAAAGCTGTGTGCATGTGGCACTTGGGGACATGGGTCAGTGCTGGGGAACAGTTGGACTCCCTGATGTTAGAGAGCTTTTCCAGTCTAAATAATTCCATGAGTGACTGGAGCCTGCCAAAGTGCAAAAGTGACTGGCACTGGTCCATTGCACGTTGGTGTCATCTGCTTTAGAACTGGCAGAAAGTGAAGGAGGAACCTTGGGAAAGGGGTGAAGGCCTCGGGATACAAGGATATATCTGAGATAGCCCACAAAATTATCCAGACAAATCCTCATGGAGTGCTCTGCCATGTTCTGCCATTGCACAGAGGTTGGTTTTCCCAACCATCAATTCTTAAGGACGAGGAAAACCCTTCCTCTTCCTGGCGAGAAGGACACATCGCCATGGATATCCCAGCTGAGCCAGGCTGACCTTTCCTCCCTGTCCCTGCTCCCTGCAGGTGGCCCGGCGATGGGGCAAGAGGAAAAACAAGCCCAAGATGAACTATGAGAAGCTGAGCCGGGGACTGCGCTACTACTACGACAAGAACATCATCCACAAGACGTCGGGCAAGCGCTACGTGTACCGCTTCGTGTGCGACCTGCAGAGCCTGCTGGGCTACAGCCCCGAGGAGCTGCACGCCATGCTCGACGTCAAACCCGACTCCGACGAGTGACGCGGCCGCGGGGACGCCGCTGTCCCCCGGGACAGCCCACGGGACTTGCTTGGTGGTTCTTTTGTATTGATTCTCGCTGTTCTTCTGCTCGGTTTTTTGTTTTTTTGTTTTTTTATTTCCAAGGGCCACTCAGATTCAAGGTGTTGAGGATGCCGGGGGAGGGGGGGAGGAAGAGGAAACTTTTGGGAAGGATGGGCTTGTTGTTGATTTTCGGAAAGGTCCAAGACGGGCTTTTCTGGGGGAAAATTCTGAGTTTGAAGAAAGCCAAAAAAATGTAGCTCACTTAAAAAAATCAACAATCCCCTCCCCACCCTTGGCTGTTTAGAAAAAAATGCGATTGAATGGATCCCTTTGGTTGCTCACACACAAACTGACAGGGCAGGAATGACAATATTCCTGCAGATTCGAGGAATTTAAACTTTTCTCTTTTGGAAAACCAAAATGGGTGAATATTCTTGCTTTGGGGAGGGGCAATATAGGAAAAAAACCCAAGAACTGTTGTTCTTGTTCCATCACCTTTCTTTCCATTGTCTTCTTTTCTACAAGAGATAGAATTTTTTCTAGGAGGGATCAAGACTTTTTTTATTTTTTTTTTAAAGTTTTATTTTATTAAATTTTGTGCCAGTATTTGTTTTTTGATTTTTTCTTTTTCTAAATAGTCTTAAGCTCTAAGGTGGTCTCAATATTGCAATATTGTGTGTGTTTGTTTCTGTTCTGCCAGCAGAGAGTTTTATCCCAGGGAGGAAAAAGACAAAAAGAGGAATTAGTTTATGTAGACCCCACTGGAGAATTGGAATGCTGGGATTGGGATGGGAAGGAAAAGGAACTCCAAAGTGGCTCCTGTTGATGCTGGCTGTAGGTGCCACTCATGTTTCCAGCCCCACACACTGTGCTGGTTGAAATCACTGCCTTTTTTTTATGTCTGGCTGCACAAATCCTCTTAAAATCTCCATGGAAGATGTCTTTTTGCATTTTCCAAATCACTTCTTTTGCTCAAGGAACATTTTGGTGCTTACAGAAATTTTTGGGGGGAGGGGGAAAGGAGAGAACTTCCCATATTTTCAATGTGGTGAATGGAAAATATGCAAGTTAATTGAGGGGGAAAATCAGGAAAAAGTTCAAAACCCAAAGGGAAATGTTCTTTCCTTCCTGTTTCAAGCAGCTCTGTCTTTATGGCCATGTGTGGGCACAGCAGAAAGGAAATTGTCCCAGCAAATGAGATCTTTATGGCTCTTGGGCCACTGCTCCACCAGTCCTTTCAGGGTGTGGGTGACACGGAGCACAGCCAGTGTCACTGGGGATGAGGGGATTCCTCTGCCCTCCAAAACCTTCCTGCAGCTGGTTTTCTCTGGAGGGGTCATTCCTGCTGTTCCCAGTGCTCCCCAGGGCACTCTGGGCAGGCTGAGGATGAGCTCCCACTGCCCTCAGGTGCACTTGGGGGAAGTTGGAGGCTCAGAGGTTGTTCCCATATCCCAATACAATCCCAAAGCCAGATCCCTGCAGATCTGGCCACCCAAGGGAATCTTTCACCTCCCTGGGTGCATTTAAAGGCAGCATTTTGTACTTTACTTCTCTGTGTGTGCTCTTCTGTGTCTTTGGGGCACAGAATTCATTCCTGTGGGACAGGTCTGGGAGTCAGGGGGTCAGAGCTTCTGCAGAGGTGCTGCAGAGGGATTCCTGCCTGATCCCAATGGATCAGGTGGCAGGACAGGAATCTGTAAAACAGCCAGAATATTCAGGCACAACTACCCCACCCCACAGGGGCAGAGCTGGAGGGGAGCCCCATCCCAAAGTGATGCCCAGAGGTGCTGGGCTCTCCTCCTTTTCTTCTACAGCACCTCTGTATCCTAAAACTGGTCACTTTAGGGAAAGTCTGCCCCAGAATTGTTGTGTCCTTATAAAAGGAGGTGTTGGAGGGGAAATAGGCAGGCCAGGAGGGAGCTCCTGCCAAGGGGGTGGAAGCAGAGGGGCATCCAGGAAGGGAGGCTGCTACCCTCAGATGCTGTGGGCTGTCCGAAGGAAAGGGTGGGATGGATGGAAAGGAGGGAAGAGGACATGGAAGGAAGGTGAAGAGAACCCCAAGGGAGGAAAGGAATGCTGCCCATTGAGAAGTGGAACTGGGCTCATCCCCTCGGGCAGGCAGGGAGGAGGAGGATGGAGGCAGTCTGGCCAAGTTGGAGGGAGGGAAGGAAAATTGGGATATCATGGATGAGACCCCCACAGGTGAGGCCCTGGGGCAGATCCAGCCTGAGCCAAGGCTGGGCAGCTGGACAGGGAGCCAGGAGAGGTGTGAGGGCACAGAGTGCACAGGGAGGAGCTGCTAAAGAGAATCCCAACATGTAGGGTTGGATTTCCAGCAAAGGGAAAGGCGTTTTTGGGATGTTCAGGGTTGCTGCAAAGTGCCCTAAGCTTGCCCATCATGGGTCACTTAAATCCCCCTTCCAGCCTTAGAAAGGGACTCCCAGATATCCCAGTACCTGCCCCTGGCATGAGCTGTGCCCCAGGACATCCCTTCAGCTTTGCCCAGATGCTCCAGCTGAAAAAGAAAAAGAAAGGGATAAAATTTCCCTACAATAGGAGGAATTGCAGGTTTGGCTACAACCCCATCCCCCTGTCAGGCTAAATCCCTCATCCACTGTGCTTATTGCAGGTTTCCAAGCCCAGCCTGTGTGTTCCCAGTGATTTTGGGGAGATGGTTAAAGGTTAGGAAGGGTGAGCCATGGGAAGCAGCTCTGGATTTTTGGAAGAAGCCTCTGGCTGAAGTTTCTCCATCTTTTCTCCCAGCCCTTTGCCCTCCCAGCTCACAGCCTGTGAACAGTCCCAGACACATCAGCTCCATCATTTCCTATTTTCCTTTGCTTTTATTCCCATTCTAGAGGCCATCCCAGAGATGGGTGCTGTTTATACACTGGAAATGTGCAGATTTCTCTTTGTTTCTTTTGCTTTGGTTCCTTTTTCCTTCTGCTTTTCATTGCCGGCCTTTGGCGAGGGCTGTGCTGAGCCAGACAAGTTCAACCCAAACCCTCTGAGCTCCTTCAAGTTCACAAAAATTTGGTTGATTCCCACCTGCAGGCCCAGAAGGATGTATTTGAGAGGGATGATGGAGATCTGCCAGGGCTGGGACTCCCTCCTGTGCTGTTTCCTCCACTCAGGAGCGAATTTCCCGTCGCTGATGCTGTTGGAAATGGGGTCATTTTGTCTTGGTTTGGAATGTCTCAGGTGCTTTGGGTGAGTTTTTGGGATGTTTTCTGTGTCCTGCTCGTTTTCTGCTGTTTCCATGTGGGTTGGTGTCCCCTTGGCCCCTCTGGCAGAGCCTGAGCCCTGCTTGCAAATGGCTTTGGGGACAGTTGATATTTGGGAACCCAAATATAAAGGAAAAAACCCAATAATGATAAAAACCACCCCAATAATGATAAAGCCCACAAGCACTTTCCTGCTGCTGGTTTTTTCTCCATCTCCATGTGTGGGACCACCATAATCCTTGGACACTGTGGTGAGTCCAAGTGCAAATCCATGTTATTCCCACACTCCCACCATCCCAATCCAGATGTGATCGTTCTGGGGGAGAAATAACCAAACAGGGCAAAAGATAAAGAATAAAATTTCACTTTCTCCTGTCTTCCCAAACCAAATCCTCCAAAAAACAGTCCCAGAAAGCACCAGTAAATCCAGATGCTGCAGAAAACATCTCCACTTTCTGAGTTTTGATTTTTTTGGAGGGGTTTTCTCTGAGGTTTTAGGATTGAATTGCTGGTTCTTTGTGAACATTGGGAAACTGGGATGCCTTGGTGTGCTCTGCTCCCTGGTAGGGTCTATGTAACACCCAGGAACTGTTGTCTACATTCCAAAGAGGTTTAAATAAAGGATAAATCTATGTATACATATATGTTATAATGGAATATCTCCAGGAATTAACTGCCTCAGTAAAAAAAGAAAACAAAAAAAAAAAAAATAAGGAAGCCTTTTTTTGTTTTATTTTGGTTTAACACTTTTTTTTTAAGCTGATAAACTTAGAAGTAAGAAAAAAAAAGAGATTGTTATATTGTGCTGTTTGACTATTTTCCAATGTGTATTTTCATATAATTTATATTTTTTAAAAGTGGGAAAAAAAAGTTTAAAAGTGAGATTTAAAAAAACAACAAAAAAAAACAACCAAGGAAAAAGCAGGTGCTTTTTTAAAAAACCTGAGCTGAGGTAGCTTAGAGATGTAGCGATGTGTGTGTGTGTGTCCGTGTGTTGTGTCTGGTTCTGTTTGTTTTTTTTAAAGGATTCAAAAAAATAAAATAAAATCCCTCCTCCATTGAATTCCTAGAGAAGGAGGGGATTGGTTTTGTTTTAATTGCTGATGCTGGCACATCATTTTGATAGAGAGTTTTTTATATACTGTAGCCTTATTTCATACCGTATTTTAAACCATGTGAAATTAAAAGAAGAAGAATTCCTAACCCTTGGTGTCCATGTGATTATTCCTTGCCTTTCCTCTTTAGATTTGGGACAGTAAGTGGGAAAACTATGCAAAGCCATAGAAATTCCAGCAATTTCTCTATTTTTCCCATTATTGAAATTAGGTTTTTACAGGGAAGAAGGGCCCAGCTGACATGGCAGCCCATGGTGGAGCGATGCTCCCCACGGCTCTCTCTCTCTCTGGGATCGTGTATCCACATTCCAGGCTTTCCAAACCCTCTTTCATCCCAGGTCCTCACTGGGAGTGTGGGATATCTGTGGTTCATTAGCCCAAATGAGCTTTGAGAGTGGCATTTTCCTCAGCAGGATCTTGGGGAATTTGTGTGGCCATCTCTCCAGATCCTGTGGCCACCAGTGAGAAGATGTGCTGGGAATTCACTTTCCTCCTGGAGACCTCAGGCTGTGGCCCATGGGGAGGAGAAATCCACCTTGGCACTCTCCAAATCCTTCACCATTGTGCTTCAGAGCCTGGAAAAAACCACACCTGAATCCACTATGGAATATCCTGGGTTGGAAGGACTCACACCGATTCCAACTCCCAAGCCTGCACAGGGGTTGGGATGATTTTTCCAAGGAATTTTATGTTGGCTCTGGTGTCTCCTTGTCCTCATCAAGGCAGGAGGAAAACTGTGCTGTGCCCAATTGGATGGGGGTCGATTGGAGCCTGAGCCTCTGGAAGTGGTGATTAATGAATCCGGCATTTGGGAGACGTTCATGGAGCAGGAGCTGAGGCTTATCCCAAAGAGCCTTCGTGATGGGAAGCTCCCAAGGGACCCCAGTGACGCTGGATTGACTGAGTCAGCGCCAAGTGGATCAGACCCACTGTCCAGGAATGTGACGCTCGGGTTTGTTGGATACCAGGAAGAGTGGCCAAGTCACGGGGGGATGCAACGGGCGGATCCAGGATATGGAATTCTCTCCATTTATAAGGACTTGTAGCCATGTAGGGAACAGCATCCCGGGATACTGAAGGATGGGAGTGTAAAATCCTGGTGCTCCTCACGGCAGCCGGGGCGCGGTCCTGGGACATCCACGCATTCCCGAGGCTCAGGCGATCCCTGACGGCGGAGGGGCCGGAGCCAAAGCGGGGACAGCCCCTGGGCAGCGCCCAGCGCGCTCCATCCTTCCCCCGGAGCCTCGGAGCTCCAAGCGGGAGCGGCGCCCGCCTTTCCCTCCGCCGCCGGAGAGCCCGCGGGCCCCTGATCCTGACTCGGCTTTTCCATCGCCGCGGGAGCCGCCGGGGCTCGTGCTCGGCTGTCCCGGGAAAATAAACATCCAGCGGCTCCTTTCGGCTCCTTTCCCCTCCTTCCCGCTCCTTTCTGCTCCTTTCGCAGCGCCGCTTCCAAGGGCAGCCGCTGCCGCGACTCCGGCTGGGGAGAGCAGCCAAACTCCGAAGGGGCGAAGGCGCCCCAGCTCTCGGGGATTTTCCCTCCTTGCAGAGCTGAGGATGCCGCAGGTCCCCGCAGCCCGAATCCCGCATTCCCCAGGGACTGCAGCCTGTGGAACGCTCCCACTAAAAACACCCAGGGGCCTGCGGGCAGCCCCCGTGCGCCCGGAGCTCCGCGGGGAGCGATGCCCATTAAGGGCCCCGCGTTAATTATGGACCCCATTAACCGCCCTGCGCCCCCACAGGAAGGGGGGTGGGGAGGAGGGCACACGGAGCAAATGTGCCCCCCTTGATGCCGCTGCCCTGTCCCCACAGCTCCTTTGCTCTGTGCCACCAGCGACTGCAGTGAGATTTGGGATGGGGAAGTGGAGTCTGGGGAGGGAGCCAGAGCTTTCTCCACGGAAAAAAAGCATCACAGCCGCAGCTCTGGTCCCCAAAAATCCATCCCTTTTGCAGCATCCTAGAGTCAAGCTGTTAGTAAAAATTCAAGGGAATTTGGAATCAGAATATCATTATTCAGGTTGGAATTCAGGCTGCTCCAAGACCATTGAGTCCAACTGTTTTGTAGATCGTGGAATAAATGAGCTTCATGATAGAACTGAGCTGAGAGGCAGGAGTTTGCTGGGAGTGATGTCCTCCCCAGCAAGAAAATCCTGCCTGTGTGTGGAATGGCTCCTGGAGGAGGATTTTCCCGGTGTGTTGGCCCCAGGTGCTGCTGTGTGGCTGCTCAGGTGTGGGATTGAACAGAGCCAGAGAGGGCAGAAGGGTTTTCCCAGACTCCAGCATGTGTTTATCCAGGGATGCACACCTCCAGCAGCACAGCAGAGCAGGAGGCAGCGTTTCCCGAGGGATACCTGCAGGATGGAGAGGGTTTCTGTGCTCAAAACCAGCCCAGAGCTACACCATGAACTGCTGCTCCAAGCAGAGACCAGAGAAGAAAAGGGACATATTCAGGTCGGTGTCTTGAAATGAGACATTGAAAATGGTGTTTGAGGGACATCGACATCGAAACTGGAAGAGGAATTACTGAAGGCTGAAGCGAGGGAAGGGCTCTCTGGAAATCCCTGAGATCCCAGGGAGGTGGAAAGAGGCGGTGGAAAAGGGGAACAGTGAATTCAAGGGGAGGCAGTAGAAGGAGGAGGATGGGGTGCTGAGCAGCAAGGTATGAGCTTGGCTCCTTCCTGGGTGATGTTTTCTGGATGATCTCTAAGATCCCTTCCAAGCCAAAGCATCCTGTGGATCTGTGCGGGATGTGCACACCCTTCCACTCATGCCACTGACGGGCACAGCGAGCAGACGGAGATTTGGGGCTGCTGGGAGGCACTGGGACACTTTTGGTGCCCGCTCCTCCTCCCGGGCTGGCCGTGCAGGGGGTGCTGCCGGGGTTGCCTTTCGGAGTCAGCACTTTCCGCTGTTTGCTTTCCTCCCCCGGCTCCCTCCCGCCGAGCCCCGGCCTCTGAACCTCATCCAACAGCAACTTTCCGTCTCTTCCAGCGGCCTTTCCCCGCTCCCGGCAGCGCGGCCGTCCGCTGGCCTCGCTTGAAAGCCACTCCCACCCACAATGAGCCTTTGTGCCAGGTTGCTCCGGAGGGCAGGAATTCGGGATTGCCGGGACACGGGGCCGAACCGCCTGTGGCGGGGCCGAGGGCCTCACGGGGAGCCCGGGGCCAGGGGTGCTGCCCCAAATTCTGCATCCCTGCGCAGGGATGCTCCCCAAAATGCGGAATCCCTGGCAAGAGGATGGTTCCCAAGAGTTCCTGGGATGCTCCCCGAAATTCTGCATTCCCGAGATGCTGCATCCCTGCAGTAAGGATGGTCCCCAAAGTGCAGCATCCCCGGCAAGAGGATGCTCACCAAGAATCCCTGGCACAGGGATGTTCCCCAGAATTCTGCATCCATCAAAGATGCTTCCTAAAATTCTGCATCCCTGGGGTGGGGGGACTCCCCAAAATGCTGCATCCTTGAGGTGACAATGCTCCCCAAAAGTCTCCATCCCTGGGATCAGGATACTCCGATAGCTGATGTATCCCTGGGCAAGGATGCTCCCCAAAATCCTGCATCTCTAGGGTAGGGATACTCCCCAAAATTCTGCATCTCTGGGGTAGGGTTGCCTCCTGAGATGCTGCATCCCTGGGTGAGAATACTCCCCAAAATTCTGTATCCCTGAGGTGGGGATGCTCCCCAGATGTTGCATCCCACTCCTCCCTTCAGCATCATTTTGGGAAGGGGAGAGGACACTCCCAGCCTGGTCATGCTGAACTGGGCTTATCTTTTCCTTAAGACAGGGCTATCTTTCCATGGGGTAAATTTCCCATTTTCCCATTCCCTGAGCTTGGCTTGCTCTTGATGGACCCAGGAGAGCCACTCCCTCCTCATCCATGCTCATTCCTTAACTGTCTTCCCACATTCCCCTTCTCCTCCACCCCTCCTGCCATCCCAAACCCTCCACGCTCCTCCTAGGCTCATCCCTGGCATCCTCCATCCCACATCTTCCTGCTCCAGCTCTGGCACAGTGGAAAAGGCATGGCAGGAACGGGGCTGTGGATTTTCAGCTCCCATTAATGACATTTCCCAGCTGGAAAGCACGAGGTGAAGCCAGAGCCACGCAAGGCCTTGGCTCAGGGCAGACCACCACCGTGCCCAGCACAGACCTCTGGCTAGCCCGCAGCTCCAAGCCCAAATCCAGGGCTTGGAGGGAGCTGGGAGCAGGCTGGGAAGGCTGGAGGGGAGAGCAAAGTCTGCTGAGCTCCAGCCCTGCCAGAGAAAGGGTTTCTTTTGGAGCACGGAATCATCCTCTCCAAGAAATAATAACACTAAAATTCCCCACGTTGAGGTTTTTCTTTGGGGTTTTTTATGTTTTTCCCCTTCCCTGTTCTGGTTGCTCATGAAAAATTCCCAGCTGGTGCTGGCATTGCTGTCCTCGAGCCAGGGGCTCTTCTCCAGGGGGAGAATCCTTTGCCGAATGAGCCCAGAAAGCCAAGCAGGAAAAGGCTTTTCTTCCTGTCTGAAGGGCAGGAGGGGCTGGCAGGGATCCCCCAGAGGAGTTTTGGGATGCAGGATCTGTGACTTGGGGAGCCCTTGGGAAGTTTGGCCTCTTTCACCACCTTTGCCTCAGTTTCCTCAAGTGCAATCCCAGATCCCAAACCTGCCTTAAACACATGAACATTGGGGGTCCCTGTTNTAAATTCCCCACGTTGAGGTTTTTCTTTGGGGTTTTTATGTTTTTCCCTTTCCCTGTCCTGGTTGCTCATGAAAAATTCCCAGCTGGTGCTGGCATTGCTGTCCTCGAGCCAGGGGCTCTTCTCCAGGGGGAGAATCCTTTGCTGAATGAGCCCAGAAGGCCAAGCAGGAAAAGGCTTTTGTTCCTGTCTGAAGGGCAGGAGGGGCTGGCAGG
>VYXF01012386.1:484735-499754 GCA_013397295.1 Polioptila caerulea | reverse complement strand
TGAGACGCTGCCGCGGGACCAAACAAGGACAACAAGGCAGGAGCGGGGTTCTGAACACCATGTTCTTTTCATTTTTTTTTGTAGTGCGTTGCGGTTGAATAACTCTCAAACCTTTCACGTGTGGTTTTAGAATTAACCAACNACTGCTGACGCCACACCTTCAGTGCTGTGTCCAGTTGGGGGCCCTCAGTTCAGGAAGGACATTGAGACGCTGCCGCGGGACCAAACAAGGACAACAAGGCAGGAGCGGGGTTCTGAACACCATGTTCTTTTCATTTTTTTTTGTAGTGCGTTGCGGTTGAATAACTCTCAAACCTTTCACGTGTGGTTTTAGAATTAACCAACTCTCATTTCTTTTTTTTTTTTTTTCATTTTTTGTCTTTCTGCTTTACTTAATTAGTTCTGTGTTTTCTGGAGGTTCTCAAATTTCGTGCCTCGAAGCTTCTCTCTATTTTTTTTCAGGCAGAGATTGTCCTCATTCATTTCAGACATTAGAGTGAGGAAGTCGGAGGAGCCTGTGTTTTTGGAGTAGGTGTTGGCCATAGTGTCAGGAAGTAAATCACCTTTTAGCACTGTAGTACCACTAAATAGGGGCAGTGTTTTAAAAGGACAATAGTTTGGCAGCGCAAAAATTATCGTTTCCTATAGTGAGATCCAAGATTCCTCTTGCCTTAGGGCGTTAAGCTGCGTTGGACTTGTGCAGGAATTGCTGGTGTGGGAGTAATGATGCAAGTTTTTTCTATAGTGGTGTTTTCTTTCAAAAGTGAAAGCCGTATAAATTTAGGGAAAGGAGGGCAGACAAGCCCTTGCTCTCTTTTAACTAATGCAGTATTTCTTTGACGTCATACATTCATCAAATAGGAAGTATTTTTAGCCAGAAATGGCAACTAGAAATTTTCAGACATCATATCAGTATAAGATCTACAAATAATCTGTGTATGTAGGAGGGCGTGAACTTTGTGTTTCGATGAAAGTTCCTTTTCTGACTTAAAGATCACTAATGTGACGGACTTGTCAAGCAGGTCTTGCTCTAGTTTGAGGGAACTGTTTTTTGCCCTTTGCATTTAAATGTTTCATTGGGCAAACAGTAATAGTGGTAAAGTTATTGTAGTACAAGTTAGCCTATTCTCATTTTTTGTGTCCTGGAAAACACTTTTTTTTCTTTAAACTCTGTTGTGTTTTTTTCTTATTTTGATACACTAAATAAGAACAGACAGGTGTTAGTTCATATAGTATTCTTTGTATTAAAACTTACTTTGAAGCATTTGCCACTTTAGAAAGGAGAAAGTGAAGGTAACTGCCTGCAGATTTCAGGGTGACTCCTGAGCTTTATATTAAAAATAGAGTATTACCCATCTAGTAAATCAGCAGTAAAAAACTGGTATTTTGTAGCACTGGGCAAAATTCTGAATCTTATGCAGGTGGCAGTGCTTCAGGTTGGCTTAAATAACACTTTCTTTAATGTTGTGCTTTAAGTTTTGTTAGTTGACTTTTGACTTCCCTATGTCTGCTTTTCCTTTTCCATTCTGAGCTGAGTTGGTTGATGTAGTTCTGTGTTTATCTGCAGTTGTTTGTTTGTGTGATGTTTAGGCCTTCATTTAAAACAACCCCCTCATGTAATGGTGGATGATTATGAGGGGGTTCTCCATATGATGAACTTGTGTCTTAACATGAAAATGTCAAATTTAAATAAAACAGTTTCTACATAAAGTGCAAACTTGAAGCTACACAGAGAGAGTTTTATTTGCTGCTTCTGTGGCACGAGAATTTTCTTTTTTCTCTACCTTTGTGTTGATCTCCTCTGAAACTCAGGTGAGATCCTTCAGATAGGCTGTAACAGGATACTTTAATGCCCTCTGGATTAGATACTCTTGATGTGATATTGATTGCTGCAGCTTTAAATAATCATTACAGGTGTGACCTAATACATTAAGCTAAGTTTGATGCTGGATGATAAACCTCTGTTTTCAAGTTAAAGCCATCTCCTTTGGTTACACTAGGAAATTAGAAAAGGTAGAGTGGCAAGGAATTATGTGACTTGTTTTGCTTAGTTGGGGAAATATTGCTGTGTTCTGTTGTGTTTAAAAAAAATGTGCTTGTTTTATTTTTCTTAAGCTGTTTTTATGCTTTTGGAAACTCAGGGATGAAGCAAGATACTATCATAGAAATGAAAAGCTTTTCATACTAGAAGTAGTATTAGAACTAAAACAATTTATTACGGGAACTCTTCTTCCTTTACAGTCCTTGCAGTGTTCTCTTAGTCTTGTTTGCTTTCCCTGTTAATGCACTGAGGTTTGTATGTAAAGAGTTCTTCATAATGTAGGGTCTCTATANGGGGGGGGGGGGGAGAGAGGAGGTGCTTTAATTGTATGTCTTGAAAAGTATTTCAAATCTTCCAAATGCAGGCTGCTCTGCAAAAGCACTACTTTTCCCACCTCTACTAAGCTGCAACTAAAAATGGTTGAAGGTCTGTTTATTTGGGAGGAGAGGATACTGCAGCAGTACTGCAGAACAGCTGAGAAAACTTGTGATAATTTTTAAATTTTGCAAGTTTGTCTTGTGACAATTTGCAGTTTCAGTATTTTCCTTGAAGAGAGCCTTTTCAGGTTGTATGGACTGCTCTGATGTTTTTAGGATTGTCCTAATAGTTTTCAAATCTTTGTGCTTACCTGTTACTTCAAGAGACAGCAAACTTGGATATCTAGTGTTTTGTCCAAACTATGGATGAATTCTTTGAAGGACTATCTTTAAAAACATTATATTTTCCAGGTCTGTGGAGACTTCACTATCGTATTACTGTCCTATAATCCTTAAATGTCCTTTAGGAAATAATTTAATATCAATGCTTTCAATAGATTAAAAAGAATTCTCTGGCTCTGGTGATACATTCTGTTTCAGAGATTTTGTCTCGTTTTTCTGCCTCACCATGTCTGAAGAAAAGACTTGTTAATAGGAACTGAGAAGTTGTGTTTTTGAATCTTATTTCAAGAAGGCATCTCCAGGGATGCAGCTGAAGTGTGTTGTATTGGTTTGTTTCCATATCTGGATTAGTAATTGGACAAATACAACGACAATTGGAAATACAAAACTAGTTTTTTTTAAATTTTTGTATTTCTGCAAATTTAATTATTTTAAGGAACCAGGTTTTGCTTAAGTTTATTTTATTCTGACTCCTGTCTGTTCTTTCTAATAAGTGTTTTTCACTTTTTTTTTTGGGCAGCCGTTTCTTAACGTTTAATTGTAGTGTGTCCCTTACTTGGCAATCTTTTGCTCAGGGGTGATTTGCAGACTAAAGTAGCTTGCTCATGCAAGTTAATTTTTTTATCACATGTTAAGCCATGTGCTCGTGTGTAGGGGTGAGGGGAGGGCAGAGAAAGGGAAGAAGGCAAGGATTGAGTCTCCATGCATGTGCTGGAAGTCACCTGAACTGCTGAGAGATTAAACAAACCAATAAGGGAACTGCCCAAAATGAGGAATTAAATATATTTGTCACAAAGATTGACATCTATCTCTAGTTTTTGTTATGTTGTGAAATCTATTGGCAAACATCATGATTACATTTTAAGAGACAAAAAAATGCATAAAAGGAAGGGGGGAAAAAAAGGAGGAAGGGGCAGGAGAGTTAGTCTGGCCTGAAGAGGATGGATGACTTTCTAGAGCCCACTTTGAAAAAGTACTGACAGATTCAACAGCAAATGGCAAATGGTGAGGAGTGTTTTTCCAGAGTAACGGGTGCCAGATGTAGCCTGTCCTTTAACTTGATAAAATAATAGTTTAAATGTAGGAATTTTGTTATCTACACTTAATAAATGTGTCTGTGAGGAGTTCTGTGGGAAATTGTGCAATAACCTGTTAAAATGGTGGCTGGTAAACTGGACAGGGAATGACTTAAGGGGAGAGCAAGAAGCTCTATGTAGGAGAGGATTGGTCTGTTAATACAGATCCTCAGGGTTTGTCTTGAGACTGTTCTTCAGGATGAATGAAATGCTGTGACCCAGGATTAAGAGACTTTGGTAGGATGGAGGAGTAGATAATTTTTGGAAGAACTGGATGGTCTCAACAGCCTGGAATGGAAGGCAGGGCACAGTCCCAGTAACACAGAGGGAAGTTCATGTGCTAATGAGAGTTGCTATGAAGGAGAAGCTCTTAAAAAAAAAAAAACTCAACACCCAGCTGTGAAAATATTGCGTCACAACAGGCTGGCCAATAAGCAGGGAATGTGTGGAGGCTGTGGAAAAGGCTTGGTTTCAGTGGAAAGGAAAACTAAGCTGTTTTAAGATGGAGAGCTGACAGCGCTGTAGGCCATAAGTCTCATGTGGGATTGGCAGGAAAATGCCAGGTTTGACTTACTCCTGTTGATTCTCTCACTAAACTGAAATGATATAGTTTACGTCAATTTTATCGCTTCTAGAAGGTTCTGGAAAAGATGTCTGATACTCCTGTATTTAAAGACTTGTTAGTTTCTGTTAATGAAAATAATGTTTATAGTAGTTCTGAAAAGAAATAACTTTCTTTTATTCTGGGTCATAAATTTTGGTGTCACAAACATGACATGTACAAGAAAATGGATCGAAGTTGAGAAACAGCATTGAGTTTTATTCTGAAGCAGGGATGTCATGATCAAGTGAGATCATCTGCAAATTGTTACTTAGAACATTGTGGAGGCATTTACAATGAATTATTTCACTTGTAGATATTACCATTTAAATGTGGTCTGTGAAAGACTTCCTGGAATGAGTGTTTTCTCATAGATATGGAATCCAATGTAGGAGTCTTTCCAAGAAAATGGATTATTAATGTAGTTCAGGACTCTGGCAGCCATTTAACAAAGAGGCCTTGAAGGCTTCTTTGAAGTGTGTCAGAAGCTAGGTTGTCTACCTTCTTTTTCTTGTTTGCATTTGTCTATAGTTTCCATTTGGGGTGGGGGAAAACCTTGGTCTGACACCTGGATCACCTGTTTTCAAACTGTTATAGAAGAGACAAGAACTTTTAATTTCACTTAGTCCTGGTATGTATAAAATGAGCTAGGGTACTGTACTTGTCTTATATAGCTGCATTCCTTTTCCTGTACACTTATTTTGAAATCTGGATAGTTCAAACTCATTTTCTCCTGTTCCATTGTGTTTTCTTCATTGGCATGTATTAGGGAAAATATTAACATTAGTGATTTTTATCAAAAAGAAAAAAATACAAAAAAGTATGGTAAAATCAAGATGATGTATAAAGAAAAAATTTTCTCTTCCTCTGAGTATATTTGTCATTGCTTTGGATAGAAGACTGAAAGTATGAGAAGGAGACAGCAATTTTAATTCAAGGTATGTTGTGTTTATCTCTATAACAGACAGGTTTTCTAAGGAATCCCAGTTAATCTAATATTGGATCATTGGTGAAAGTCTCCAAACCAAATAATAAAATAGGTAAAAGCTTTAAAATCCTTATTGTAGAGTGTGTGCACAGTGGAGGATTGGTGTCTTTCTTATAAACAAAGTTTAGGATCAGAAGAACATGTTGGACTCAACAGTGTTTCAAGTAGAAGCAATAATACAATGGTTTGAAGAGTGGGGGTACCTTAAAGGAATCTGTTCATCTTTCATGTGAAATATAATCCTGAAGGAATTTATTTTCTTTTATGCTTTGATGTAAATTTGACTTATCTGTTTCTCTCAGATAAACAAGGGTGATCTCTGAGGCAACTGGATATCAGTTCTTGGATTCTGCAGGCAGTGTCATTTTCATTCCTTCAGGGAGAGAAGGGAAAGAGACAATGCATAGGGTTATAAAGCACTCGATGCTCATCCTTACACAGACCTGCTTGCAATACTAAAAAACCCCAAATCTATATTTCCAGTTACTGTGTTTTTTCTATTCCTTTGTGTGATTCAGTGCCATCTGATCTTACTAGGCTGAATCCCTCTGCATGAAGCCTGTAATGCTGCTCTAACAGTACCAAGTGCCCAGTCCCTTGGGGACTTTGCACTGGAGGTGAGCTCCCAGCCCCTGACACGGATCTGATGATCCGAGTGCTGTCTCGCCGAGGTGCTGGAGAGATCTCAGGCTCTCCTCCCAAACTCCATGATGGTAGCTCTGTTTGCATTCCGTGCCTTTTCGTACATCCTCGCTGTGACAGGCATCAGGGGAATCACAAAGGCAGCAGATGGTCTGTGCACAGTTCCCTCAAGCATAAAACAACATTTCTGTACTTGTTGTCAGGACCTTAAATTGCACACTGTTCTGTTTGATTAGTTTCAAACCCTGCATTGGCCATAGGGGCTCCAATGAGAAATATTTGCATATCACAAAGTTGGGAGCAAGGGCTGAATTAAAGTGGCAAGCAACTGGATTGAAACTAAATTCTAAGTGGGAGTTGTATGCACTCATTTTTAACAAGGGTTTATTTTGTTATTTTTAATGAAAGCAATGACCTCTACTGGAATTGAACAAGACACAGGTTGTGTGCAATGTATTTGTGGGTTTTTTTGCTATTTTCCCCTCACCAAATATACTGGAGTTCTTCATTTATGCCTAAAACCTAGACTGAAAAAAACCCCTGTAATACTGTAACATGTACACCTAAAATGTGTATTCAAATGTAAGCTAAAGAATATAAATTCCAAATGAGTTTATTATCCTTAATGTTGCTCTGCTGCTATTCAAGTAAACATAATGTATTAGTTGCTCATTGAATGCAGTACCACTTTTAAAAATTCAATTTGCTGTGCAGGATTTTTCCCAAGATACATTAGATAATGTCAAGTTTAAATCTCTATGTGAGTCTACAGAGATCACCATGCAGATGGAGCTGTGGAAAGCCAAAGGAAAGATTTTCATAAGCACACTGGGCTTAAACAAATCTGTTTAATTTGTTTTCCTCCTAGCCCCTGTCTTCAACAACTTGAATTCCTCAGATATTCGAGGTTATTTTGTAAGTGTTTAACACTGAGAAAGTGGAAATGCAGCCTGAACAAAAGGATTGTTATTTTAAGGGAGGAATGTTTTGCAAGCGGGGGGAACAAACAGAGGTACAAGTTCATTATCATGTGAATTCAGACAAAATGTTTTTCTTCTGTGTCTATGCTAGCCAAAAGTGATTGCTTCCCCCAGTTTGTCCTCCCCTTGCTGTGTGAGGAAATTGCAGTAACAAAATCTGGGATCTTGTGCATCTTCACATGTTTTGTTACAAAATGGAAGTTTAAACACTTTGCTTTTTGTAATTTTGTCAGCAGATTCAATAGGGGAAAAAAATCTGATTCAGATGGAAATTTTTATTAGGTCAGGGCTGTAACATCGGCCACTGGTGAGTGGTAATTGGGATTAGAGGAAATTTCTTGTGTTTAATGGTTAGTTTATTATATTATTTAATGGTTTAAGATTAGTTACAAGGATACTGAGAAAACGCTTGGGCTGGGGTTGGCTGGGGTCTCATGGTCGGTCATGAGCTCTTTCTGAGCTCCTGTTGCTATCAGTGCATTGTCCTGTTGCCACAGTGCAAGGGATAATAAACTGCAAAGACTGGCAATGCTTTGGTAGATAGATATATAGAATGCATTTTATCTGTTCAAGCACTGATGAAAAGCAGGACCTGAGCTGATACTTTGCTAGTGTAAACCAATTCTTGTGTTTGGTCAAGATATTTTCTTAAGGCATTAAAAGAAAAAAAAGCGGAAATTTGTCTCTTCAAAGGGCTTTAGTACAATTACATGGTAGTAAATGCATCAACAAATATTGACTTTGGTTGGTATTTGAAATATCTCTTAAAATCATCCCAAATCTTGCTAATTGATTGGTGCCTTGCATAATTTCTTGTCATTTCAGTGTGTAGGCAGTAGAGTATGTGAGCAGTTGTAACCATGGTCATGATGTCAGTTTTGCAAACACATGGATAAACTTGCTTATGGGAGAGTCACACCCCACTTGTGTTTGTGACCTGAGACTGGTACAGTGGGTAAAAACAAGCTGAAATACTTGTAGGAAGAACAAAAATCAAGCAAACCTTGAGAAATATTTGGAATGAGAATTATTGTGTGTTTACAGCCAATGCAGTGCTAACAGAGCCAGGACGTGTGGTATGTTAATGTTTGGGTTTGGTTTTTTCATGTCCACTTAAATCTAGTGATGGCTCAGATTTTTCTCTACACGTCTCTTTGGTGCTAGGGGTAGTTAACCGTGTCATACTAAACACTCTTGGAGTTGAAAATGTTCCTTGATGTATTTATATATTCTGAAACTCAGCTGTGCATGCTTTTTCTTCACCACTGAAATACCGTGACCACAATTGAATGGAAATTGCTTAGTTCGAAGGAACTGATACAATTTTATCTGTTTGCTCAGCTGTAACTCACAGCAAGAAGTAGGCATGGACTCTGGACTGAGGGGTGTGCCCCTATTATGTTTGAAAATTTGTGTTTGATAATTGAAGTTAGGCGTCATGAGAACCTCATAAACAGAGATGAAATTCAATATGTAAAGTACTCATTAGGTTTCCTTGTGTGGCCTTTTGTGAACTGTCTTGCAGATCACGCCTCTTAAATCCTTATGTGTGAGTAGATTAGATTTAGGAATGAGTGGCCAAGTCCCTCCTGTTGTTAGGAGTTTGGATGCTGTGCAGGGTAAATCCATCTTCTCACCCTACTGGTTGGCCTCTCATCATCTCTGTAATGAACAAAGAGTGAGGAAATTGTAGTAAATCCCTAAGTGTGTTTTGTGGTTGTGATGCAACCACACTTGCNATGAGAACCTCATAAACAGAGATGAAATTCAATATGTAAAGTACTCATTAGGTTTCCTTGTGTGGCCTTTTGTGAACTGTCTTGCAGATCACGCCTCTTAAATCCTTATGTGTGAGTAGATTAGATTTAGGAATGAGTGGCCAAGTCCCTCCTGTTGTTAGGAGTTTGGATGCTGTGCAGGGTAAATCCACCTTCTCACCCTATTGGTTGGCCTCTCAGCATCTCTGTAATGGAACAAAGAGTGAGGAAATTGTTAGTAAATCCCTAGGAATGTTTTGTGGTTGTGGTGCAACCACACTTGTCATTTTGTGTGTGTACATAGATATGTATTAAATGGTACCAAATGAGCTTGGTAGAGATTATAGCTTGTGTGCTTTTCTCTAGAGAAGCAAGAACATCAGGTGTGGCCTGGTGTTAGAATTGTGGATCACAGGAATCAATTAATGGTCTAATAAAACACCAGTCTGGTTGCCTTTAGTCTGCTCTGCTCTTGTCTAGAATGTCTGCTGTACAAGCAACTACAAAATCACAGTTTATAAATTCACTTAAAATATTGCAGATCTCTTACTGATGAAAGACTGCTCCTCTAAGGAAAGGTTTATTAAAGAGACAAATCTTACATGAGAAGACTGCAGAGGAGAGATGCATTTTGCTGTACTTGTATGACAGAACCTATGAGGATGATACAAACTCTGAGTCTTTTCTCCCAGCCCCTGTGTTGGAGGAATGGTAAGGTTGGAATCCTGCAGTTTTCTGAAGTAGTGTCTTGGAAGTGAGAGGAATGAGTACCAGACTGAGCCTTCCTTTAGGAGAGGAACCCCTGGTCTTGAGGTAGATGTCTGCAGTGAGTTTTAGTAGTGTTGCTAAACAGAATATGTATATTTTAAAACAAATGTAACTGTGTTCCAATGGATTCCCTGTGTAATACTTCCCAGGTGCTGATGGTGCAGTTCATAATCTGGACATGTGCAACTGTAGTTTTCCTGACAGTCTGAGTTCCAGTTCTGTACTACTGGCTTCTATAGCAATTGAGAGAGCCAAGTGGCAGAGCAGTTAACTGTGGATGGATGCTGAAAATGTCTGAGAATAGATTGCTAGTTGTGTTATTTTTTTTTTCTTTTTTCTGTGGAAACTATGTCCTTTAAAAATTGCAGCTGGAGGCGTGGAGTTGCTCCAGAGTGAGCTGGTCTGGGATTTGGCTGTGGGTTGCTGCTGATACCTGCTCCAGTTGCTCAGAGCACAGAGGATAATTTCAGGTTCAGGTTGGCAGCACAGAGGTCTTGCAGGGAAGGCTGGAGTAAGATTTCTGGCATTTTCTGATCTTCTGCCTCATAGCTGGTGTGCTGAGTTTTCAGGCCTCTCCTGCTTAGAATATGGAGAATGAAATATTGTGAAGTAGGGCACTCCACACCACAGCCATCACGCTTGTCTGCTTCTCTGCTTTATTGCAGTGAGTAATTACAGCTCTTATTTACAGATAGCTTTACTACTACCCTCCATTTTAATCTGTTCTTTCATTGGTATTGGTAGAAGTTTGGTTGTGGGTGAGCTTTTTTGAGAACAATTACTATCCTCAATTACAGATGAAAAACAAAATAATAAATTTTGCCACAAAATTTTTGTGGGTGATAAGATCACGTGTGCCTCTAGCATACCTATAAAATGCAGTGATTACTGCTAGTGCTACTCACTCAGTGACTTATGTGAAAGCTGGATGCTGGCTCATGGAGCAGAGTCTCATTCAAAGTGTATTGGGAGTGATGGGAAGGTTCTAGGGGGTTAAATGTGGAAATTTTTTAATGTTTATTTTCCAGTAATGGTGATTTTAGTCTTTGTAGGATCTGGGAAGCTTAAGTTGTCAGATGCATTTAACTGTGTTAATCCTCTCTGGCTGGAACAATTGGGCTCTGAGAATCCCAAATAGTGAATGGTATTGGTTACTGTACTTCTAAAATACTCATATAACACTGCTTCAGGTCCACAGTCAGGAAACACAGGAAATGCAAAGTTAAAAGTTTTAGTTCTTCTCTGTCCATTGCTGATATTTTTGCAGATTTGAGAGTGGTTTGGGTTAATAATTGTTTAGCCAGAAGCAGAACCCTTAAATATATAAATTCTATTCTTTGCAGAAAAATTATTCTAAAGATGTTTGCTGGATAAACATTGCTTGTGTTTTATTTTAATTAAGATGAAATTATGGAATCAAATTTAGAAAGAGGAAGATAAGTTGCTCAAGGTAGCCCCATTTTCTTCTTAAAATGGTGCTTGGGCTTTATTTGCAATGGTCTTTTTGAAGTACCTTTTGGATAAAACATGGTACTAAGGAAGCAGCATGGGACTGTCTGTGGAAGTGTCTCAAACTCATAAAAAAGCTACATTTAAGGGAAAGAGATAGGAAACAATAGGCAGGCTGAGATCAGAAGATATTGATCCCTTTGACCTCACTGAAATGAGTGTGGGTTTTGACTTGTGTGTTATTAGTAGCAGGAATTGACTTTAGCTAAATAAAATTCTCTGTTCTCTGGGAAAAAACTGGCAATGGTGAAAACTGGTAAAGTGAAGGAAAAAGTGTAAGGTATTCTGGTTTAAAAAAAGAGAGCTTGTGGTCAGAGGGAGCAACAAAATAACCTTCACTTTTCCTTTTGAAAAGTGCTTTTTTCATTCCAAGTGCAAATGCTTTACCTTGAGGTATGACCTTTGCGGTGAGCAGTTTTCTGAAACATCTTTCATGTGATGTGCCCAATGGCACTGGCAATGAAAATACAGTGTATTTTTAAATATTCTCAAAATAGAAATTACTGAACTCGTCCTTTGAAAGTGTCTTACCTTCAGTTTACCATAAATTACCAATTTGAATAGTCAGTTGTACTGTATTTCTGTTTCTGCTTAGTATTTTTATCTCTCAAAACTGAACTTCTCTTTGAAGGAATTGTGTGTGGCTCAGTTGGTGTTGTTCAAACGTTGTAATCTCTGTGTAGAAAGCAAGAAATGGCTAAACTGTAGATAATTTTTCTAACACACAGCAGAAGATCGACATCCCCAGCTCAGTAGGCGTGTTTCACATATTTGGCTTATTTTTGTTCCTGTTGTGCAGGCACTGCATTAATTTGTGTCAGGCTGCTGTGGTCAAGCTCCATTTTTTTGTTTAGGGTTCACCTGGTTGCCTGACATCAAAGCAATTTTATTCTAGGGTCTTGGCTGTTGGTTTTTTAGCTATGTGGAATACCAAGCTCTGCATGAGCTGCAGATTTGAGCTGCTTTGCAGCAGAGCATTGAATCCCAATCGTGCAAACTTACAAGTGCACTCACAATATCAGCTCCTTTTGGTTCAGAAACATTGATTCTGTGGAAAGTTCTGCCCAATATTCTGATACTTAGAGTATCTCTGTGTAGAACTCTAAGGAGCCCTGGTCTTGGAATGGGTTATTCATTTTTCCTTTAGGTATTTCTGGAGTGCCACTTGAAGAACTGGCAGTGTTAAAAATGCCACTTTGTAACAGTGCAAAACTGATCCATAACACAAGTAACCCTGCATCCTTTGAGGCAATGTGATGAAGGAAAACACTGAATTCTGTGCTCAAGATGATTTGATTGTAGAGTTCAGTAGAACTCTCACATCTGTGGTGCTGATTTATAGACATCATCCACAGCGAAAGGCAAAGTCATCACGGACGTTAAGTGCAGCATATGGCTCTGTATAATAAAATTCATCTTGTGCTCTGCCCTTTAGCCTCTACCATATGGTTTTGACTTAATTTGTAGCCATTTGTTATGCTAGATAAGTTTAGGAAAAAGTTATACAGTGATTTATTATTTAAAGTGCAAGAAAACCTCCATGTTTCCTACCCTGTCATTGATGAACTTGGATCAATTCTTTCACATTCAGTCTACAGAACAAAGTTATTTGGGTTTACCTACTAGCTATTACACAGTTCTTTTAAAGGTGATAGGAGTGCAAATAATCATGTTGTTTAGCTAGTGAGAGAGAATCTGATATAGAAAATTGTGTGTGGTTCTTCTTGTGACAGGATGAAAGGGTAACTTAGCGTTTGTTTGATAGTAAAAGTACTTAATTTTTTTAGAATAACCATATGGGAGTTGAGTGTGTGAGTAAATACTTATACATATCTACTCTGAGAAATGAAGGGTCAGACCTGTCTCTCCAGGGCTTTGATCATAATTCAGGTAATAGTTCCATCTTTTACCCCATCTTCATTTGAATGTATAGGTCAAAATGGATCTTTCAGTCCTATAATGTAAATGGTGACTTTTGAGTATTTTTCTTAACTACCATACATGAAAATATAATATTGAAGAAGTGAGAGTTGCCCCATCATGCAGGTTGAAATATAGGAGTCCATTCATCTAGCCGAATTTTTGTGCTTATGAAATATAGGAAATGTATTTTATTTTTCTCCTATTAGCAAGACGTGCTGTTAGTGATTCCTTCATGGAACTTTAGGGAAGTGCATGTAGTCCTAACTGCTCTGCTTACTGACAAATTAATTTGGTGTGCTTTACCTTTGGTGGAAGATTCAAGTGGAAATTATCCTGGTATATTGGATTTTCCTTGGAGACAACTTGTGACTTAGTAATTGGGAACAAATGCTTTCCATGTGGAATAGGCACTAAACGGCTCTTCTGTAACAGTGAGTGATAGTGAAGGAGTGCTTGTCACCTGATGTTTTGTTGCTTTAAATATTGTGCATTTAGGGTATTTTATGTTATGTGTAAGTGTTTGCAGAAGTGCTTTTAGACCAACAAGTTTGTGTTTATATGAGCCTAGAAGAAAAGTCTTGATGTGGTGTAAATTTGATGTTTGTTAGTGGCTCTGTTAGGTAACACAGCCAGATGCAGTGCAATGCAGGACAAACCTACTTGCACAGATGCTGGTCAGATTCTACTTATTTCATTTAGTCTTCCTGACTGACAAGACAGGGTTTATTCACCATGCCTTTTTATTTAGCATTTAATTACATATTGACTGGCACTTCACTTAAATTGACTTCACTTAAAACAACAGTATTAATTGGCCCCTTTTAACAGTATGAACATCACAAAGGAGGAGAGTTGAATCCAGTGCTTTGAACAGATAGCCAGAGCACTGAGTGCCAGAGGCTGTGCTAATGTGGGCAATGACTTCCTGTATGCCTGAAGCCAAATTTTAGCTTTATACTTTGTATAGGGATTTATGAAATGTGATTGAGCAGTGTTTTGCTGGATTTGATGCATTTGGAAGGCAGGTTTTCTTCTGGGCTCATCCAGGTGTGTTATTTTTTGAATTTTAAGGCACCTGTCCTGGTGAGAAGTCAGGAATAAGCATAATAAGAAAATAACCAAATCCTGTTCTTCAAATTAATTTGCAAGCCCACTGGAACTCCTTGAGTTTGATGGAAAAGTGACATTAGTCAACAAAAATGACATTCCAGTCTCACAGCTCATGTATTTTTTGGCGCACTGCCATGTGCATCCTGCCTGCTGTACAGCAATATTGGGAACATCTGGAAATAAACTTGTGGGTAAAAGTGAGAATGAATTATGTGCCTAACTCATCTCCACAAGCAGTAAATGATGATATGGTAGTATTTGCTCTGTTTAATGCTTGGCAGTATCGGATTAGGTGAAGACAAAATTCCAGGAAATTAAGTGTTTAGGTACTACCAAGGAGCTTGAGCTCAAAGACTTGCCAGTCCTGGGAAAGTATAAACACCAGCAGCAGGGCTGCTCCAGCACATAAGTGCTTACCAGGAGTAGAAATACTGGAAACTGTACTTGGAACCTTCAAAGGGAATATCAAGCTGATGTGAATTCTCTGCTTTGTTTGCAGATTAATATGCCTGAGTAGTCCAAGGGGTGATGAAAATTGGATGATTGAAAGATGGGGTTGCATGGAGGGGCTGTTGGAATAGTGTTCAAATGCTGTGGTTAGCTGTATTTGCTTCCTTCACCACCTTGAACCACCAAATATTCCCTGTGGCCTCCTGGAATGCTGCTGTCCTAACTTCCCTGTGTTTGCTGTTGGATAATACTTTCATTCTCATCATTTCAACAAAGAAAGCTGTAGAGGCAAAGCAAGGCCCTCAAAAAGGAACAGTATGAGCTTTCTTTATATTAAGTTCATGTTGTGCAGTTAATATTGCTCATTCTGTGTGCCCCAACTGTGCTTGTAGTATTGTATAGTGGTGAAATATTGCACAGGATACTAATGCACTGTGAGAGCACGAGATCTCCTGTGGCCAAGTCAGGGTGTGGTGTTTCTGGTGGCTTTTTGTTTGTTGTTTTTTTTTTTTTTT
>VYXF01012386.1:435661-484702 GCA_013397295.1 Polioptila caerulea | reverse complement strand
TTTGGTGGTTTTTTTTTTTTTTTTTTTTTTTTTTTTTTTTTTTTTTGATTTGTGGAATTTCAGAGAAGTTTTCTGTGACGTTTTTTGAGCTCTGACTGAAGAGGGGATATCTGGCTTTACTTCCAAGACAAGCAATAAGCTCGAAATGTGTATGTGTACTTTGTTAACAATGCCTATTGAAGTTTCCCCAAGTGCTCTGATTGAACATCAGATGTAGCAAACCACAGAAACTGGATGATTAATTACTTTTTATTGCTTTTGACTAAAAAGGGGAGGTAGCAAAAGTTGTATTTTATTTATTAGTCTTGGAGAAATGTGTTGGCATGGGTAGAACCATTTTTAATCTTTTGTCTCTGTTCCTTTATTTGGCAACAGCTGCAGTCATTTGGAGTAAATTGTCCATTAAAGCACTCTTTTGGCTTTTGACAAATTGCATCAAACTGCCTCCTTCAGGGAAACACAGCCCTGAGTAGTTGTGCAAGTTTATTCTTCCTGTCAGAGGCATAAATTGCCTGAATTTCAGGACTTGCATGCACAGAGGGCAGCAGAAATAAGCAAAGGGAAGATGTATTTCTGGTCAAGTGCAAGTAGAGGTATAAAAAGCTTGTCTTTGATTTGTTTGATGGCACAAAATTGCATTTTCACTCATATTTGTTTCAAACACTTGTCAATTGGTAATAATTTGAATAACTATTAGAACTATGGAAATATTCTTGGAGGAATATCAATCCCGTGCTTATGGGTCTCACCCCAGGACAGTCCCCCTTTACTTGAAAATCAGGGGCTCAAAAAGGTGCAGCACTGGGAGGGAAATTGAGCTGAGATGGCAGAGAAATTTTGGAATATAACAGTGACAGCCAGTTCTTTAATCCTACAGTTATCAAAAGTCACTGCTGACTTTCAAGTCTGTGTCTTGGACACCTACCATAGAGTACATGAAAAATATTCACATTGTTCCAAACAGTAATTTACTGTAAAATGATATATCTTATAAGCTCAGAATGTAACCTTAACTAGCACAGAAAATTTGGTCGTAATATTCTATTCTTATGAAAATTTCACTGCCTAATCTCATTAGTCTGTTTTTACATGCTTATTTAATGGATTAGGAGTCTGTGTTTTCCCTAAATATGCTTTTAAGAGGAGCAGTATCAGTTCAGCTCTTGTCCTTCCTACAGTTTATGCATGGACAAGGACATTGAGCAAAAAAAGCATCTCAGCTTTGCAGAATGATTGGGTAGGAATTCCATGAGTGCTGGTCAGTAGTCAATGTACAAGAGGCCATCTGTGATTAGGGCTGTGAGGAAGAAATGCAGAGGGGGAAGGAAGGACAACTTGAACTTGTATCACAGGTGGAGTTTGGGCTGAGAACAGGCTGCCAAATGAAAGAGCCAGAAAGAGTGAAAATCTTGGCTGTCATAAAACAATGTGTATTCCTTCCAGAAAAGTATCTTGCTTTGATATTTAATTTTTTTTTGTGCTTGAGGAAGAAGGTTGCTCCACCTTTTTGCAGGTGGTATCTTGTGTGCAGGTAGCTGACCAAAGCAATAAGAACAAACTGAGTAATCCTTTCAGGAGGTAGAGATGCAATCAGAGTTTGACAGTTATGTGTATCAGGCTTTCTTAGCAAAGAAAAACTTCCTGAGGGGGCCCTAGGGACAAGTAAGAGGAAAAAAAAAAAACAAACTAAACCAAACAAAATGAATAAAAAAAAACCCAGGTGCAATTCATTCTCACAAGAAATATTTACAAAATACTTAGCCTTGAAAAAGTGGTTAGGTGGTGGAATGCTTTCTTACTTATGTTCACCAAATTGCATGCAGAAGAGAAAAAGCCTCACTGGCCCTTGATATACTTCCTTAAGAAATACCTGATCACATTGCTCAATTTGAAGATGTGCTGTGTGAGACAAGATGTGGCAGTCTGGCTTTTTTTGGTCTTCCGTGAGAAACAGAAGATCCATGCAGTTTTTAAAGTGGACTATAATGAGAGAAGTGTGCTATTGTCCACAGTGTTTGTCCAAAAGCTCAAGGCAGCTGCATCATCAGGGTGGTTGTCATTGGGAGGGGCTTCTGGAGGTGACTGAGTCCAGCTGCTCTGCTTGGAGCAAGTTAACTGGAGCAGGCTGCTCAGTGCAGTGCCCAGTTGGGTTTTGAATATAGCTTTGGGAATTGGCAATTGTCCTGATGCTTGAAGAAGTTCTTTCCCTGGTACAGTCTGCCTGACCACTTCTCCAGCCTGGAGAGGTTTCTTTGAAAGGCAGCATCACCATCTCACCATCTGTTCTGTCAACCAGTCTTCCTAGTCTGGCATCTCCAAAGAGATGAAGGCCTGTGTGATCCCATCATCAAGGTGTTTAGTGAAGGACAGCAATATTTGCCCTTGGCTGTACCACTGATGGCCTTTGTGCTGTTGGCAGCCGCCCTTTGAACCCAGCAGCTTNGGTGTTTAGTGAAGGACAGCAATACTTGCTCCAGCATTAGCCCTTTGAACCCAGCAGCTCAGCCAGTTTTCAGTCTGACTTACCCTGTTTGAACTTCAGCAATTTGTTTGTCGTCTTTGCACATTTTACCTTGGCAGTAGAGATTTCTGTTGTGTAACTTCACTGTCAGCATCAAATTATAGAGGTTGAAATGCATCCTCTACTTTTAGCAAGTTAGGGGTAGGTGCAATTGTATAACAGGATTTCTTCAACCCCTCTGGAAAGGAATTTTAATTAATGCTGTAGGTGATATTTAAGGAGTGTGAACTTTGGCAACTTCTTGAACGTTTTCAAGTTGTTTAAACACATCCATACTGACTTGTGTTTTCAAAACTCACACTTGAAGTGTACTAAAATATAACAATCTGAGAAGCACAAGTTGAGGATCAATAGTGATGAAATAATTTAATAGGCAGGAGTATTTATTTAGCAGCAAACCTAGGGGCTGAGCAGTTACACTAATGTGTAGTGAAAAACCTCCCTTCTTAAAATATCAGATCATAATCACAAGTTGACTGTCCTGAGATTGTTTCTTGAATGCAGAAGCACAGAGCTGTTGAATACTCTCTTGTTCATGTACCAGATATAGTCTTTAAAGTTTACAGTAGTTACAAACGATGCCTTAAAGTACTTGTCCTCATACCTTTCAAAAAATATTTTCTTAAGAGACTTGAAACTGCATCTGAAGAGCAAAAGGCTCATAATGGGAAATTAGGAGACTAGGAAATAGAGACACAAGTTTCCAAGTCTTTATTTTTTTTGGTTCTTTCAGTCACTTTTTAAGCATTGATTGATAGCTCCGTAACCATTTTACACAATGAAATTCACAGTCTTCTCATTTATTGTAGCAGCATTATTTTTTAGGAACCAGTTAAATAAAGATGAAGTTCTCAGCTAGAGGGCTTGAGTTGGGCAGCTGAAGGCTATTGGAAAGGATGGTTGTTTGGTTGTTCATTTTCTGGAATTTGAAAATGGATTAAGGAAGGCTTGATGATGCAGTGCATTGCATTTCCATGAAAGAGCCAAGGTAGGGAAGATCTAAAACAAGGACAATTATGCACAAGAAGGAGGGAGGTAAATCAAAGTAGTTTAATTGCTACCTCAGAGTTGGTTATCCTCTGTGTGTTTGCAGAGGCACGGGAGGATTTTCCAGTTGACTTGCTTTGAGGGACTGCAAGCCAGTCACACACTGTGGCTTGGTGACACTGTTGATTAAAGATGGGTCTGTAGCTCTTGAAGGAGTGAGGAGTGTTGCACTGAGGTCAATGTTGTCACTTACCTATAACTCATTTTTACATGTTCTTGCTACTAGTAAGGAGCAAAAATGGTGAACAGAAGGCTGGTGATGTATTTTCAAGACATTCAAGTGCTCAGTCTGACACAGACTAGCATTGATTTGGTTTCTGTCCTTTTATTTTGGGCTGTTGCTTTTGGGTTTTGTTTTACTTCTCCTCTGATCAAGTGAAAAATTCTGTTTCTGCTACTAAACACTTTTCCATGTCTCCATTAGACATCATGTTAAGTGATTTCCAAACTGCAGTGCTGCATTTCTGTTTCCTCAGTTACAAGTCAAGTTTATTATCATAGAAATATTTTATTCCTGAGGGATTCTGGAGTTAAGGGATTTTTTTTGCAAAAGTCTTCTCTTTAGTAAGCATTGATAATGCCAATTTGTAAAACTAACCAGATGTTGTTTCATGTGGGTTCAGTAACATTTTTTTAACTCTTAACTGTTCTGGTTGGTATAAAAGCACCTTTGCTCTTCTCACGTTAGAGTTCATACACTGGATGCACACAGCCCTGCTGTGGGAGTTGCTGTGCATGGTAAATCTGTCCATGATACCTCGTGGGGAGAAACACTTTGTTTTAAGTCCATGCTGGCAAAGATCTATTATTAGGGAGTCTGCAGTGCTTAAGAACACAAGGAAAAATGTAGAATTTCTAGGAGAAACAGCCTATCAGCAATCTACATTTTTGAAAAAGATGAGGTAAATAGATGAATTTTTGCAGTCTTTAAAATTAAAATGATCAGTAGGATAACATCTTCTTTCTTGTGTTCTCGAATATATTCTTACACTGTCTAGAATTCAAATCATATTCTTAATTAGACAAAGGCAGGCGTGGCAGAGACAGTGGCTGCTGGAATAGGAGAGACAGTACATATAGTAGAAGTATTTTTTCTCTAGCTACAGGGTTGCTTTATTAAACTGTTTCTCAAATATCTCCTTTAATTAAAATTGTTATAGCAGAGTGTTTACTTAGATTTGGTATCTAATTGTGCTGTAATGGCTCATTTATGTGAAAATTTTGAAAATGTATGTTTAAATCTGACCAAATAAAACACTTGCAATTATTCTTACATAACCCATCAGCTAATGATGATCTTAACTTCCAAAGATGGGATCATAAGCCTAATGTGTTGCAGTTTGTTTGCTTAAATCTTTGTCTCCTTTTGTATATAACACTAGGGCACAGGAAAAAGTCAGGTTAAAGGCATGGAAATAACTCCATGAAGTTCTGCTTTGCTGAATGTAGTGATGTGCTGCTTATTTATAGAATGGAAGGTCAAGGCAGATATAGATTTCTCAAGTGTCTGGGTTGTTTGTGCAAATAACTAGAATGGCATTAGTTGAAGTGCCAGCATCGAGGTTCAGAGAAGTTCTATACTCAAAATAAGCCATTTATTTGTTGTCCTAATACCTGGCTTAAAAAACCCATAGGAATATTTGATATAAAAACTTAAAGCTCCATATGTAAAACTTGGAAGCCATCTGTATAGCTAGGACAAAACACTTTAATGCTTCTTTTTCATGGTCATAGTCATAAACCAGTTAAAGAATTTGCACTCACCACCCTTTTTGGTTAAGAATGCTAATTTCAGGTTTATTGATGTATTTGGTGACAGTTTCAAGGAAATTATCTTTATAAAGGCAGTGACTGCCAAGTTAATGGTGAATATTCAGGAACCAATATGCTTCTTTATTTTGACCCTGGTCAAAATTGTTTCGTTTGTTTTTGTCCTCACTTTGGGAGATCGTTCAATTACCCAAACTTATGTGGGGCTGAAAAATATGTTGCGATGAGAGGTACTTTCTGAAAGTTGCAAAATGTCTAAGAAGCTGAATATTTTAGAGATGAAGTATGAAACTGAAGACCCTGGGCATCTGCCTTCCCCATTTACTTACTCTTGTTAAGGCTTTTGTGGGTGTTAGTCTCAGGGTAGGGAGGCTGCAGCTGATCAGGCAAAAAGGTTCTCAATGTTCTGCAGCATCAGAGCAGTGTCACAGCTGAGGGTGTCTGTTGGGTACCCACAGAAATAACAAAGCATGCATGGTTCTTATGAGAGAATCACGTCACTGTAGAGACTGTTTAGAAGACTGATAAATCATACTGGTGTTAAATTTGAGCTTTTAGGAGGTTAATTTGTATCCTCTGTGAGTATCCAGTAGCACTGAGCTGAGGTCATACAGCCAGCACTGGTGGCTCTGGTCCTCATTAGTGCTTAGCCTGTGAGGTTGAACCATTGCTTGGTTGTGCTGCCAAGCAATGAAGCTTGGTAGCAATTTTACATGAGGAGTTTGAGATGAAAGTTGTTTTCAGCTTTGTGCATGAAGAGTTGGCCCTGTCCTCTTGCATCCCCCTGGTGCTCTCTGTGGAAGTAAACATGATGCAGTGGAAGATAACTTTTTTCAGAGTGCTTGGTGCAGTTGAAAACACTTCTGAAAGATGTTTTCTAAGCTAAGAGTTGAAGCAGGGTTTTACTAGTTTGAGGTCTCATTGGGCTCAGTAATATCACCATGAAATCCAGAGTGATGCTGCCACACCAGCCAGAGCTCTTCCAGCCTGTGCTGTGTCCATGCTGCAGGTGCCTGGCCTTGGGCTACTTGGATAGGAGGAGTATTGAGCAGTAAATATGTTGTGAAGTTCTGAATATCCAAATCTCTTTCATGTGACTTGAATCTACTATTTACAGGTACTAGTACTGAATCTAGTGAACCCAATACCCAAACAAACCAAAGAATCAATCAAACACAATTCGTGAAACAATGAACAACAAAAAAACCAAATGCCCCAAACCATCCAGCCAAAAAAACACAATCACAAACCTAAAAACAACCAAACAAAAAAACAACCAAAATCCCTAAACCAACCAAAAAAATTCCCCAACCAACCATAAAAACAAGAAACCAGAAACCCAACCAAATAAAATCCACAAAGAAGAAACTGAAATTCCCCAACCAACCATAAAAGAGAAACCAAAAAACCCCTGGCTCACCAAAATCCTCAAAAACAACCAAATCAAAAACCTACTGAAGAAAATCTCTAACGAGTTAAACAAAATCCCAATTAAACAAAGAAGGAAAAAACCCAAACCCCTCCCCCCCAAGAAACCAAACAAGATGAAAAATTCCAGCTAAGAAATTACCTTAAGGGGTGAAGACTTTTCTGTTAGCTCATATCCCTTTATGTAATATTCCTCAAATAGATGATTTGTAATGAGTTAGGTGGCGCTTGATGCTCCCTTTTCTGGCCGAGTTAAGAATATTCAAGCATGTACATTTTTATTCACTCAAACTAAACCAGAAATAAGGCATATGACTCCTGGATAAGAAATTCATGTTAAGAGTCAGCGCTGGATGACACACTAGTGATGAAGCTGAATGCAATAATGTGTTTATACTTTCAGCCTGGGTATCTGGAGATGGAACTCGGTGCTTTTTCTGGTTTGCAAAGGCTGGTACCATGGAAAGGCTTTTACTTATAAAATGCCTAATCAATTAAAGCCTCAAAGGCCTTGTGGTAATTTACACATAGAGAGGAACAAATTTCACTTTGATAAAAATGGTAGTGCTAATGAACAGTAACCTATGAATACAGCAAAGATCAGTCCCTTTTATAGAACCAGGTCAACATTGGAGTTGGGCAGTCCCAGACCCAGTTGGAAGATGCATGGCTCTCATATATCTTGCTGTCATCTCATTTAAAAGTGCATTTTGTAGCTTGCAGGGAAGACGGATTTGAGGCTATCATAAGGAGCTGATAGGAAATTCATGTCAATTGTTTACTGCAAATATAATCTGTATGCATGTGTCACCCGTTGTACTTAATGCTGGTACACGATGCCCTGGGGTTATTCCCTGGTGGATTCCTCTGCTGAGACTAAGGTTTAAAGAGAATATTCCAGCAATTTTGTGGTCCCCTGCCAGCTTATTAATTTAAGGAGTGAGCTTTCTGAGCACACTGTAGGAGAGGAGTCATCTTATTCCTTCCAAAACTAACCAAATACGCACCTGCCTATTGGTCTGTTTGCACATTTGGCAGCTCAGCATTTAAAATGCAGGCATTTGTTCAGCTCTCATTTAGGATGATCTTCCAGAGTGAGGTGATCATGTTTAGTTAACATCCTACAGGTGATGGTGGATGGAGACTTTGCAACACTGTTAGCCCAGCTTGAGAACAGATAAAAGCTTCTCAATAATGAGGAGCAATAACAAGAGCCAGTATGCTGAAGTGCCTCATATCAACAGCAGCTGATAAATTATTAAACAAATTTACCTTCTGTAATGTCTCTGGAGGGCCATGTTGTACTGTGACTGACAATTGGAAAGCCCTCTTGGTAAATCTTTCAAAGAATGTGCTGGAGAGTGTAGGACTTTTGTCTCCTGTGAAGAGAAACCAAATAAGAGAAATGATTTATTTATTCTAGTGGAAGTATCATCTTCCCTCTGACCTCAGTGCATTTTGCATTGAACAGAATGTTTCTTGGGGGGAGCGGGAGCTGATTGCTTTATATGAGGTTTGGAATAAACCTCTGCCAGTACTATGTATCTTGTTACAGCTTTATCTGTGACCTTGGAAAGGCTGGGGAAGAAGGGAAAGGGAGAGAAGTGGTTTTGAGTATATGAAATCCTTATTTTATTGTTTTTCTAAGAAAGAGTCATGAACTTGTTAGTGAATCATTGTTAAAGCACTTGTACAGTGTGATTTCCCTGACATGCTGTGTTTTCTGTAGCAGAATAACAATAGTCCTAAATATATTCAATGACAAAATTACATTTATTATCAAGTAAACATTCTAAAATATATTCTGCGGCCCTAGAGTAAAAAATCCAAGCATGAACAAGGATGTTATTCTAAAAGGCTGCTAAATAGAGAGATGAGAATAATTAAATAATTAAGTATTAAACATATAGGTATTTACATAAATATATGGCTGTTTTACTTAGAGGGGTGAAAAACAAATATGAGGAACTTGAAAACTGAGGTAGAAACAACATCTAAGACACAAAGATCCTTCAAAATTTGGTAAACAGCACGAGTTATGTACACTAAACAACAGGAGGAAAATTAAAAGGACATGTATAGCCATGGCTTTCAACTTCATTCATAGTTAAACTTTGCTAATTTTAGGTACTTCTTAAAAGTAGGGGTTGAATGACAGACTGCAGAAATAGCCTGGGGGTCAGGATGAGCAACCACCCCATACCGATATTATGTGGAAAGAAGTGTCTGGATTTTCTGTTTAGATCAGTCACAAACAATTCTGTATCATGTCAATATTGATGGAGGAGTCGAAGTATCTGATTCTGGTCCTCTAGACTAACTCTAAATGAATTTTTGATTTAGTTTTCCTAGCTATCAACGTAAATATAAGGCTTTTCAATATTTATGAGCTACTTATAAAGTTTGTGTTATGGAAGATGCTCTAGAAACTCTATTATTTTTTTAATCAAATCATTAAACTATTTGCAGGTGATGTTGAGGATTAACAGAATGATTAACTTATCCCTGTTGTACAGACAGCATCTAATATTTGCTTGATTTTTTTCTTTTAAATGGTGAAACAGAATACGAGGAGAGGGAGGAGAAGAAAAATAATCCCTGCTTGATCCTTTGCAGTCAGTAATTACATGTTCATTTTTCAGCTCTGATTTCTTTCCCCCACCCCATTATTCAGTTCATTGTTTCAGTGTATCCTATTTCCTTATATTTCCTCCTCAATGCAAACTGACAGGCTGAAATAATAACTAGGCAGGTAGATTAAATTGAAAAAATATTTTCATTACAAGGTCTTGGTTAACTCCTAACCACCATGGAAACATCACCAGTAACAGGAACTAATTCAGTTTGCCTCTGGAACAAACCATCATATGAAATACCAGAGGCTTTTCTCAGCCCACAAAATTAGAACAGAAAGAATGCAAAGACAGAAATGATGTGTCTGGAATATTTAGAATGATGGAAACAGTCCAAACAGGTCAAAGAGTTATTAGGGTGTGATTGTTTTCTAACTTAATGATCACCTTTTCCTCACGCTTGCAAAATGTTGTTTTGGTTCTTGTCCACTAAAGACAACACATGGTTTTGTGTTTAGAGTACTGGAAAATGTGTATGGACTAAAATTAAGTATTATGAGGCTTGCCTGCCTTTGCTCTGTCTGGGGTTTGCCTGGGGGATAGTTTATATTTCCTTTCTAGCCAAATTTTCTGTTTCTGCATTGTTGTATTTTTGGGGATTTGCTAATAATACTTGACCATAAGTATCTGACCATATAAGTGACACTATCAAGGCTGGCAAAAGTAAATTGGATCTAGGGCACAAATAACCCGAGTTCCATTCGGATATTTTCAATGTAAAAATAGTTCTCTTGTCCCCAGCTTCCCCTTTACAAGTTACATTCAAAGCACTTTGTACCTCCATGGACCAAAAGGAGGTACCAAAAGGGTGATGGTACCAGCACCATCCATATCAGTGGTGCTGTGCCAGTGCAAACATGTATTTGAATGTGTAATAACTATAGAAATACATTTCAGTACAGGTGGGTAAGGGAAGAGGACGTTGTAGCAAAAGCTGGTGTCCTCCTTGATCTGAGGAGGAAGTTGGGGAATAATGTCCTTTGGTAGAGCTTGGACACAAAATATTTGGTAGTTCACATGTGAAGGGTCTCGGGTGTTGCCTGCTTTTCACTTTCCCTGTGGCTTTTTCTAAGTTTGACTTGGCTAAACTGAATTCAGGATTGGGGGAAAAACACCCCCATCCCTAAAAAGACATCTTTTCCCAGCTGACCACTAGACTGTAAATGTTCCTGGTAAGTTTAGCAGAATTGCATTCACTGTCATAGGTGACAGAATTTATAATTGTGTCTCTTCCTCTGAGGCTGAAGGAGTCTCCACCTTTCAATGCACTGGTGTATGTGCAGGTGGGGAAATGAATACCTGGAAATATCAGCAGAAATATATGATAACATGAACCTCTAAGCTCAGAAGATTTTAAGACTCATTTATTTGCTTGTAGGTGACAAGGAAAAAAAAAAACCAACAAAAATCCAGGCTTTTATTTCAGTTCAGTGGAACTGAGTTTTCTGGAGTTTGGGACTCAGAGAAGCGCTTAGATGACTTAATTTTCATTACATTTGGTATTCCTGTTAACAGCTACACTTGTGATGTTAGGAATAAGACATAATTTTTATTATGCACTGGAAATGTTCTTTGAAATATAAATATCTGTAGTGAAAATTGTTGCTGAAATCAAGAATGAATAAGCAACTTATTGCATCTGTCTGAAATTAATTCTTGCCTGTTGTAATTATGCAGATTAATAGATATGTTTGAGAGTATTATGAGAACATAATGAACCTAAGATCCCAGTAGTAATAAAACAGTAGTTCTGTTTAAAGAATAATTTTATAGTTTATAGAGATAGCCTGTTAATTTGAAAGATTGCGTTTAGCTGTGTTCATTTCCCTGCTGGCTGAATCCAAACTGTGAGCATTAATTAGTCATCAATGTTTTGAAAGGGAAGAGTAATACTTAGTTTATTACTAAATGCTTTTGAATAGAGAATTAAATCTTTGAGCAGAGTGCCAAATTTTCAATCTAATGTGAAGTTAGTACTTGTAACATCCTACTTTGAAATAAGCTTGAGGAGCTTTGTTAACTGTCACAGGCTTCACCTGAGCACCAGGTTTTCCTGACTGTACCTTTCTACAGAACCAAGGACTAACTGTGGGATTTGGCAATCTTATCCATTTTTCCATGTCCATCCTAACGTGTCTGTGAACCATTCTCTTATTTCACTGGCTTGGAAAACTGGAAAATGTATGCAGTAGTAGGACGATGAAGGTGAATGAAATGAAATTTTAATAACTGCACTAAAAGTCGTTTCCTTTTAGTAACCAGTGTGTTTGACTGGCTTTGCACAGAGAAAAAACGTTTTAATTTTTATGCCCATAGATACTTTTTCGTGTCCCTAAGTACCCTGCCCACAAGCATCGAGACTAATATTCAATTACTGCGTACTTATCTGGTGGTAGAATATTCAGTGTTCTGTAGCCTACAGAAAAATGTCATAGAGAACTGGAAAAACACAGAATTAACTTAAAAATAACATGATGACTCATTAAATGGAATAAAGCTGTTTATATTCACAGTTATGGAGTTTCAAAATAAAATAGGAGTGGTTGAGATAAAAAACTGAGGAGGGTAAAAGGGCCAGATTAAGATGAAATACCTTCTTTTATTGAATAAGAAAAATAGAGTCTTGTAGCTGACAGCTGGAAGCAGTTTAAATACCTGTGGTTTCAGCATGCTAAGCAATAGCCTACAACCACTGGAAAGGTATTTCCAAGGATTTTTCGATACATCTCATTCCTGCTTGCAACATTGAGGAGGACTTGTGTGGTCTCAGGAGCAGGTCTTGGTCTGCTGTGTCAGTGTCAGCAGATGTTTTCATGCTCCCGAGATACAGCACAGCTTGAGCTGCCTTTAAAAGGGGCTTTGAGCAGCCCCGCTGTGTCAGGATGCACTGAGCCCCTCCTGTGACAGGGACAGCTCTGTTTCTGCAGCTCTGGAGGAAAGGTTGTGGGCTGCTTCTGTGTTTACCTGAGACCACAAGTGAGGGAGACATGCATGCAAAAGCATGTGGTGATGAAGGTAATGGTAATGTGGGTGTTAATGTACCTAGTACACGTAATTTTATTTCAGTCCTTTATCAGTTTGTCACTTCAAGTACGTGAAATGGCTGCCATGTGATAGAACTTTATTTTCTAGAGTATAATAACATTTCCAGCATATAAACCTTAGCAAGAAAGGATTCAACAGAATTTAGTTTTTTCTTTTCCATTCAAAACCAGTGCATAAGGATTTTCAGGATCTCTGTTGGTCCTGCTCAGTGCAACATTGAGTCCCTTGGATGTGGTGACCAATTGGACAGATGGTCTCTGCTGCTCTCTGCTTTCTTGCATTAGGCTGAGGGTGACGGAATTAACTGAGTGCCAGAAGTTTGTTTTGCATTTCTGATAACAAGGCCAAGGTTTTTTGAAATTTAGGGAAATCATCTGGACTTGAATTCTATCAGTGATTTTAGATTTAAGTGACTTATAGCTACTGGGACCAAGTGCTGTTTCCTGTCTGCAGCAATTTTCCTTTAATTACACTTTGATACACTGTCTAAATAGAACCTATCTTCCTTCTAATCCATATTTGGTTTAAGGCTTATATAATGAAAGGATGTTTGACATAAATACTGATGTGAAAATATCAAAACACAGTTAATGCATCCCTTCCTATGACAAAGAAAAAGTAGCACATTAATCTTAAATTCAAAAGCTTATTGGAGTCTCATCTGATAATATGTTATTAACTACTATATTTACATGTATTTTGTAAAAGCTAGTGCTGGATATGTGATATATGTGGGCTTTCCCATGGGCCTTTTCTAAATATTTAGGTTTTGCAATGACTTTTCAAAATTTTATTCCTATCTCAATAATTATATACTATTGGTGGTGAACAGCACTAAGGATCCAAACATAGAGGGGGGAAAATCTGAAAGCTGCAGCTTTGAAAGGATTTCTGCATCCAACAGTTAAAGTGATTACAGTGTTATAGCCAGACTTGTGCTCCACTTGCCACATACAGCTGTCTGCCTTTGAAAGGGAAATGTCCTGTCAGGTTTTCCCTTTATACTGAGTTAAGCTACCCTGTGATCTTCTGCACAAAACAATTTTCTTATGAACCTTTCTGAAAAGTCCAGTGAATCAGACCTGTAACTTGGTATCTTTTTTTCTCTTATTCTATTAATTCCCTCTGTGAGCCATTATAGGATTCTTAATGCCTGTGGAACAATTTCTTATTTAATGGTGGCTATCATCCTGCAACTGGCGCTGGCATCCTTTTAACTTGATCTGACTTTGATGTTTTTATTGTTCAAGCATTTTGCTTCAGCTCTGCAGTGCCTCTTGCTTTGGAGCCTGTGATGTGGCTTGTGATGGTTCAAAGGGGGCTTTCCATAGGGGCCAGTGGGAGTGACAGCCAGATGCTTCTATAAAGAAGAGAGTGTTCTGCATATGTTGAAGTAACTGAGACTTTTCTAGTTTGTAATGAACTGTTAATCAGTTTTCTGCAATGAAAAAAAAGTCAGGGTCCTTTTCTTGATAACTCTCACGCCACAAGCCATGTCAGTCAGGCATTAGATACAAATACAGTAGTATGACACCTTTGCTCTTGTTTGGGTAATTTGTGTCTTCAGCTAGAATCTGCCAGAAATGTCATCTGCATAATATAATTCAGGTCAAACATTTAAAATTGCAGCAGTGGCACCTGGGCTCTGCATCCAGCCCTGATATTGTGTAAAGCTCTTGTGAGGACCTTCTCTGAATGCAGCTGTGTCCCTTGGTGCTGCCAATTGCAATTCCATTAGCTCTTCTGAGAAGTCTTTTTCCCCTCTGTAACAAAAGATATCTCTGGCAAGCATTTATAACAGGCTGATTTTAGGTAGCTAACTGCAGTGTTGGGATTCTCCTGATGTGGATGTCTACTTCTGTCTTTAACTGTATTATAAATTACATTGGCTCCCAATTTTATTCAGGCTGAATGATGCCTAAATTAATAAACCAGCTTGGGAGCCTGGGGGCAGTGGAATGTAACACATTAATAAAGTTGCCAATCATTTTTCTCCTGAAGTCCATTAAAAACATGGCAGAAGCATGCCCTGTTTCTGTCAAATGTGTTGGCTCTCAGTTGTCTGGGATAATGGACTAGAGGATACCCCATGGAATAGAGGAAAAGCACGGGCAGTCAAGGTGCTAGGGGAATGGGTGTGGAGATTTAGCCATGACTTGTGACTGCTGTCCTGACAGGGCTCAGGTAGTCCAAGGAGCAGGATGGAAATGTTGGTGTGATGCTGCATTTGGCCTTCTTATGGATCCATCCTGCTGTGTGTAGCCCAGGGGTCTGATGGCCTGATTTGGAAGGGTTTGTTCTGTTTTGGGAAATAACCAACTGATATAATGACCAAAGAGTCACAGTGTAGTGGTTTTAGCACACAGTTTCAAGAACATGTTAGCTGTTGGGGAATGCTTGCTTTCTGTGTTGGTTAGATTTAAATAATTAAAAAAAATATTTTGTAAATACTTTTAGAATGCATTTAGTTCTTTGTTTTAGTGACTGAAATGCTGGAAAACTATTTTCATAGTGAAGTGTTGGAACTAAAAAAGCTTAAACTTGTTTGTACAATCCAAATGCATTCAGTGCTGAAGGCCCTTGTAGACAGAAGGCTGGAAAAGGCTCTCAGTGGTAAGACCATGTGACAGAACACAAGTGAAGTGGCTCACCAGGTCTGCAATCAGGCAGTAGGGTGGCTTTTCAAGTTAGCTGAAAACCAGTCTTGCTCTGCAAAAATCCAGGATTTGGTAGCCTCAGTTAGTACTTTCTCAACAGCAATTTAAGTTCTCTTGATTGATCCGGTTTGTATCTTGCCCCTCGTGTTCCTCTCGCTGCACAAACCCAGTGCCACAGCACTGCTGCTGTCTCTGCAGTGTGGTGCTCTCGTTCCACCTCTGAAGTGTGTGATGTATCCAGCTGGCAGGGCTGACTGTCAGCTGTAGTCAATAGAAGCATGGCTTAGTTACTCTTGATTCAATTGCAAGGAATTCCTCTGCTGCAGTCAGGTGTCAGAGGCAATAACTGTCCTGTGCTGCTGATGCACTGGCTTCTCCAGGTTATTTAGTGTTCTGTCAAAAAAAATTATCATAGGCTGATTTGAAAAGCAACACGCTGAACAGTTCCTTCAAGGTAGAAGGCTATTTCATATTTGGGGGAATAAATGTGCTTTCAATGTTGCAGTTTTGAGAAGACTAAATATAAACATGTTTTCTTCTAGCTAGAAGGAATGTCACTCTCTATTTTCATATAGTTGATAATATGTTGGAAAATAATTTAGTTTCCTAATGTTCAAGGAATGCCAGAAATTTGGCAGAATTTTCTGTGGCTTTTCATGCTCATTTCTAGTGTAACTGGAATGTATTCTAAAATTACTTGTTGATGGTATATTCAGGCCAACATTGATATGACTGCATTGTGTTGGTGGATCTGTATAAATGTTTTCCACATATTTACATATTTCTTTTTAAAGAAGGGAATTGTATTTTCTGTGACTCTGTGCATAAATTCACAAATTCTGAGATTCTGTAGGGCTTAAATGACAGTCTGGGGAGCAAAGATCTCTGAATCTTGTGGCTTAGACTTAGTTGGCCATAAATCCTCCTGGTGTCCATGCCTTGGAGCCATATCCTCTGCTTGCTGCAGGTTTGTCCCAGCTCTTCATGGTCAGGACATTCTTAATGAAAACGAATACCTGTTGTCAATATATTAAATGTTAGCATTGTTTCTTGGGTTTTTGGGTTATTTGTGCTTTAAATGACTTCTGCCTTTCAACATTATCAAGATAGATTAGGGTGTTTTCCAAATTTGTTCTCCCTGCTCTTGTTTCTGTATCTTTGATATATGTATACACACACATAAATACATTATTAAAACATTACATAGTTCCTTGAAAACACAACTGTAATTTCCCATTTCCCCTTAGCAACTTCTAAGATTTCCTGAATACATTTTTGAAGTCTTCTTTGTGTTAATATTTCCAATTATTCTTTTTCTTGTTGTGTTTTCATTTTGATTTGTTTGCTGTGTCACCTAATTTACAAGAGCATTCACATTCAATGTCCATAATTTTTGTGCCAGTTTTGTGTTTATTGAATTGCACAGTTAAACTAAGAGAGAGAGAGACAAATATTGCATGTATGCCTGGCAGGCTAATTTTTTGTTGTATATTCATACCCATGTGTTTGCCATAGTTTTTGCATTTAAAATATTCCATCTATGTATTTAAATATTCTTTTAATGTGAGTTTCAAGGGACTAAATAGAAGGACTAAACTGAGATCACTACACATTTTTGATGCTGAAAATAGTCCTTTTTAGTCTAAATAATATAAGTGTGTAATATAAATCATGCATTCTTAGGAAGTTGTGGAAAATAGCAGATAAATAATTCCTTTTAATGATGGAGTTCTTAAAAGCAGAATCTGAAATACTCCTTAGTCTGTGCTTTCCTTACAAGATCTTTACATGAGGTAGCAGGAATAGACAGCAAGATTCCAAGCTTCTGGAATGTAAATTTATTAGATATGTTTTGGAAATATTTTATCAAATGGGTTTCTGTTGTCTTGCATGTATTTGGGAGCATATAACACTTGTGCACACTTGCTAATGGAAGGTAAAAAATAAAGGGTAAATTTTTAGTGGCCCATCTCAATGGTGTTGTCACAAGGTGCCAGCAGTCTGTACCTCAGGGATGTGCTGAGGAACAAAAATGTTATATTTGAGTGTATAGAGTCATTTAAATGCTCTTCTCTCTGAATTATCCCCCCAACTGGTTAGGGTTATGTTGGACACTGTTGCAAGATGCTATTTTCTTTTTTATAGCCAAACAGGAACATTTTATGGATTACTCCTGTTACCAAAACCATGTGTAACTGAAGCTATGTGTAGCTGTATTCTCCAGCAAGCAGGAAAAATGGGCATTTCCTTTTCTCTTGCAACTGATGAGCAAAAAGAGTAGGTGAAAAGGACCAAGAAGGGTGGTATTTGTTTGGCTCATGTTTTTTCAGTATGGCATTAGAGGAAACTTGCCAGCCTTGGGATCCATATATGAAATTTGTAGCACTTAATCAGTTCTGTCCAAGACGAGAGTCAGCTTCAATTGAAAAGTTTTACCTCTAAATACCAGTAGCTTTGTAGCTGATCTGATCCTAACATTGACTCTGGGGAGAAATGCAATCTAGGAAAAGCACTTCTGTAGTTTGGATATTGTGTTTTGAAAGTTTGGACATGTAATCTTAGAAAATAATAGAGAAAGAACATCAGAAAGTTCTTGTGAAGTTCTTGCACTGCACAAGCCATTTAAATGTCCCCTTAAATGCCAGTTCAGTAGTGAAATTCTCTGCTCNCTGTATTTTGGATATTGTGTTTTGAAAGTTTGGACATGTAATATAAAAAAAAAATAGAGAAAGAACATCAGAAAGTCTGCACTGCACAAGCCATTTAAATGTCCCCTTAAATGCCAGTTCAGTAGTGAAATTCTCTGCTCTGTTTGGTATCTATCCCAGGCTATTTAAGTCCTGTGCTACCAAGTAGTACTGAAGGGGCTGCCTCACAAGTATTTGGAGCAATCTTTGAATGTTAGTGGTTTGTATCCATTATGGTAATGGGTGATGTGTTTTCCAGATCAGCCACTGGAAGGTGTGAAAATTGCAAACTGACAAACACAGAGAGGGTCTGACAGTTCCTCCTGCAGAAGGCAGTGATACATCTGTCCTCAAGCAAATGCTGCATAATCCATACAATTTATTAGTGAACCATGCCTTGAGCTCCAGAATTTCACAGGAGTTATCTAACATGTCCAAATAGAGTTTGTGTAGAGTGTCCCTGTGCATCCCCAGCAACCCCATCTGTGCTTGCCCAGCCTCCTCCTTCCTCCAAAGCAGGGAAGAGAGCTCTGAACCCTCTACTGAAGGAATTTACCCCGTGTTTGATTCATGATGGAAGCAAGCTCAGGTCTGTCAAAAGATATGCTTTGACACCTAAAATGTGGGAGTGAGGGAATTATGATTAGGAACACTTACCTGCCCTCAGACAAAACTAATTGTGTCTAATGTTTGCTAATACTTAATGACAATGTTCAACAGTCAAACTTGATTGAGTTGATGATGGCTTAATGTACTTTGTGTTGAAAAGCTGTCAGTGGCCAGCACAGGAGATGGAAATTACATGGCCAAAGACTTGTACAGTTGGAATAGAACAGACTTTCCAATTCCTAAATCCTTCTGAGTAGGAGGTGTGATGATGTACTTTGACTAAATTGTGGCCATCAATTCTTACTCCTAATAGCTGACATCTTCAGATTCTTCTGGCTGTGCTGGGAGCATCTTTTCAGGAGTTTAAAAAGGAAAGCTTGTTTTAAGGATCCTGATCTTCCAGTGTGATGTGTACATATCAGTCAACACGTAGACTAATGACAGGCACAGATACTATTATTGGCAACTGCTTAGAAAATAAACAAAATATCACACAGTAGAGTAATTCTGTCAACAAGGAGGATAACAGAAACTTCTCCTAAGAACAAATGTCAGTGTCACTTTCACTTACATGACAGGATAAATGGTAAAAGAAATGTGTGTGATCCAGAATTCCCACAGCCAAGAGGATGTGTAAGTACCAGATTGGCTGAAATGACTGTTGACTGTCATTCCCCAGCAAGAGTTTTTGAGAAGTCATCACAGGCTTTTTTTAATATATGAATATCCATGTGTATAAGTCAGGTGCAGACGTATATATATTTTCACAATACTTTTGCTTTTTCCATTGTACAGCAAGTAATCTCAGAGTAGAAATGCCTGTGCTGAAGCAACATAAATAGTAATCTCTGTTTTTTTTCAAAAGGTGTTTGATTGCCAGGTGATATCCTCAGCATCAGCAAAGTTATTCAGATCCTCTCAGTCCTGTTCCTTGTAGCTGCTGAGCACTGAGATTGTAGAAGGCCTAACTGAAGCTGACAGAAGTAATTTTAATTGCCTTCAGTGACTTTCAAGTCATGCTGAAAATGCTGGTTGGTCTCAAAAGGGGTTAATGCTTTGTGAGCTTCGATTTAATGAGTGGAGACCAGTGGTAAATCAAAATGGAAGGAAAAGCTTTGTGGGCAAAATGCAGTAAAGCTTCATTTGCTTTTTCAAATTCAAACTTATTTAAATTTTACATCACAGGTTGTGGAGGTATAAATCCCTACTACCACCTGAAGATATATTTGCCTCATCATTGCTTAAGACACTGACTGAATACACATAGTTTAATTTAAAGTTGATTGCATTTAACAACATAATTTTTTTAAGCCTTTAGTAATGTCATAATGATACATAGCACTTAATTTAGTCATGAATGACCCGATACAGTTATCTATAATTTACATTAGCAATGTTGAACTGACAGTAAATTCAATTAATCCTTCAGTTCCATGTTCTTAACATTAAAAAACTTAACCTCACTTTAAAATCCGTTTGCATTATTTCGAGGTTGGGATTCTTAATGTTAAACCCCTACTAAGTCCACATTTTCTCTCCTATAAGGTTGCTTTGAGATTTTTTGGGGGATGTTTTTGTGGGTGTGTCTGTGACTTAAGAATCTCTCTATTGGGTGTTGGTCTGTGCTGTTGAATAGAGCACTGGAACAAGTGTTCTCATAGTGCAGACCAGGAGGTTGGGTTGATATTTCCTCTTCCATGTTCACTGCTATCAAGGAATAATTTCTAACAACAGTATTACATTGACTGGTTTTAGTTACTCTGGGGTTGTTTTTTAGGAATGGTAAGTATGTATTTATCCCATCTTTGAAGAAATAGATGGCACATGTGATGATTTGGATTAATTAGCATGGTTTTGCATGGTCTTTTTGGTAGAAAGCTGGAAGAAAAGGCCGAGAATACAAGTTATGGGAGGCAACCCACATAACTGAGGGTGGTGACTGAGGTTAAAGTCCTGTCTGAATTCTGAGTGCCCCAGCAAAGGTTTTCTGTGATTCACTTGGTGTAGCTGCATTATCATTTTGCTATATATATTCCAATACAAGCAACTCCTCTCCGACCCTAGAGAGAACACTTCCAGTGTGTAATTTCAGGTCTGACTGCCACAACTGGCTGTTGAGAAAACCAGCTCAGCTTTTCTTTTGGTGTTTCTGATGGTTTGAGCTGCAAGCTCCTTCAGCCAAGCTGCTTTGTGCTACGGCTCCGTTCCTTTAGTGATGCTGCACTACTGCTGCTTGGCAACTCGGTTGGAAAACTAAGAAATGGATGATGCAGACAGAAGGTCTCTTGCCAAAGCTGGGTCAAACTCTGGTGGAAGGGCTTCTGCTGCTTGAATTTTAAGCACTGTATTGCTAAACCTCTCACATCATCCCCGTGCTAGTAGTTGTATCAACCAACTGGGAAAGGTCGTCCAGGCTCTGTTGATGCAAACGTGTTTTTCATTGGTGCTGTTCCCTATCATTTTGGAGGATATCTGAAAATAAGGAGTGATCAGGTATTGAAAGTTTTAATTTTTACCTATATTTACCCCACTTGCCTGCTGTTTTAATTTTAAAGTAGGGTGTCAAATGGAATCTGTCGAATCACAGTGGTGTAAAAAGCATGCCTTGGGTTCTAAACTGAAACCTGTTGCAATCAGCAGACGTCCCACCTTGGGGACAATGGGTTGCAGGTCCAAAACATTGGCTTTCACTGTCTCATCACTTGTGATCTTACCAAGGAAATTGTAAGGTTTGGATTGTATTTACTCTTTGCTATGGAGCTGTTGTTAATGCTGCATTTTCCCACTCTCATCATCGTTGTGCTCCAGATGTCTGTTCTGTGCAATGACTGTCGGAATGCTTTGCTCCTTCAGCAGGATTAGGCTGTTTAACACAAGGCCCCTCTGCAGTTACAGTGCCTGTAAGGTCCATAGTAAGAATCCTAAATAGAAGTATCATTTTCAAGGTGCTTTATCGTATTTAAAGCAGCCAAACAAAAAATGAAACCCTGGGTTGAATTCTAGTCCTCGTGTAGGAAGTGTCAAAACCTCTCAAGGGAGTTTGACCCAGCTTTGTACCTATTATTCATGTATCAGTGAAATTATTCATTAATGAATCCAAATACTGCATTTAAAAAATCTAAGCAAGAACAAACCTGTAAAAAAAAAGGAAAAAGCCTGTAAATACTGGGCAATTCACAGATTTTTCAGCTGCTATAACTCAGTGTAGCTTTGCAGAACAGAGAAGGGCGCTTCACTTAACAGTACTGGGGAATTAAACCAGGGAAATGGCATAAAAATTGGAAAGGATTTTAGAATGATAATCTGAGGAAACAGAGTAAAGAAAAGCATGAGAAGTTGGGCATTGCTTCTGTGAAAGGAGAAGTTAAGTTGTACATCCATGTACCTTGCATGAAGTAAAAACATCAGTATTCAAGCTGAATGATGTAATGGAAAAACTAGTTTATTTTTTTAAACATGCACAACTTCTGTCAGTTGAAAGGGGGTAAGCTCAGCATATGAATGTATTTCCCTTCTTACCTGTTGCTTTGTGAAGTGGTTAAGATTGCTGGCATTTTCCATCTGGAATTTTATGCCCACGCCAGACCCCTACTGTGATAGTCCAAATGCATCAGCTGGAATAGTGTTTCACTGTGAAGCTGCCAAGTCTTTCAGACAGGTACTTAATAATGCAATAGTTTGTTGTAACTATGTGTTAAGTGTAATTTATCCAATATAATTACTTTACTAGATGTTTAGAGCCACTAATTTGAAATAGACTCCACACCTCTCTTAACTTTTGACATAGGAAAAACTGCAATCATCTTGCAGACTGTCAGCTCTTGGATTAAAATTTGAACCTACAGTGAGCTTCAAACTGCTTTGCATTTACTCTTAGAAGAAAGGAGAGGTTGAATAATTTTGTTGAATAATGTAGTTTATCTTAGGAAACTGGATTGCAAGGTTCTGAATTACAGTCATTATGTAAGCAGGTAAAGTCCTATCAACTACAAGATTCATCTGATGTGGTGTGGATGGATTACTGCATGTGCAAAGACCATTTGAGAACATTTCCATTTTTGCCACATTTGCTAGGGCTAGTTGCATCCAGTTGTAAAAGAGATTGACTCTGAAATGGCAGTGGTTTACATGTCCTAAATGTTAAGACTTTGGTTAAAACAAAAGGAACAAAATAACTCTCTTTATTTTAGCTTGTCATGTAGTTTGTACTAAGGATTTCAGTGGTGCTTTATCATGGTGGTTCATTTTGCTTTCATTTGATGCCCTCATATACACCTTGTTACTCTATTAAACTAGAAAGATTTAGTTTCTTAAAGAGCCTTCAATGAAGCTGTTATAAAGCCTTTTCTCAAAACAAGTGAAAAATGGAGCCTGAAAACATGAGATTACATTGAGTTTTAGTTTATGTTGCTTTTTTGAGGAAATAAAAATAGGAGAGAGCAAGAGTTTATTGCTTAATAAGTATCAGCTATTATCATAAAAAGGATCATAAGTTTGAGTTTCATTTTTATTTCGACCAAAACACTTTTAGATAATAAATGCTGCAATTGAATCTTGTCTTTTATAGAAAGCTGTTACAACAAGCTAAATGCTTTCCATTTGTGGATAACAAACTGATGCTCTAAGTTTAAGAATTACTGTGCCAAAAATTTAGTGTTCCTTGGATTTTCTTGTAGTCTATAAAATGGACTGTTTCTGGTTATTTCTGGGGCCTGTGAATTGAGGGCATTACCTCAGATAGAAAACCAAAACAAAAAAAAAAAATGTATATGTATTGTGATGCTGCGTTTCCTCCATTACTAAGAACAATTTTTGGTCTGGGCAAGTCCTGATTCAGATAATGCCACTAGATTCCTACTTGAGAATCTGCCTTTTGTGGACTCTTTTGTGGGTATTTTCACCTTTTCATTGCACGTTTTTAGGATTTTCTAAGAGTGTGTTTATGAAAAAGCAGCACCCAAATTAAATGCATCCTCTATGTACACAAGAACTACTTTATAGTATTTTAAACTGCAAATGCAGTGATAGTGTGTGTGGAAATGGAATTTAACTCACTTTGTGGACTTGAAATATATCCCTAAGCAATTGTTGCAATATCTTATCAAATTCTCGAGCAAGAAACAAAGCTTTTTCTAAATGGAATTTTTATGAACTGTTTTAAGGACTGTTTACTGGAAAGCTGCCTAATCACTGCATTCCCTGGGTAATGGCTGGGATATGTGTGCTGAATTAGTAGGAGGAATGTGCTCAACTACACTGGCAGGGAGCAGTTGATACTGCTTTTGCTAATGCATGTAAATCACAGAACAAATTTTGAATATGGAGAAATTTTTTAGAAATAACCCTATTGAATAGTGTCAGTCTAGAAATACGACAGATGTATACAATGAGGTCAAACCATCCTGTAAGTCAAGCACTTCGTGTGCCAGGCATTCAGCAGAGTTACAGGGCTGTGCTTGGCTTTGGGGGCATGTGAACTCCTAGGGAAGAAAAGCAGAATTCTTGCAGAGGCCCTTCTCCCTCAGGGCTGTGTTTGCAGCTGGTGTAGCCCATGCCTAGTCTGCAGAGTAGCCAGCATAGCATGATTTCTGAGGCATCAATAAAAATAACCTGTGGTCATTACCCTCATGATGAAATCACCTTTCACAGGCTTCTCCTTCATTTCAGCAGTGCCTTGCTTCAGTGATTTTTAAGGAAATTGTCGAAACTAATTTCTTTTAAATGGTAGAAGTAATAATTAAAACCCGTCAGTGAAAAAGATTTGGGAATATTTTTGGTTTACAGAAAGCTTAGGTGTATCAGGGAAAAATTCACTTTGTTGGCATTCTCATGTTTGCAAAGGAACTAAAATGTGTTAAGAGGAAATTACTTGTTCCACAGTGTGCTGTGTGTGGCTTCCTGGGGATTTTATCTCTGTGTTGTGTGTGTTTCTGAACACAATGAAGCTGCAAACATGTGCTAAATCCAGTTAAGGAGATTTCCAGTTTAGTGTTTTGGCTCTGGAAGAGTCCCTAACTGTGCACCTGGGGCATAAGATTGGCCAGAAGTGTCCCCGTGGCACATTGTGAGGAATCTTGGTCGTCATTCTGCTGGTTTAGTTTGATGTTTCCATATTCCTCTATAAAGGAATAATTGCTTTCTGTTCACCTTCTCTGTGCAGTGCCTGCATTCACAGCTGTCTGCTTTTTACTTTTTCTTCAGCTGCATCCTTCTCCACTCTGAAGTGCCCCTGTCTGCTTAACCCTTTCTTTTGTGGAAGCTGTTCAATAGCTGGAGTTAAACTTCTTGCCCTACTCTGAAATTCCAATTTCCTGTTGAGGATGAGGCAATCACCACTGATTTCCTAGAGTGCACTGAAGGAGGGCACTCCTATGCTTGGTTATACAGCTCTTAGCAGGTTTGAAAGGGACAGAGAGATGGAAGGGAAGAGCTTTGGTTCATAAATATTTTTGCATTAATAATAATTACCATTTAGATCAGTGACTGTAGTATAGTTGACAACCAATACTGCTTTATAGACTCTTCAGAAAGTAAGATTATGTAAAATAATTCAAAATAGCCTCCCTAGAATTATTCTGTAATATTCCTATTAATATTCTGTGAGAAGATGGAGTTTTAAGACAGGTGTAGTGTCAGGATACCAGTGGGCATGGGCAAAAATAATAGAAAAGTGAGTGACCTGAAACTTCTGCCATCTCCAAGTGCTTGCATTCTACATTCAGTCTTCCTGAAAATATTCATGTGTCTTCCTTCATTTGGACATTGCAAAGCATAAAGGCTCTTGTTGGAGGCTTTTCACCCTTTCCCAGTTTTGTGCCTTTGTTCCTTCTGGATGTAAATCCAAGCCAGTTACAAATCGTTTTATTTCTTACTGGAATTTAGCAGAGGTGTTACCAGGTACTAAAAAGAATTCAACATGTTTTATTGTTATCAAAAGAGTTTCCAGGAGTGTGACTGAGGGATAAGGATCCAGGACACAGGGAAGGTGGGTCCCTGTGTATCTCTGCAGTGTTTCAGAGTGTTTATCCCTGAATCTCCTGTGCAGATAGGTTAGAAAGGCAGTGCTCCCCAAAGCAAGAAATGAAGCCATGGAAAAATATCTCCCAATCTTATCACAGCATGCTTTTTTGTTCTTTAAAAAAAAAAAACAAACAAACAAAAAACCCCCAAAACTTGTACCCAGTAAATAAAAGACTTCTTTTAATTTTTAAAATTTATAAATACAGAAGATGTCTTAATCACAGCTGAAAGAGGTTTTTAGTTATGCATGGCACACTTGTGAATTCCATAGCAAACCTATTATTTTCTTTTTTTATAAAGTATGTCTGAAATGTTTTCAAGTTTTCTATTGGGAAATATTTTTCTGCAAAACACAGTTTAGTGGCTAGTATAAAGATGGAATCACGTCTTCAGGAGTTTATACTAGAATAGTCTTGAATCTAGAGGAAGCTTGACTGTGGGGAGGAGAGTGGAGGTTTTGAAAATCTGAAGGGGCTTTGCTCCCACCAGTTGTGTTTTCCTGCTGTTTACTCGGGGTAATATAGTTCATGCTTCACTGTAAAACTTCTAAGTGCCTTCAGCATGTTGAATAAGAAGCTGTAGTTTTATAAAATAACATTTATTTTGTTGTGGACATGCTGCTTTATCACCAACATATGTTGTATCTCATGTGAAACAGGAACTTAAGAGAACTCCATGGAGTTCAATGAGCCCATTTCTAGCTGTGTTCACAGCAGATTTCTACCCAGAAGCAGGATAAGCATATTTGGTATTTTTAAAGGCTTTTCCAGACTCCAAGCAGGCACTGAGTTTCTGTGTACTTAGCAACCTTCATCAGAGCCTTTATATCAACTTGTGCAGGCTGCCTTTGGGCTCATATAAAAAATCAGGCATAGATTATAAAATGTGAGAATACTTTTTCTCTGTGAATGCTAGAGAAATCTCCTGCTCTTTTAACACAATTTAGTGCTTCAAGCCTGAGAAGCTCTGCTCTCAGAGAAAATCGATAGAATTTTGTCATTACGGTCATGTCTGTCAATTATAGCTAGATTCATGTGGTCACGTAGGATTATAAATGTGTGCCAGCCTCTCAGTCACAAATGTTCCAGCTGTGAAGACATGTGGCACTATTTATTCTACTCTTTTTTTCATAAAGACCACAGGGGGAAAACATTGTCCCTACCCAGAGACTGTAACTGTTGTTCTGAAAGTACCTTTCAATCTTCCTCTCCATGCTGAGATGATGGCATTAGGTCTCTTTAGCCCTCACATGTTTGTTTCAAACACGCACAGCTCACAAAATTAATTTCTGTTGGGAACACAATGTCGTGATGAGGCAGGTTATTCTGACTGGGCTTTTCCTTTATCTGCTATACAAAGCAACTGATTCACTTTCTATTAATTGCCACCAGCTATGGGGACTGCCTGGTGGTTTTCCTTTGGAGCTTTCAGCCGGTTGAGCTCATCCTCAGGTTTGCTGTTTGGAAAAGAGGAGATGACAGGAGGGGGAAGGAAGGATGTAGTAGAAAGAGGCTGACTTAGCCCAAAGCTTAAAGCACATCCCAGCTGTAGGATGGCAGGGAATGGTTATTGTGTGTGGAGCACTGTATTTTACTTAAATACAGCACAATATTACTTGTCTAAACTTTTTTTTCCCCCCAGACCCTATGAGCAACTGAAATTTTAAAAAAATTGCTTTTTAACTAATTATAAGAAATCCAATAACACTAGCAGCTTATTTCTTTCTGACTGAATATAATGAGATTGGAGCATTGCTTCATCAGGAGAATGACCTAATACAATAGCTTATTGAACCATGAAAGATTCATTAAAACTACCTTACAAGGGTTTTTTTGGGGGGGCAGTGTTTTGTGCAGTGGATTTTTTTTTTTCTTTTACAAACAGTTGCAAAGTCTAAAGCAGTTTTTTGCATGTGGCTGTAATCCATTTTATAACACTAGGCAACATAACTCGTTTTTAATTACCTCTTATGTTACAAAGATGTCACAGAAAAAATCCTCGTAGCTGAGCTGCACTTCATTTGTTGGAGGCTGAGGTTTGCAGCCAGGTGACTTTGCAAAATGCCAGCACGTTACACACTGGGATTTGGCACAAAAATTCAGGAGTTTGTGATAATTTTCAAATTTCCAGAAAATTTCCATTTCCTGCTGACCTAAGTGAAAAAGCTTCTCTGAGATGTGAGGGGCAGTGTGTCTGTACAGCTTTTACCATCCAGTGTCTCACAAAGGGCTTAAGGCTGCCAGCTTGTGTCAGCTTCATTCTATCCACTCCCTTTCAAAGTTCCCAAAACCAAGTTTTTCTACCCTTTGTGAACAAGAGTATGCTGTTCCCTGCAGGCCAGAGTAACGAGGCAAATACTGCTCTTTCCAGCAGCTGTTTTCTCTTGTTCAAGGAGCTTCCTTTTTCTAAACCTGACCATCATAACAAAAACTCATCAAAGATAGAATAAGCTTATGACTTTCATTCTTTCCTCTTGTATCTGTAGGATGGAGGTGAGAATTACTTTAACTTATAGTCAAAATCTGTCTCTGAAACAGCTCTGAGTATTTAAGCCAGAGCTTTTTCAGCCAGTCAAGTTTCCCCCTTTAAGGCCTTCCTTTCCCTGGCATGCAGCTCATCCTGGCAGCCTGATGAGAAATCACTCCCAGCAAGGAGGAGTCAAAGGATGAAGTGATGCTGCTTCCCATGTGAATTCTGTCTTGTTACATGCCTCCCATGTACATTCCTTCTGTTTTTCGGGCATGGAATGTTTTTTTCAGGTGTATCTTGGGGAAAGAGCATTTATCTCTCACCTGGGTTTGTGCACCTTGCCAGGTCAAACACATCAAACAGGCCTTAGTGCTGCTGCTAAACACATTCTCTGGACGTTTTCCTAGCTGGCAACAGAAAGGATGATGAGGATGGTTGCATCAATTGAGCTGAGTTGTAGATTTCATGTCTAGTTTTTTTTTTCCCATGATCTTACCTTATTGTTCTGTGCACCCCTCTTTACTGTTATTAGGGTACTCTATCATTTTATGTAATGTTTTAGGGTAGCTCAAAAAAAATTAACCATTTGAAATTTCCGTACACCTTAATTACAGAGGTTATAAATTAGTCCAATTATTTTTTTCTGACAAACACATGCCTTATTTTTATGTATCAAGCTTAGTGTAATAAAATCTCTATTATTTCAGAACCCACAGTTATCGTGGATACAAAGGACAGTTTAAAATGCATCAATTCAGTTAAAGACTAATGGATACAAAGCTGAGGGGTAAATGGACATCATGTCCCCTTTAGGATCATACTTGTTTTTGATAAGTATATTTGTTTAGAATTGTTTGAAAGACAAACAGATAAAGCTCTTGTCTAATAATAAATGTGTATTCATGCTCTTTACATGACTAGAAAATGCTCTGTTTTAATGGAGCCAGAAGATTCTCTCTGCTGATAATACTTGGCCTGAGTTATTTGATATTGTACTTGTGCTATACCATATATCTGTAATATAGTGCTGGACAGGTGTGATGTTACACATTTTTATGTCGAGATATTTAATAAACATTTTAATTCTTGGGTATCCACAGCTCCCCCAGATACTTAGATTGACAGCAGTAATGGGAAAGCTGAATATGAGAATCTGGCTGAAGATGTTAGATTAAAATCAAAAAAGAAATAAAAGTGAGTTTATCATTTGTTGCCAGTGTGTAATCTCCAGTGGAGATGGAATAATCACATAGGAACTGCACGAGAAAGTATTTAGCTAAAATTAAAAGCCATTCCTCTTGTTTTTGGGGTTTTTGTTGTTGTTGTTGTTTGGTTGGTTTTTTTTAATTGGGCAGTGAGTTTCTTTGTGCTTTATGCCCTGAAAATGGCCTGTGGCTGGAAGTGGTGCATTTATCTGTTCTTGGAGCACATCCACCCAAGCCAATGTCAGTTTGCCTGGATTCAGTGGTTTTCTCCATTTACTCTCAGCCTTTGTACAATGTCTACAAGTATTAGGAGGAAAATATCTGGTTTGGATAAGCAATTATTCTGCAGCCATAGATAAGATGCTTTGGTACAGCTCTTTATTTTAACAATCGCTTCAGCCACTGTTGTGTTTTACAGCTCAGGCCTGCCAGCTGATTTTCTTGGTTTGCAAATATTTTTTTGAGCCAGAGGTTTAATTTAAAATGCTTTCAGCTGAAATAGTCATAATAAACAAACTCCCTTTTGATTTTTTAAATGTGGTTTTACTGTTTACATATTCAAAATTATGAGAAACAGTCCTAAAAAGGTGAAGTTTAAATGAATGGAATATCAAAATGAGGTTGAACATAACTTTGTGAATTGTGGCTGGCACTTGGATCATCCCTCAGTCTTCTGAACTGCCTTCCTTAAAAAAAAAAAAAAAAATTGGGAAACTCCAAAGAAACACCCTGACCCCAAGGAAAAAACCCACCCTCCTTAGAATCTGCTGATGTTCTGTTGGCTTTCTTCTTACTTTGCTCCAAAGCCTTAACATGTTTCAGAATAATTAAGTTTTCAAGCTTCAAGACATACTTCACCTAATTTTTTAAGCTTTTTTTTTTCTGATTTAAATCAAGCTTAAAATCCTCTTTTTTTTTTTTACTTAATTTGAACAAAAATTGCGAACTAGTTACTTGTTTATGCCATCAAAGATGGAAATACCTGCTTTAAATTGTAAATTAATTCTGTTCTTATAGTCTCTATGCCTTTCATATTCCACTGCTGATTACCTTGCCTGACAAATACAATTTCAAATCTGCTTCTTTGTTAGGTGAAGCACTGAGACATTATTTAATTCTACTTCAATTTTATGGCACTCTGAGTTGTGAGACACAGGAATTCTTTGTGAAATGCCCTGGCTAGTGTAAAATTGATACTTTTTTTGTGTGATTTTTGTTTTGTTCCAAATTATATTCTCGCACTTATTGTTATAACTGTCTTATAATGATGTTATGTCTGTCTGAAATTTTAACACTCAGGTAAGAAAAGCTCCGGAACTTTGCCAAAAGGCCTGTGGGATGGCTGGATTTCTTTCTTAAGCTCAAGATCTCCTTGAGTTGTCATTCTGGATAGACTTCTGAAGAGAATTAATTTCAAATACTAAACTAAGTCAGATTAATCTAATAACAACTTCAGCAATACTCTGCTTTGGTGAAAGGACAGTTGGGAACATGAACTCAAAATTCCCCAAGCCCAGACGGATTTAGGCAAGTACAAAACTTTGTGAAATAATTGTAGTATGTTTAGGAACAGGAATTGTTAATTTTTCTACTATATTTTTGTTTCCCCTTTTTCTGCTTCATCTGTATTCAGAATTATGTCTGCTTGGTACATGGAACTAAGACACACTTCCAAAGAGCAGCTTCCATGTCTAGCTGGAACTGCTGGATTCTGAACAGGGCTATTTAGGACTGAGCAAGAATAGGGAATGGTTTTATCACCATTCAAGTATAATTTTAAAAAAATCCAGAGTGACGGTGTCCCTCAAGTACAAAGCTGTCATATATATAGCTACTTATAGATAATATAAAGAAATATATCTATAAAACATGGTAATAAATGATAAAGAAAAAATGCTCTCTTTATTCTGTGTATGTGTATGGAGACAAGTGTTAAAGGAAAACCTTGACAGATAGAAAACTTGAAACGCTTTTCAATGATTCGGAAATGACACTGAAGTTTGTGCTCTTCCTGACTTCTGATACTGCTGGCAATTTATTTCCTTCTGTGCCAAAAATCAAACCATGTCCGTAACATCACATAAGAAAGAAATTTCATCATGTTTTAAAAAAAATACTGATGAATGTAAGAGCACACATGTCTTGCAGGGTTTTCCAGGGGCCTGCTGTGCAATGGTCGAGATTCAATATTTTTTGTTTGCTGCCTGAGCAGGCAAAAGCAGAAAGTCATGATTGTGGTAATCACAACTCAGTTGTTGCCAAATATACTTCCTGCAACTAGCCTGCTAACCCTTGGTGGATTAAATCCATGAGAGAAATCCATCAAAAGGAAATCTAATAGTTGTCCTCAGTGTTAGCCTGACTTAGGGAAGAAAAGTGCTTCTCCTGCTTAGGCTAGAAAAATGGTATTTACTGCTAAGAGTTCTGGAAACAATTCCCAATATAAATGGGATGGAGTAGAATTAAATATAAGAGTGTGAGGGTTTGCCTCTCATGGTAACTTCAGTCACCAGAAATGTCTACCTTGTGAAAGAGAAGGTAACTCAAATCTTTTCTTCCACCCTGACTTTTCTGGTTGTAGGAAGCTCTAGACCTCTTAGCCTATGACATTTACTTTAGTCTTCTCTACTGAGTTCTCATTAGGGAGCCATTCTCTTTGCCAATTATTTGCACAAATTTAATGTTTGCTGTATAGATTTATTGTAAGTTTATTACTAATTAATATAAACAAATCAGAAGACTGGTGTTTTCCTACAACTGCAATCTCAATGCCTTCTTCCCATGGTCTCTTGTTGCAAATTCTTCAGTAGTTAAATTTAGTAGCATCCTTTAGTAGTAGTAATGTCCTTAAGTTAATAAAAGAGACTGCAAAGATAAATTGCTGTTAAATAATAAATTATATTACATTAGCTGAAAGTCTAATACAGTAAAATATAAGAGAATGGCTTGGATTGCCTGAATTTGCACAGAGCACATGAGTGCAGCAACAGCTGGGTTCAAGCTGTGAGGAATCCTACAACTATTCCATGTAGGACTCATGGCTCCCTGACAGGAACTTGCCTGGCATTTCAGCTTCAGGCCATCTGCAGGTCTTTGACATTCTGCATAACCATCCCTGGGCCCTCCCCTGACCCATGGATTCCTGTAATTGATACTCCTGGTCAGAATGCCATCATTTCATAACTCCAGAGTTCTGCCTTTGGCCAGCTCCTGCTCTCCTGCTTGTCCCTGGTGGGATGGCTGCTGCAAGGGTGACCTTCCAAACCAGTCATTTTATCTACATCAGCTGCAATTCAGCCTCCTGTTCTTCAGCTGTCAAACTTTGCTGGTTCCTATTGCATAATCCCATAGCTGCTATGCAGTGAAGAGTCTCTGCATACCTGAGAGGTCATTGCCCCATTTAAATGTGCCAGTGATAAATCCCTTTCTCTGAGGGTGGAAGAGCTTTGAAAAGTATCTGAAAAGCTACTCTTTAATGTCTTTAAAAAATTACTTTTAACTTAGGAATCTGGACATCTTCTTGTTGTGTTGGTACTGTCATCTAGACCAAGAGATTTTTTTTTGGTATTCCACTGTTCTGGTTATAATATCTGAAGTCTTCTGACTTCTCCAACAAAGTTCCATGATCATGTGTAGGGATTTGCATATATGACAATTCTCTGGTTAGTCTGTTTTTCTGCAGTTTCCATTTACTGAGGTTATTGTCTTTGAACTCTTCAGCAGTGACCAAGATTCAATGCCTGTGCACTTGTTAAAGCATCTTGGGGTGCTTATGGGTGAAAGACAGTCCTGATCTTGATTGATTTCTGGCTGAAGCACTGAGTATTGTTCACAGGGTTGTGTAAAAATAAAACTTCTTATTCTTATTTTCTAAGTGTTCCTTGTGCTTTCCCAGTAGCAGACTGAGCTCTCTATGCCATTAAATGTTTGCTACTGTTATGTCCTTTAGGATCCAGCCAGTTTTCCTGGGTTTCCTTGGCCAGCTATTTTCTAATTGATTCTCTAGCTCAGGCTTCTAAGAAGGGCTTTGGAGCTAAGCAGAGATCCTTGTTTTGGTCATGTGCAGTCTTGAACCGCAGTGAGTGAGCACTGATGATTTAAAGGACTTTATTCAGAGTACACGAAACAGAACCTTTTAATCCTAGTGAAATAAACCAGGGAAGCTGATTTACATTGCTGTAAGTCCGACTGCTACACCCCTTATATTTTGTTCATTGCTTCAGATAAGAACCAAGTCACTGCAGCACTAAGTGCTGTAGCTTTGCAAATCTCTTTGCCTAAAATTTGCACATAAGGAGTCTCATTTTTCTTAAAGAGGTGCCTTATATGACTGATGAGAAAAAATTGAACAAATCCAGCGGGGTTTTTTTTTTTAAATTTGCACTATCAAATCAAGAAAAACACTAGAGAATTTTACATGTTTCTTTTTACTAGCTAAGCAAAGAATCAGGATTTTTTTTTTTTTTTTATGTTAATATCACACTATTTTGACAGGAAAAAGGCAGATGATCCAAGAGTTTTTACTCTTATATCCTATCATGACATGCAGCTGAGATGGGGAAACTTCCTGCTATGTTAGATGGATTGAATATAAATGTAGAGTGTATTGGGACACACTCCTGCAAACAGGCACAAAATGAAATTGGAGCTTGCCTAGGCCTAATGCTACTTGTGATTTAACTCTTTCAAAATAAGGGTTTTTTTAGAATAAAACNTGCAGAGTGCTCTGTTCTGGTTCAGTTTTAGCTTTTTCTAAAGTGGGAAGTTGCTGCGGTGATTACAAGTCAGTGTTATTCATATGTGTCCTCTCTTTAGATTATTGGAGAAGCAGTTTGCTTGATCTTTTTTCACCATTCTTCTTTAATCTAAATTAACTTTTAAAGCCACGTGGTGTCTTTATATATATTGTAGAAATGGAAAATTCTGTTCTTGCTTTTATCAAGTGAAAAGACTGTCGTTTTAAGGCAAGTGAGCCGACTTGATCCTCTGATATCAGCAGAAGATTTTTAACGTCCTGTCAAGTTAATGTGTTATCAGCTAGCAGTGTATTTATCATTAGGGCAAGGCTGGCACAGATCTGGACAAGAGCCTCAGGACTGAACCTTCTGTGGGAGCAGTGCAGCCTCAGAGGCTCCAGTGAAACTGCTGGGAGGAGAGGCCTTGGCAGTAATGGATTTATTCCTCTGTGTCTCGAGGGCTGGTGAAGCTGGCAAACCAGAGTGCAGGGGATGTTACAGCCCTCTGAACAGCAGGCAGGCTCTTTACTGCTTCCACACCCCCTATCCAGGTAACTTTGTCTCACTACATATCAACCGCTCTGTTCGTGTTTGGCTTTCATGGACCGCTAAAAGGCAGAGATGTGGGGAGTCCTTCAAGTCAAAAATNGTCTCAGTAGGTATCAACCGCTCTGTTCGTGTTTGGCTTTCATGGACCGCTAAAAGGCAGAGATGTGGGGAGTCCCTTTCAAATCAAAAATCTTTATCAAGATTTCTTTTTCAGTTGTAATCCTTATCAGCATCATTTTTTTGCTGTAACTCATACCCTGAAAGCGTGACTGGAAACAGGACCATGCCTTTAACTGATACAAATTGCTTAAAATGACTACACTACTCCTAAGAAATACCTGGTAGCAGCTGAAACTTGTTACACTTACTCAGGACTAGAGGCTAAACTGTGTTTTAATGTCAAACAAGGGTGAAAGAATGACTTTGTAGGTCTATAGGTGGTGCTCTTGTCACTAGAGAAGGAATTCAGCAGTGGGTTTTTTATTGCTAATATTTTTGAACCAATCAGTCTCGTCGTCGAGATTAGATTGTTACTTCTCATCCATTTTTTCCGTGTGAGGAAAATGAGACAATATACACTGTAGTTCTGAAATATGTTGTTTGGCTGCAGCGTGTTTTCCAATTACTTTAGCAAGTCTGATTTTGGGACAGGTAATAGGTATGCAGAGATTTTAAGCCATGTACATTGCACATAATGGAAAGCTTTCTGCAACATAAACATCCAGGCTGATGATTTTGTAGGGCTTAAGGATTACCATGGCAATTTTGAGACAGCCAGCCATGAACAAGGAATAAAGACTGCTCCTGTACTATGTATTTGCAGATCAGTAGGAAGGACTGGCATTCAGATAGGTACAGGCACATCCATTTAATACATTTCTTTTGTTTGTTTGTTTTTTGCTTTTTTTGGAACTTGATACTTTGTTGGAGTGTAGTGTATGGACTTGATTTTACAGCGATCATGGAAATGAGTTGGAAAATTTTGTAAATGCACACAAGCAATATATATGCAATACATAAGCAAAAAATGCATGAGAAATGCATTTGAAAGGAAATCTTGAGGGTATGAGTCCTTCCACCAGCTCTTATCCCTAGGCTCTTGGAGGAGATAGGATGAAGATGAGAAAGATGTGGTGAAGATGTAAATACAGGCTCTTTTGGTATATTATGGATTTTAATTTACTGAATAGGCAGATTTCCTTTTTTGTGCCCTGAGTGTGTGTCTGGGGTTTTCTGGGGGGATTGCTGTGGGATTTTTTGCTATTTCCTTGTATTTTATATAAATTGTTTTGGCTTTGATGGCTATAGCAAAAAACACTAGAAACATCTATTTCTAGACAAGCGCGAGCCAATTTTGCTGAGTAAGAAATTAATTTGGTGCTTGGATTGTGGTAATCCCTGTTACTTTATATGGAAGTTCTAGATGCATGTCTGCAACCCTGCAGTTAATGAACAATTCTAGAAAAGTGGTGCTGACCTAAAGGTGTGCTGACTGCTGGCTCAAAATAATGAATGCAAAAATGTCCATTTGGTGCCAGTGCCCAGAGCAACACGGTGTGACCTGACTTGCAACTCCATTGCAATGTTGTGCCCCGATTCTGGATATTATTTTGGCTGTGAAACTTAGACAGGAGGAAAACATGATCCTTCTTCTGAGCAGGTAAAAGCAAAATCTTGTATCACTAAGCTGTTTGTGAGTCCAATATTTCTTCAATAATTAGCTCTGTGAAGAGCAAATAGAAACTGTTTGTCCACCACTTAAAAACTGCAGTAAATACTCCAATTTTTATGAGGCTTCTCAAGATCATGCTAGGTTGAAGCATGAGATACTCTATCCTTAAATAATGTTAAAACAGGTTGTCTAAGAAAGGCTAATTAATTATACCCATTAACTATTGCTTTACAGAGTAAAAGGAAAACCAATATTTAAAGTGATAGCAATCCTTTTGGATGGCTGTATGATTTAGGTTTTGATTATTATATATGTAAATATATAAAGTTTAGCTTCTACCAACACAAGTATGAGAAAACTAAGCTTCAGATTTTAATCACTGTTGATTTGACTGGAATCACTTTGGTCTTAAGCCTGTGGTGAACACAGGACCAGAATTTTACAATAATATTTATGACTTCCTATTTTTGTTAGTTACTTATCAAGGAATTGTAAAAAAAAAAACCAAAAAACCAAAACCAACCAAAATATCCTCCTAAAAATATCAATCACCCCTGAAAAAAACAAGCCTAACAAAAAACCCAAAAAAATCCTCTAAACAAAAGTTAAAAAAAGCCAAAAAAAACCAAACCAAAAAACCCCAAAACCCCAAAAGAAATAAAAACTAACCAAAACCTCCCAAGAACCCCTGAAACAAAAAAATAACCCACAACCAAGAAAACCTTCTGAAAACAAAAAATCAAATGAAAGGGAAAAAACCCCAAAATGAACAAACAAACTAAAACAAAAAAATTCCAAAAGAAACCAAAACACCAAAAACAATATTAAAAAAAAAAAAAACAAAAGAAAAAAACTCAACAAAAGAAACAAAACAAAGAAAAAACTCAAACCAACAAAAATAAATAAAAACCCAGCAAAGAAACAAAAAAGGGACAAAAATCACCCCAGTAAAATAAACAACAAAGAAACCCACCTACAAGACTCCCCCAGTCAACAAAAAATGACAAAAAATAAAAAATGAAACAAGTGTTTAAATCCAGCTGAGCATTAGTTGGGAAAAAATTAATCCAAAATTCCTAGTAAACATAATTTCATAATTATAAAAGAACCATGATAGCACTTCTAACTTGAACTGCTCCTTTAATGCTCTCTAGGACACATTCTGCAATTTCACACTGGTATCTGAAAAATATTGCTGGGTCTGTACACTGGGGTGATAGTTTTAAAAAGGCTTTGGAAAGAAATCAATACAGATGAAAATAGCAGTGACTGCAGTTCCATCAGTGGAATGAGTCCTTGGTCCTTGTTAAGGGACCTGAAGATTGGCTTTTGTGCCTTCACTGGTCCAGGGACAAAAGAAGAAAAAGGAACCCAAAGATGAAACCCTTAACTGTTCAAGATTTTGCTGTATGAGACTGCCTGATGCTTAGGTAAAAGCTGATGGTGAGCAGGAATTGGTGAAGCAAAGAGAAACACAATACAAATATGTTTCTTTTTGCTTTTTTCTTCTGCAGTTAGTTTTTTTCTTGTTCTTGTGCAGTCCTGTTGTGCAGAACAGTGGCCACTGGTTCCTCCTTGGTGTTTGGTGCAGCCAGCTGGAAATTGCCCTTGGTGGAGTTCAGAGATGGGATTTTTGGCCAGGTGAAAGGTTCCTCTCCAGCAGCAATGTCCAATTCATATGGAATTTTTAGTGATACAGTTTTAAGCTGACTTTTCCTTGGGGTGTTTGCATTTTCCACTGCATAAGAATTGAGAAATGTGTGGATTATCATCTAAAAATAAAATCAAAAACAAGGGAGGGGAAGGGCAGAGGGAGAACATACAACTACTCTGCCAGTTTCAGAAACTGCCTCACCTTCCCAAATTTCCCAGGTTAGAGTAGTTGCCCCCAGGACTGAAACAGACCTCTCTAAGCTGAGCTTTCAAACTGAAGTCAACCTCCAGAGTTGTGGGCTTCAAAACTGGTGGCTCTAAAAGGTTTGAGCCAATGAGGCTCCTCTGGAGCAGTCTCACAGCTTTCAAACCACACGATGCTCTCACTTCGATAGTGCATTGCTCAGAGGTGAGAGGGTTTTGGCTGAGATTTATGGATAGGCAGGAACAGAAGAGAAGAAAACATCCCTGCAGAGAAAATGTAGTTTGCTTTGGTTTTCATTTTTGTCTGTGGCTTAGGGGGTTTCTGGATGCATTACCCGTGTAAGCCTTTTGGCAGCCAGCCATCCAGAGCCCTGTGCAACCCAGCAGACCCATCCATCACAGAGGAAGGGAAATTCACACAAAAGCTGGTGACTTCAGGGACCTCTTCTAATGTGCTTTATAAAGCTGGTTTGGTGGCTTCTGTATGCCAGTGGAATGAGTGGGGTTGGACTGAGAGAGATGCCTTAATATAAAGCTTTTGCTTTTATTGGTGAATTTTAACTTGCCCTGAAACACGAGCTTGGCTCATCATGTTATTGCCATTTTAGCTAATACTTAATTCCAGTTTCCATAATTGAAAGAAGCAAAATTCTCTAACTTATTTTGGCTAGAATTCTGAAGCAAAATTCCAGAAGAACAGTGTAGTCAATCATTTGAGGACTAACAGGTTTTATGCTTCAAAGTAATCAATAATTAATTCAGTTAATTAATTTCTGAAGTACCTTGATAAATCATAAGTTTTAATGGTTCAACTGTCTGTCCTGGAGTAGCTGTTTTGTATTTTTTAACTTTAAACTGATTGCAAAAGTCTAATTTGGAGGGAAAATGCAGGATTGTATTTCTACAGCGTGGCAAAGAGTCAGCTCAGACATGCACAAGTTTTATGCTTCCAAATTATAAAAAGACCTGACCCAGGGGATGATTGAGCACTCAGGCAATAAAATGTCCAGAGAAGCAAAGCATCATACTGAGGTATTTTCTCTTGGGAACATGGAAGTAGAAGAGATAAGACAAATCTCTTGCTACTCAAGCTTTTGTGTGTTGCCTGGAAGAAGCCACCAAGTGTCAGGCTCAGTAAGCAAAGGCCTGTGGTGGTGGAGGAACTGGAGCCACTTGGAACCAGAAAGATATTATCTAAATCTTCATTAGGACTTTCAGAAAATTAGGATCATGGAGAGGCATCTGATTCAATGATTTACAACACTTACCAAGTGATAAACTTGATAAATGTGACATCTTGCTATATCTGTAAAAATGGCCTGAATCACAGAGGTGGCCTGTCCACAGAACTTGTAAAGAATATTTTTCCCCATTTGCAACAATTCTTGATTAAGCTCTACCATAGATCATATCAAATCAATGAAAGCTAAGAGAAAAATTACACCTCCAGAACCTTTTGCCCTCAGTAACCTACTTTCTAATTAACCTTCAAGTCGAATATAACATAATAAGTCTTTGTGTAGCCGTAGAGGTGCCTCAGATGATTAGGAAAAGAAATTGGTTATTCTTTGTGTTCAATGTTTGAAATTATTCCTTGACGTCTCCTTGGGGACTTCTCATTAGTGCTCTTATTAGTAGCACTAAGTTACATAAGTGGTTCCTATACATTTTCAGCAGAAATTTGGAAGTTTAACATTTTTTAACATCACTGTATGCTCAAATCAGCACCAGAAAGAACATTTCTCTTGCAGGGGAGATGGTTCCAGGGGTAAAATTGGATAATCACGTACCTAAGTTGCATTAATTTGAGTCATATAATGATAAATTGAAGATCTTTTATGAAGTTGCATCAATTTATTGGAAAAGAAAGCTGTTCAAAGGCATGTCAGATTTCTTTGTGTAAGGCAGGCTGAGGAAAGCCTAGACCATGTACCATGTTTTGGTTCTGGTTTTCCTCACTCTGGGGCTTTGTGCAATACAAGATGTGCAAATCTATGATCCTGATGTATTGGGATCTGTTATGTCACTCATGGCTGAATAACAAAGGTTTGTGAAAGTGTGGGCTGCACCTCATTTGAAACCTGCAGGAGCTTCTTTCTAGGCTGTATTTGCATTTCCTGATCATTTTGAAGGAGTGATAATATTTTACAGTTCAAACAGACCCAAGTAATGGGGAATTTATGCAAGTAAGATCCAGAGGCTTGTTTGGCTTAAATACAACCTGTAAGCAAACGATTCCTGGGTACTTTGCTTTTTTTCTGCTGTTTTTTGGGATAGATCTCTGCAGCTGTGGTGTCACAGTACTGTATTAGCAACCCTGAGCACTGGGGATGGAGAGTTGAATATTTGTGCTTTGAGTTGAACACACAGCTTCATGGAGTACTGAGGTGGGAAAGGTGCTGTCCCCCCCTGTATCTACAATAAACATTTTCTTTAGCAGCTTCTTCAGGTTCCCCACCCTGATCCATAATTTGTCACTGTGGTGACAAATAAATAATATAAATAATTTGTCACTGTGGTGCTCCTGAAGGGCTCTTGATAGAAATTGTGAAGAAGTTAATTGATGCATCTTTTACTGAATTCTGACATACCTAATTCCAAACTTCAGCATCACAGGCTTTCATTTCATTATTGTTAATTGCTCAGAATTAATGAATATTTAGATTCCCATAAGCAAGAGAGAATATTGCTAGTAATTAAGCTGCAGTAGGTTATCTCATTTGATTTTATTTCTACATTTACTTGATAACTTGCCTAAAAGTAATTGGCTTGTATATTTTAGCTGTATTTGATGATTTCAATTTGAGGAGTCAAGTATAACACCCAGCTTGGAAACAGATTACATGCAAGCTGCCACTCGCTGTTGGTTGGTAAAAATGCAGAAATTTCGCAAACCATGTTTGAAACAGGTGCTCAAAAAAACTGTTGCATAGAAAGAAATAATTTAAAATGTTGAAAAAATTGAGGGCAAAACGAAAAAAACACTGAAACAAAGACCAAGCCCTCCCAAAAAACCTCAAAAACAAAAAAAACCCCACCAAAACAAAGACAAAACAAAAAGAAACACCACAAAAAAATCAAACAAAAAACACACAAACAGAGCAAGAACAAAGCCTAAAAACAACAAAACAAGAACAAAGCCTAAAAACAACAAAACAAAAACAAGCAAAAGACCCCAGAAAAAAATTTTAAAAACTCTAAACAAATAAAACAAAACAAAACCAACAACAAAAACAAACAAACAAAACCATAACCCCACCAAACCCAAACAAACAACCCAAACCCCAAACAAACAAAAACGAAACCAAACAAAAACAAACAACAAAAGCTCAAACAAATCCCCAGAAATACCCAAACCAAGTTTTGCAAAGTGAAGTTCTGGGAGAGCAGAGAAATCTGTCTGTTAGTGCATGACAGGGGAGGAACAGGCACTCCTGGCTCTTTGTCTGAGTGCTGTCATGTATTCTCTAGCTTTGCTCGGTCTCTGAGGATGGTGGGATGGCTGGGATTTTATTCTGCTTGCCAGTGGAAAACAGTGCCTGTGCTGACCTCCCTTTATAGCAGTTTAATATGTTTTTTCAAAAAAGGAGCTTATACTTATATTATATCACCTTTTTCAGGCTAGATCTGCTTGTATGCTTACAGCAAGATGGATCATGTGGAGATTTAGTGATGTGTTGGGATGCAGATGAAAGCTGAGGCTTGTGCTTTAGTAGAAGCCATGTGCATCCCCCTCAAAGACACTGAGCTTCATAATTAGACCAAGCAAAGAAGTCAATAAAATGTGAGCTGTGTCTCACACATGAAACCAATCTCTTCTGGCTTTGTGTTTTTATTTTTTCTTCAACATGGTGTATTTATTTTAAGGATTTCCATACAGGTGTGTCTTTAGTTTCTGTATGTGTACTAAGAAGGTGATTGAAAGTGCACTTGAGAGTTTGTGAAGCATTTTCTAGTATTTTGGAAACGTTTTTAAAGCTTTCTAACCTAACTAATGTGTTGCTACTAATGGATTTTCACAGTGCCAAGTCCAGAATCATTCTTCTGCACTGGGTGCTTTCTGATCCTGCTGGGAAAACACCTTCAAAATTAGCACAAGCAGCAAATGGAATGAGTGTGGACTCTTTCATCATCCATTTACCAAATAAATATGTATATAAAATAACATAATTGATGGATTTTCAAATGATTTTTCTCTCTGCTGTACTGTATAATTATTGTATTAATAGTAGGGAATTAATAGTTGCAGAACCTTCTGTAGATATCATATTTGGGCATTGATATGTTTGAGAACAGAAGAAAATGTGGGGTCAGGGTGGGACAACAGCAAAGTAACTCCCCAGCCTCCATCAGCAGAAAGTAGTCTAACTTGTGTCAGCAAGTTTTAGTTCTTGGAAAAGTTCAATTTTTTCCTTAGACAGAAGTTGCTGAGCTTCAGAGGAAGATCCACCACTCATGCCACTTGTGAGTGCATGGAGTAAAGTTTGTTTATCTGAGCATCTGGAAACATTTTGTCTACACTAGACACGTATAGACATTTAATATGGCTCATTTCATCCTCAGAGCATCAGATTAGAAATTACTGGAGAGAATCAATTCGGAGCAAAGTTGTGAACACACATTTTCTAATGTAATGATATTCTTGATATCATAAAATATTAGAACAGACCAGAAAATGTAGGATGGAGTACCAGAAGTTCTGCTTATTGGAGCCAAACTTTAGTGTATTTCTACATGATTAGTGATATTTTTTATACAGTAGAGTACAGCAGATCCCAATTTGATGGGGAAATGGGATGGTGGCATTACTGCTGTGTCCATGCCCACCCCCTCACTCCATTTCTCCTGATGTTTATGGCCCTGACAGAGAGCTTTACCTTCCTGTGATCCAGGGCAGCAGCAAAAGGGCCCCAGAGGCCTCCCTGCATCTGTGGGAGTGCTCTGAGCAATCCCAGAGAAGGCAATATTGACTTCAGGGTGGATAATGGGAGAGAACAGTATCTTTAAAGGGTTGCTTCTCTGTCACTATTGCTCCACAGCTTCTCAAGCTCTACTCCCCTTCCTTTTTCCCTTAATCTGGTTAATTGAATGGTGTGATTCTAACAAAGCTTTCTTAGCAAACCTACAGACCCTTACAACGAGATATATCATGAAATTTACAGATTTAGATTGGCTTCCTGTTGGTAGCATGTAGAAAAGGAACCTGAATTTGTCATGGGGTTTATCACATGTGGTAAATCTGTACCACTCAAGCTTATTTTTAAAATCTTTTTCCAAGAATTACTGTTCAAGTGTGAAAAACAGGTTGAACTTGAGGCATGCAAAAGTAATAGATTAGAGTTGTATCATGAAATGTAAATAGATGGGGTGTGTCTCCTTTTCATTGCTATGCAGTGGTTGTCTACATAATTATGTATTAATACACATCATTAATTATACATATAATTAAAATCATTCAACTGCAGACGTTTCCTCAGTCACTAGAGACCTGTTCCTACCATATTTATTGTGTGTTTCCAGTAGTTCTCATGTGCATAGCATTTTATGAAAACTTGGAGAGCATCCATCAACATAAAATGTTTACATCCAAAAATTGTATTAGAGTTACCTTTTTTTGCATTGTTGCATACCAAATAATTGGGGTTTTAAAATGCAGATACTTGCTGAACTCAAGTGAAATAGTCAAGTTATGTAGCCACTTAACCTGCTGGCAACTCCCATCAACCATATCCTAAACCACATTTTGAGAGAGGTTAGGGATTAAAGTCTTTAATTGAGTAAAATATTCAATATGGTTTTTAAAAGTAACCAAATATTACACATTAAACAAAACAAGAGTATTCAAACTTTTATCTTCTATTGCTAGACAGTGTTGCTATATCTCTGGAAGTCAAATACTCTGAAATACCACTTTTCCCTTTTTTTCTGCACCTTTTTTTCTCTGCCTTGCGTGGTTTGTTATGCCTTGGTCAGATTTTCCTTTCCTTGTTTTATTTGCCACAGCTCTCTTAGCAGTCAGTATTTCTTCTGACTGCTGATGTTTCTCCTTCAGACTGATTTCTGGTGTTCAGCACATGCTCCCACGTGACTCCTTTAATTCTCTCTGCTTTGGGCATCTTTGCTTGGAGCTGCTAAAAAACCTAGGGAGTGACAAGTGCTGAGAACAAGAGAAGATCTGTGAGAAATTACCTGCACTTGCCATTTGAGTCAGAAGCTGGTGTGAGTGCTTAAGAGGGAGCTTTGTTGACAAATGAGAAATTTTCCCTCTTGTTTGGAAAACTCAGCAAGTCTGTGCTAATATACAGCAATTTATCTTGAAGGAGAGTCAGCCAGGACCTAAAAGGCCTGGTAAAGTGCTCATTATTAATTTGTTTGAGGAGTAAGTAAATATGCATTATGTCTTTGTAGTGCGTGTTCAGCAGGTGCTTTCACAATAAAAGGAAACATACAAATCACAGTAATGTTCCTTAGAAACATGGGCCAAACAATTGGCTGTGTCTGTGGCTTTTTCCTTCCTCAGAGGGTCAATCAGCAATGGTAACATATCACCGTGTTAATTGCAGGAAAGTAAGATGCAAGGTGAATGCATCACATACCATCTCTGCTGTTATCATTTGGATCTCCTAAGTGCTGGGAGCCAGGTGACAGCAGGCAGCTTTGGAGGGTCCAAAACTCCCATAAGCAATTCGTAATTCCTACCTGTTTAGCTTTTCCCAAGCTGTTGCTGATAATTGTTTGGGAGGATCAATCAATAATAAGCTGCTGTTGCCTGCTGCACTGGGTCCCAAAGGGAAGCCAGTGACAGGAGCTGAGGTTTCCTTCAGGGTGGGTGTGTTAATCTCCATGCAGGGTAGGATGGATTGGGTACACAGAGCTATCGATCTTGTAATTTTTAATTGTTACTCATTAAATGGTTGACTGGCTTTGTCTTACATCAGGCACGTTGATTCAGTGGCTTTTGTGGCAAAACAGCAAAAAGAGGTGAGGCTACATCACAAACTGGGGACATGCAGTGAAGGATTAGGTGCAATTCCCCACTGTGCCAGAGGTGTGTTCTTTGCCTCTTGGTGCATTTCTGTCTGCCCCCATCCGACTCAGTGTTTACCATCCTGCTCAGTCACTTCATTTAAATGTGAAGACTTGGCTTCACCCGAGGACGCTTAAGGTAAACCCCTTGCGTTATCTCCTTCTTCTTCTTCTTCATCAGGATTAAAAGCACAAGAGACAGAGTTCTTGNAATCTCCAAACTCTAAATCTTTCACCCAGTGAGATAACACACTTCTATTCAACAACACACTCATAATCTCAGTGCTATCACTCAGTTTTGGAAGCCTTTTTCATGACCTCAGCTCAAATGCAGTGTATTTTTGAGGACCATTCCCTGTCAGCACAGAAAGCCTGAAATTCTTTGCCTCCAGAGTTCCAACAAACATTTATGTTAAGGTGAAATTTCTTCCATGTGGGGGTGTAAGTTCAGTTGTTAGTGTCTTTTTTTAAGCTGTCTTAAGACTAGGTTAAACCTAGATTTTAGGGGACTGAAACCTATCTTTTTAGCTAATCTGAGTTTTGTCTGTGGACAATTTTGTGGAAGTTTCTGCAGGTGTTGTATTGAAGGCTGTGGGCTTCTTATTACAAAACTATAAATTAATCTCAAAAATTCAGGAAATATTATTGATTTGAGCATAATATAAGGGTGCCATATATAAATTAAATGTTCTATTTTCTCTGGTATTTCACTTTTCTTCCTAATACATTCTTTATTTTTAGTTTTAATACAAAATTGTCAATTCTGGTTAATATTCCACAATACCATTTGCTCTTATCTAAATGATTTTGCTGCTGGTAAGGCACTAGCATACTAAAAAGCACAGGATGCCCACAGCAAATTGGTATTGCTGACACCACCTGCTTCTTTCCTCTTGAAATTATTTCCTAAAACACGGTATATTCTTTTGTTAAGTCCCCTAAATTTGCTAGTGCATCACTTCCCTGGATGACTCCTTTTGGTTCCCAAGTTGTCAAATCTACTTTCTCCTCTCACAATATCATATCACTTATATCACTTTGCTTCTTTTCATCCATCAAGTTTGATTTTAGAGAGAGTTTCTGTGCGTTTCTTGGAAAAGATGCAATTTTTGAGAGAGAATAAAACAAAGGCAAAAATAAACAGTTGAGAGCAAAGTAAGGCTGTATGGGAGCAAGCTAGATCAGTAATGGAACAAATGAATATCAATGAGGATTTTGTTTGGGTTATTGTTTTACTAATATTGTTGTACTACCTGTTACCTTCATTGCTTCCTTTTTTTTTTTTTTTTTAACTCTTGCCTGTTTTCCAGCTCTGCTCCTGATTTCAAGGTTGATTTGAGCATGAGTTGTTTGAGATGCAATTACCTGAAGACTCCATAAAAGAAAAATACTCAAAAATGTGAGGTTTCAGATATTTCTATGTGTATTAAATTAGATACATTGTTAGCACAGGGAGGTTTTTTAGTCAGTATTTATATGGTTTCGAGGAGGAGTGTGTGTGCTTTGTTAGAATGCTCTTGGATTTTGTATGTCTAAAGTAAGTAGGGAAACTATTAGTAATATATGATCTTAAAAAAAAATAAACATTTGGAGGTTCTGTCAATCTAAATCATGTTGGCAGAGAGAGCTTTCACCACACACTTCTCGTTTGCTTGGTGGAAGCTCTCCAGAAACATAGGAGTTTTTGGTTCTTCTTTGTATTTTTTTTTACCTATTTTATTCTCTGAACTTACCTTGTTTATGTGGTTCTGAGAGGCTTGGCCTTGCTCAGCCCCTGTAGCAGAACTAAGTTCAGAAACGGCTCGCTGCCTTGTTTTGATTTCTTCTGGGGTTTCAGTGCGTGCATCTATTGCCTGTGTCAAGGCTTTTCTGTTGGGCTGCAGAAAGCTGGAGTGAATTACAAGAAGAAAAATAATCTACCAGCAGTCTTGCAGTTTTCCCACTGACCTGAATTCATGAGGAAAGAAATTACTTTTTTCCCTGGCTAAACTCTGTACTTGTCTGCAGAGATAACTGAGAATCTGACTTGGGCTTTCACTCCGAGTCTGTTGATGTAAACAGGAAGAGCTCCATTGACTTATGTGGGATTTGGATCAGGTGCTAAAAACTGGTGTTATGACAAAAAAAGACAATCACCAGGCATTTTGTGAGCTTTTAGAAACGGCTGTAGCGAGTTTATTTTACACAGAATTTAGTTACCTGAGCCAGAGTGGAGCCAGAGTTTTTGTTCTCCTCGTTGCTGTGTATCTGAATTATTGCAATGATTCTGCTTCAGAGGAGTCGAGTAGGGAAGCAAACCTTATATGATTTCACAAGTATTGATCTTCCCAATACTATTAATGATCTGGGTAAATATCTGGAATATAAAACAGCCTCTGCTTGCTCTTGAGGATGCTTTTATGTTGTAAGAGGTGGAAACTGAAGATACACCCTTCCTAGCTGCTGAGGTGTACTTGCCAAATAAATTCAAGTTTTGGGGTTTTCATTACTTCATATCATTTTTCTTTTAAACCTAGATACTATTTTTAGTTTAGCACTGTTTCTTTGACAATTTTGGTCCTTCTTCTGCTGAAAGTGAGAAAAATTGACTCCTCTGTAGGTGCCTACCACAGAATTGAATCCAAAGACTTTGCGTCTTTGTGAAAGGGGCCAACTCCTCAAACTAACAAAAAATTAGGAGGTAAGTCGAGAAAAAAACCCAAACAAGCAAAGTCCAAAAAAGAGATTAAGAAAAACAATTTTATTATATCCTGTCTATCATTTTGCTGAAATACTGCCTATTTATATCCAAGAGCATTTTGGATGGGGATTTTTCTTTTAATATGTGGTTATGGCTCCTTTGGATATAATTGAAGAAATCCCTTCTACATTTCAGTTATTGAGCTTCTTGGCTGGAAAACAGACCAAAGTCTTGAATTTATTCATTTATATTCTATGATGTGGTTACCTAATAGAATTTCTGTCATTGATGTGGAGAGGTGCTTCTTTTCTGTGTCACATCCCAGATTACTCTTGGGACAGGGGCTGTGCCCACATTATTCAGTGGCCAGGTACAAGCTGTATCTAAGGTTTTCAAGGAGAAGGAAGAAACAAAACTTCTTGCCAGATATATAAATTGGTACCTTGGGCAGGATGACCAAGGCCTCTGGCAGTGGAGTGATTAGATGCTCATTTGGTACATTCCTGCCTTGCCATGGAGATGATGGAATGGTGGAAGCAGTGAAGCTGGCTTTTGAAAATAACCTATTCATTCAATAGTGGGTTAAAGGAAGAGAATTTTTTCCCTCAGAATTTGTTTGAGTGATTTTTTATGTTTGTTTGTTTTGGTTTTTTTTCTTTGGCATTTTGGGAAGCTTGACCTTAAATCCATAAAGGTGAAAAAGAAAAAAACACAAAAAAACCCTCCAAAACAAACAAACCAACACCAAAATCCCCCCATACGCAAAGAAACCCCAACCCCAAAATTGCTATTATAGAGAACTCTGTTTGCATCTGTGTATTTTGGAGTCTGCACTTGTCTTTAGTACCTAGATGGGAAAGTGTTGAAAGCTCTGTTCAAAGCTATGAAGTTCCAGCTGCTGTCTGAGCCTTTTCCCCAGTCAGGTTACTGCTGATAACGTTCAGGAAGGCACACAAAGCTGAAATATTTCCCATGCAGCTCTAGTACCAAGCAGTATCTCTGCTGTGAAATTTTTTCCATAGCAAATGAAAGATGTTCCTCTCTCTAAATGAACTGAAGAAAGATTATTTTAGAATTAGAAAACTAACTGAGAATTCTGGATGTAGTTTTTGTACATTGTCAGTGCGAAAGAAAGAAAATGTGGGGAGAGAGGGGAGGTGTTCTGAAAGTTTCATTCTGATTTTTTTTATTTTTTTTTTTAGCGCTAGTAATAAAGTTTTTATTACTTTCAAGTTAAAGCCTACTTTGCTCTTGACCGAAAAATTTTAAATTAGCGAACCAAAACCACTACACAAAAAAGCTCCTTACTCATACCAGGAGCTTTCCAAGTTTCTGTGTTGTAAGCAGAAGGAATTTTGCTGCTTTTTTGTTTTCCACAAGCAATGACAAATTAGATCAGCATCATATTAAAAAAAAAAAAAACAAAAAAA
>VYXF01012386.1:395451-435483 GCA_013397295.1 Polioptila caerulea | reverse complement strand
TTTTTTTTTAGCGCTAGTAATAAAGTTTTTATTACTTTCAAGTTAAAGCCTACTTTGCTCTTGACCGAAAAATTTTAAATTAGCGAACCAAAACCACTACACAAAAAAGCTCCTTACTCATACCAGGAGCTTTCCAAGTTTCTGTGTTGTAAGCAGAAGGAATTTTGCTGCTTTTTTGTTTTCCACAAGCAATGACAAATTAGATCAGCATCATATTAAAAAAAAAAAAAACCAAGACAAAACAAACAACAAAAACTAAAACAAAGACATTTATTTTCTAAGTTAGAATAATGTTTTAAACTCTGCTGCAGGAGGCAGTGGGAAGTATTGGCCCTGAGCTGGACAAAGGCAGAAGCTGTGTTTCTTTTCCTGGCTGCCTGGGCCAGGGACCCCTGTGCTTTGGTGTCCATGAGCGAGGTGCTGTGGGCACCAGGACAGCAGCCACTGGCTGAAAAGTGAGACCCAAATTTCCCCTCTTGAGATGAGATTTCCCCAGAAGCATTCCTGTGCAGGAGGGGCCTGTGGCACAGCAGAATGCTGAGTAGGGGAAGAGGCACAGCAATAATGAAGACTTTAATTTTATATTAGATTCATTTGCTCATCAGCCAAGAAAGAGTGAACGCGCACAATCAAAGCCCGTCCTATAAGCATGTTTGAATTCATTAATAAGCACTCAATTTTTTAGAAGATAAAATTTTAATTAAAAATATTAATTTGCTTGGCAGCATGCTTGGGTGATTTTTTCTCTCCTTGCCTGATAAAATGGTTGCAGAGAGAAGACTAAGCTTAAGGTTTTTACAATTAAACTGTTGTTAGTTTTAAAAATATAAATTCCAGTTTTTCTAACAAAATATATCATTTTTCTAGGCTAGGATATTTTAGGATAGAATTTGTATGAATAAATTTTTTATAGAATTGAGTAGAAAGAGGAGTGGTTTTCATATAGAATATGCAAGTTGGAGATTTAATGAGGAACCTGTTTTTATTGGAATGTTTGTTTGCCAAGAAGTTTAATATTTAAAGCGAGGCAAAAATTAAGGAAACAAACCCCAGATGTTTGCAAGCCCTGTCCTCTCTGCTGTATTGTTTCTTTTTGGTATTCAGTCCAGATAATGTTGAAATTCCAAATTGTCTCCATAGGGAATGGTGACAACAGAAGTGGGGTAAGTTTCTGATAGTTTGGTTTTGCCAAGGATTTGTTGATGCTGTTTCTAGACATTTCTGGGGTGGCTGAAGGCATCAGGCTACACCTGTCTTTGCTGTTTGTGCAAAGACTTCCATCAAGCAGAGCACTTATGAGCAAATGTAGTCATTGCCTGCATAACTGCAATGTTCTTTTTTTGGATGAGTGTTGTAGTTTGATGAGCTCCCAGCTGTATCCCTTCTCCCCTCCATGGCACATGGATTGTTCTGGAATGCCTGAGTGTTGGTTAGTTCAGGGCTGTGATGTGCGGGTGTTTTGTTTAGGTCTGATTTTGGTTTAGTTTTCATGGGGGTTTTTGTTTGCTTTGTTTGGGTTTTTTTCTGGTTGTTGTTGTTTGTGGGTTTTGTTGTCTTTACTTTTTGACAGTCTATTAGAGAGCAGAATACAAAAAACCCCTGGGAAAAACAGCAGTTGTCTGCACCAGGAAGAAAAGCAAATAGGTGCATGACTCTGCTTAAACAAAACAGGAAATTTGGGGTTCCCATTTTCTTCCTCACTCCAGCCGTCATAGTCCTCTTTTAATTACACAGCTTTTAACCCATTGTAGAGCCGCTTAATTGCCAAAAATTGATTCTGCTCTAAGACAAACCCTTGAGCCACTGCTGAGATACTTATCAGGACTAGAACCTTAGTGTTTTATGGTCTGCACACCAAAGTATTTCTCAATAAAACATTTATGTATGTATCTGTGCCTCCTCCAGCTTGTTTCTTTCAGTCTAGAGAGAACTGTCTCTGAGCATCTCTAGGCAGAATGCCTGTGTTGATACATTTCTGTAAGTGCCTACAGAATATATGAAATTTTAGATGTTCCTTTGTTTATCAGCACTGTGGTTTATAAGTGTGAGTTTCATAATGGACACACAGCCATTTTATCACATCTGTTAGCAGCTCAGTAAGAGCAGTATATCCTTATTTAATGCCAGCACAGCTTTCTTCAGGCACCTTGGCACTCTGGTGATGAAGAAGCCTGTTGTGTGAACTGTGCACCTTTGTCTCAGGTTCACTGTGCTGTATTTTGGGTTTACACAATTAGGATGCATGCTGTGTGTTTGCTTTACAAGTGTACTGTCTGCAAATGCATTTTCCTCTCCTTGAGTAGAAGCCAAATCTGGGCATCTGTGCCTGTGCTGATTCAGGTTTAAATTCCTTACCCAGCCCATGAGGTAGAAGTTGAGATTCCTTTTTTCCTGCCCTCTGGATAGTAATCTTTTAGTGGATTGTGGTCTCCTGTTAAGTGATTGACTCTGAGCCTGGTGTGGCCATGAATCCAATTGTGATGAATTCTGTTGCAAAGAGGTGAATCAATGTTAGGTTGATTTAATGGTTGTCATTCCCAAAGCTGCTTTGTAATCTCTTCCCTTTGGCTGGCTGGATGTGAGTTCTTCATTAGGAGTTAGGCTGTTACTTGTAATTTTCTGCCACTTTGTAATGAGAGAAGATATGCATGGCTTCAGAGGGTAATGAGAAAGCTGGAATGGATAGAGCAAGGAGCACAGAGAGAGTGCCCCTTGATGAATTCATGGTGTCTCACTGCATCTACCTTGAGGGAAGATGCTCTTGTCTTTATACATAAATTAATTTTAAAACTTCTAAGGTGCTAGTTTCATCCAGGTACACTTCATAGTCTAGCAAAGAAAAGCTGAGCTGGAAATCCGTGCTTGATCAACAGGTTATTTTGAGTCAGTACCTCTCTGGAGAATGGAGCTGTGTCCTAAAGAGTAAAACTTTGTGTTCTGTCATTTTTTTCTATTGATGGCGAGAGACCAGAGACCATATTTAGTTACAACACTCTGTGACACTAAAAGAAAAATTTGTTTGGGAACATCTTTATTATTTATCTTTATTAATTGCATATTTATGTTTTAAAGTTTTCACTTTTGCTCCATTTAAAAAATAGATGTTCTTCCTAGCAAAGCTTAACACTGTAAGATGAAATTTTAACCTTATTTGCTGATGTATCATCCCCAGTAGTGAAGATTTTATAGGCCAAAAAATACCAGCAGCTTCACTCCCATTTTTTTCTAGCCCTCAAGTGGAGGCTGTCCATGCATGTCCTTCCTCTTTCTGACAATTCAATTTTCTGTTGTTTTGTATGATTACAAGCCTTTTGATAAAATTATTTTTATATCTATGCTCAAGATTTTTTTTAAAAAAAAGCAAATCTAAGAAAATCTCATGGAATGGAATTTGGGCTGATATTCTACTGTGCCACAGTTAGACTGGAAAACCATCAGTATTCCTGCTGTTCACCTCATTATCCATTAGTGACCCATTACTGCTTGAACAAATTCAGCTTCTGGATGTGGATGTTTCATTAGCATCACTGGTGCCTGATTTTGAAACCCATTTTTGCTGGAAGCAGATGCACCCTTTCTGTAAGAACCTGCCGGGGAAATTCTCTGCAACTGTGTGAATCTGGGGTTTCAAATGTGCAAAAAAAATTTTGGCATGAAGGATGCATAGGTTTCATGAAGTCATGGATACACAGAGAACAATGTGCTACTGCTCTTAGCAGAAGCTTCCCTGTCCTCTTGGTGGCCACAAACTAACAGTGAGGAAATCCCCAATATGAACCTGAGAAAGCAGATGAATTTCAGTAGTGTTTCAGCTGGGTTTTTCAAAGAAGCATGCTTCTCTTTTCAGGAAACCACGAATCTGTGGGTAGCTACAGGAATGGGACTCTTTGAACAAGGTAAGGTGGATATTATTTCATTGACATTTCAGCCTTGCTCCATGACTGAAAATGTTAACTACTCTTTTGTGTGCACCATTTCTAAACTGTAGTGTGTCCCCCTGGAGCTAAACTCCTTTCAAAGGGCTTTGTTTCTCTTGCTTTCCATGTGTCAAAGTTCTTGTGCTCCAAACAACTGATATTTTATTTCTCTGTTGGCTGGATTAATTACTTTCAGAATGGACTATGCTCCTCTGATTGCCACAACATCAGCGCGTTCTTGCCAAATTAATTTTCTGTTTGTAGATGGTCCATTAACTACAATAGAAAGCCTCAGTCCCCCAGGCAGAAATGCAAGCAGCACATCAACTCCTGTTTTGCTGTGTTGGAACAAGCAAATAGAGAATAAATGCATCTGCTATCAGGTTGGATCCAGGCAGTTTTCCAGTTTGTCTCAAAATGATCAACAGACTGAAAACGCTTCACTTGCTTCTGTTGGCCTTTTGAACTATGCTCAAGAAAACAGATCTTGGTAAATGCATTTTACATAGCATGGAATAAAACAACATTACTGCCATCCCTGCCCCAAATAAAAAAAAAATCTTTATTCCTCAGAATAAAGGAATGCCAGGTGAAGGGATGTAATTACTTACTAAAGCACCTTCTGTGAAAAAGCTGCCACTCCTCGGAGCTGAGCTCTCATTATCGTCCAGCAGAGACAGTGGTGTTTGTTGAAATCATCTAAAGTGTTTTTAAGGCTTAAATAATTTTCACTTTCCATGGCAGGTAATTTACATTACTTCATCTTCTGCCTGCTTATGGGCCAACACAATAGCTGGTGGTCTATGCTAATCTATTCAAATGCTGGAATAAATCCATGAGTGGAAAAAGTAATATAACCTCTTCATGTTTCTAAACCTGTTTTACCATCTACTTTGCTTTCTTTTACAATCTTTAATCTCTGCCAAGGTTAGACATGGCAGCATCTAATGCTAGAGCAGCTCAGCAGCTGCTGCACATTTTAAGCCTGCAAGTCACCTTTCTCAGAGAGGCTGCTGCTGCTTTTTTACATATATTAGTGCAATTTGTTTGATTTGATCTTGTGATGAAAGGTAGTCCCAAACAGCATGGAGCAGCATTTTCTTACAGCCCAGGAAGTGCTGACAGTTTCCTAGAAATGTTTTTGTGTCATGATATGGCTCTAGCTGGAGAGGTTAAAACAGAGGAAACCTGTGGCTGGCAACAGCTTCATGAAAACTTGGAATATAGCTTTTTTCCCCCATCAAGATTAAGAACTCATTCACCTCAAACAAAAACACCTCTAATGCAGTGCAACAGGACCACAGCAACTGTGTGGGACAAGCAAGAGAAGAGAGGACAGAACAGAGCCTGAACTGCTGCACAGATTTGCCAGGAAGTTGCCTGGCTGCTGAGAAGCAGAGATTTGCTGGGCTTTGTTTTCCTGACCATGCGTGCACAAAACCCTGGGAAGGGTACTACAAAACTGAAATTTTCCAGTTGCCACACCTGCAAGATGTAAAAGAAATAAAACAGAAATCCAAATCCCCTGGCATTTCTTGAGCCATGTGATTCCCTGCAGGCACGTGGAGGGGTGAGGTCAGTGTGTGGGGTGCACAGCCCAGCTGGTGTCACAGCACGGGCAGTGTGGACACAGCCTCTGCTGGCAAGGGCAGCAGCACACTGGGACAGTCCCTCCCCTTGCAGGGCATGCCAGACCTCTCCATTTTCGTGTTGGCTTCTGACATGCCCATTCCTGCCTGACTACAGCCATTTCCTTGGCCATCCACATGGGCTATTTCTCCTATTGGAGCTTGGCTGAAAAGATCACTTGGAAGCAAAGTCACAGTGTTATCAATTAATGTTCTTTTATTTCAATGCTAAATGAATTAAAATTGCTTTGACTGTGGAGAGGAGAAACAGAAGATAATTGAGGTCTCAATGAGGTAGGGAGGCAAAGCCTTTCAAATACTGGGGGTAGTTTTTCAGTGTTTTTGATGCTGGCTCCAAGCATGTTCAAAATGGGGGTTAAATGGAAGAGTCAGGGTGAATTATCAAGCTGTAACTTGCTGTTTACTTGCTCTGAAGTGGCTGAGCTGGGCAGGACTGGGCTGGTGTGCTGGTACAATGTTCCCTAGTGCTCCAGACAGAGTAAATGCACCTGGCACAGCTGATGTATGTGTGTAACACACCTGGCCAGCTGTTCCAGGTGTGCAAATTGCACCTCCTATTGCAGCCAGGGGTGTGGTTGTGTGCAAACTCTTTACGAGTTTCAAGAGCACTCATTTAACAAGGACAAAGTTGGCAAGTGGAAAAGGACAATATGAGGGTAATTCTTGCTAGAATTCTTCTGTACCTGCTGTTTATAGTATGGATTTTGGTTGGTTTGGGAGTTGGTGGAAAGGACATAGTTCCACTGTCCTGGCCTTGTTTATGGTTGAGCCTGTGATACAGTAAATTTTTTGATGTTTACTGGGATTGGAGCACCCTCTGATAAGACCTCAAATCTGGGTCTAGAAGGGAGTGTGCCTGGCAAGTCCACTGGGAACAATGTTCTCTTAGCAGGATGAATATTAATGTAAAAAAATTTGCAAGCAGGACAAGACGATAATTTGTTATTTTGCCTCTTTAGATATCTACAATTGCAGGAAAATATTGCTGAAAAAAAGCAGACAGTTATATAAGATTTTAATTCATTAGCTTTATGTTAATAAAAGTCTAATTGAACTTCTGTTGCATTGACCCGTGAGGAAATAGTGGTTATTGTTATTTTTGTGTATGATAAAGGCTCAAGAGAGTGAAATGTCTGATTTAACAGAATCATTGACTAATTATAATTTGAACAGTCTTTTAGTTGGCTGCCTGTGGCCTTGAGGAGAACACTGACTCTTTGTTCTGCAGGAAGGTGCAGTACAGAAGACTTGTTTAATATAAAAAAAAGTCAAGTGGATGAAGAGCATGGTAGAATTCTAAAATAATACCAAAAAGGAATATAAGAGCTAGTGAGAATGTTACTGCTGGATTACCTCAGTGAGCTCTTTTACAGCCAGTTTTATCTGGTTTTCCTTACTGACCTCGAACCATAACACTAGTTTATGCTAATCAAAATGTCCATTTAAAGTCTGGAGGGAATAATCACTGCAGGACAGGATTTGAATACTGTGTAGAAAAACCTGAATGATCTGGATGGGAGGAGCATGAAGAGGAGAAATTGAGAAGTAAGGAGTGTGAGCTCATAAACCCAGTTAGGGGTAACTTGAGGCATCTCTCAAGTTTCTCATGAGCTGGAGATGGCTGAGGAGGGCAGAGTTAAACTAACTTGTGTAGGAGCTATGGCAAGTCATAGCTGGAATGGGATGTAACAGTCCCTGTGTTTTCCAAGAAGGGGGTCAGACTGGAATGAGTACGGAGAAAACCAGATCTGACTATAGTGGTCATTAAGAATTCATTTTTAAAACACAGGAATATTCTGTCTAACTTTATTTATCAGTAAGTAACAAAGTTAATGCATTCAGTACATTCATATAGTGCTTAAGTTGTTTGTCTTCATTATTCATTAAAAGATTTTAGGTTTTCTGAATATGTTTTTCCTGCAGGTGCAATGTTACTATAATAAATTACCATTTGAATGAATATTTATAATACAACTGTGCCCTCGGTGCTGCAACACATTTTATTAGTCATGCTGATTCTCAGAGCTTCTATATGTATTTTACTAATATACAATGGTGTTACACTTTGTCTTACATTAACAGTTGAAGATAAATGAAGCTGTTTATTCTTTGATGGAAAAACAGCCCTCCTCTCTTGTGGTTCAGAGATATTAAGGGTGCAGTCTTCTAGACTAATAAATGGAAATAACCTTTTTTTTTTCTTTCCTTTCTGGATTGACAGTCAATATTTCAGTGTTTCACTTTCTATAGCATGTGCTGCTTGCACCAGGATGCAGTGCACAGTACATGAGGTGGTGCTTCCTGGACTGCCCTCAGCTGCCTTCCAGCCCATTGCACATGCTGGAAATCTTCAGGGAGGTTTCTGCCCCATTTTTTGTTGGCTTAAGGACTTGATTATCTGAGGAACTGTAGAGGCACAACGCCCCTATTTGTAAATGTGTGCACAGAAATTAGGACAGGATGGAGAGAGCCCTTGTGACCAAAAGAACCTGAGAGGATGAGGGCACTTGTATGAGGGGAGTTGTTTTTATTTCACCTTAAAGAGCTCTTTTCAGGTGACAGTGGTGACCTGTGGCACACGTGCTGTTGGAACCAGCCTGTGGCTGAGCTTTCTAACCAAATCCTTGGCTGTCTGACTGTGAGAACACAAGGTATGGCCAAAGAGTCAGGCAGAAAGGTTTCTTTTCAAAATGTGTTCGTTGCATTATGTCTCTACTTGCTCTATTTTTCTTGTGCTTTGTTATACCTGGTTTCAAGACTATGCTGTGTAATTCTAAAATTCTGCATTCTTTTCTGTGGGGGGCCTGTGGAATGCTGATGCCCTGGGTCATTTAGGAATTTTTTTTTTTTTTTTCATTCTGCAATCAACTTTCTTAATTGCAAAAAATAATTATAGGAAATAATAATAAAAATAAATAAAATGAAAAAAATATTAATTTTACCAAGGAAAAAACTAAAAGTCTGATTGATTTTCTGTTTACCTGTGTCATCTGTGAGATTCAGTGCATTTGAAACACTTCACTGTCATAGGTAAAAACACAGATAAACCATTTCAGATGCTGTAAAGGTAATTTCCCAGCTGCCTTTTGTACTCCTTAAAAAAAAAAGCATCACAATCACCACGTGGTCTAGGTAATGCGATGCCTCTATAAATAAAAGCTCGCATTTTAAACTTTCCTGTGAAATTTGAAACTAAGGATGAAAACCGGATAAATATACTGCATGGAATTACCTGCAGCATATTTATCCAATTATTATTTATTTATTTATTACCTGCAGATAATTTATCCAAAGGTAAATTTTTAGAAAAGATCAAATAAAAAAATTTATAAAAGCAGATGACTTGAGGTTAGGGCACATATGGTAATCATGAGTCAAGGAAGATGTAATATTTAGCAATATTTAGGAAGATCATCTTTATATTTGGATTCTCAGCATTAAAGGTAGCATGTACTTTTGGATCAAAACCATATTCACAGCAGTAGGCTGATTCTGAAACGTTTGGTTTTTTTGTTCTGTCCTTGTAAGCAAAGAGCATGTGGATGAGAAGCACAAAGGTATCAGTGTGGGTGTCCCACTGTCTGTCTGCATTTTACCTCGTTACTTGGTGATCCCGTGTAGCTGCACTGAATGATGGCTCTAAATGTTCACAATTAGCATCACAGGTGGAAGGAAATCTGCCATAAATAATCTCCTAACAATATCAGAGACTGTAATTTTCCAGCTGTAAACAGAATTGCTCCCATTTGGGGTGTGCTGTGATGAAGAGGAGCAGGAGAGGAGCATTTAGTAGCTCAGATGTTCCCTCCCCCTCAGAGAGCACAGTGGGAATGATGGATCGCCTCTGATGCCATTAGCTCTGCCTGAAGTAGCAAGCTAATGCCAGGTAAATTAGAGGGCCTGGGTTTGATCCAGAAATGGACCAAAAGGCATAAGGAAGCACTTAGGAATCTCTGCTGCAGGCTGCACTGCACAGAATGTGGGGATGGAGCGCCACATCCCCGAACATACCTCGGGATGGACCTTCTTAATAACCCAGAAATATCCTTATGCCATTAACAAAGCACTCAAACGGTGGTGTGTTTTCCCAGAGAAGTGAAATGCTTATTTTTTCTTTGCTTCATCCTTGCTTCCCAGTGCTCCTGGCATTTCAGAAGCCATGTGGCCAGTAATCAGTGTGTATTATATCTAAATGGGATCTCTAAGGCCATCAGCTGTTAAGTCTGTAAAGCTTTCTTATTTTCTCAGCCTTTTGTGTGAACTTGGCACCACCGACCCCAGACTCTTGAGAGGCATCCTGTAAAATGCCTGTCTGCAATGCTCCCCTGAAGCTGGGGGCACTGATTCTTGAGTAAGGGTGAATTCTTTTCCAGTGCTCAGGAGCCTTTAAGATTAGATGTGTGACATGTAACAAAAGTGTGGACTCAGGCCTGCCTTCAGATTCATTTCTGGTAGGAGTTCAAGTATCCAGTTCAGAAGCCTGCCTTGGTCTAGGTGCTTTTAAAACACAAAAGGAACTTGATTCCTCATGAGATACATTTTTGCATTATGTCGCTTTTGGTACATCTGTGTCAAAACCACAGCTTTTGAAATGCCTGTGTTTTATTTTGGACTGTTTTCATGTTGTTCCTTGTTTCGTGTCTTAGCTGCTTTGACTTGTGTTTTGTTTCCATTACATTTAAGCTGTCATATTTGTACTGTACAACTTTCCCCTGTCATTTTTAACTAAATTATTGTTACATTTATTCCTTCTTTCATTATTTTTTCTTGACTGGTATTTTTTCCTCTGCTTTTTTTTTTTGTTGTTCTTTGACATTGATCTTTTTATCTTTCCCTCTCCTCCTCCTTTCCCCCACATTGATTTTTGTCTTCCTTCTTCTATTGCCCTTTGTGCAATGTATCAGATTCACACATATGCATGTGCTCCTGTTGCTTATTCCATTTTATCTGCTAGATCATCAGAGAGTAATTAACAAGATGCCAAAGAGCCTGACAATTCAAAGAACAAAAGCATGAACAGATTATTAAGCAAAACCTCTTGCAATAATTTGTGATAAATAAGATTACTTTGTTTATTTGAGTCTAAAATTAAGAAAAAAAAAGTCAAAGAAGAATATTTGTGGTAGTAAAATGTTTCTTAAATGAAACTTACTTCTCCCCCATAACTACTGCTATAGATATCTCCCATGGAAAACCAGCAATTCCTTTGATTAAGCACTGCCATCTAATTAATTTTGCTCTTTTCCTGTGCTCAGTTTTGTCCTCTTCAGAGTGGCACTTCATCCTTCATAATGCTGCTCTAAGCATTTCTGAAAGATGGAGAAGAGTTATAAATAACAATCCATAAACCTTTCACCAGGGAGTCTAAGCATACATCATAAACAGCGTGGTAATTCAGCTTTCAGGAAAGATACTAAATTGTGTAATCACTATTAAAGACTGTACACTCAATAGGTAAATGGCTTCGAGTTTATGGGAGGAAATATCTCATGAAGATGTGGGTAGAGCTCTCCTCTCAGCAGGGAGCTCAAGCATATGCACAAAGCACATGCTTTTATTTTTTATCTCTGTATCTTTCATAACTAAATGTCAAATCACAGAGGTACTGCTTACTTTTAAGATTAGGACTAAAATAGGCTGCAGTGGGTACTTCTAAGCAGATTCAAAATCAGTTGTAAAGTTAATTTTAATGCTGTAGTACTCAAACACAGCTGGTGTTCCTGTTCTCAGCCATTTCAATGAATGGATTTCACTCTTCTTCAGTAATAAGGCTTTTAATGTGCTGGGATTTTAGAGCTGGGAAGCATAGAGAAAGAAAATCAATTGATATTAGCATTCCAGGCTTTTCTGAAGTCTCCTTTGGCACACCAAACAACTTCTACTGATCCTGTACTAACAGCCAACCTGTGGAATGGGATTTCTTGTCTCCCTCAAGGTCTACAAGTCCCCAGCAAAATTAATTAATTAACGAGCATTACTGATCAAACTTGACTATGAAATTTCTCAAATAGTAAGGGGAAGGTGACGAAGATTAAAAAAATTATCCAAAATTTTGTATCAGTATATTTAGGTTGTGCCTTCTGTGGTGGTGCTTTTTTGTTCATCAGTCATTCTCGGTGTTTTGTCTGTTTTGCTGGGGTTTTCTTTTTGTGAGCTTGTTGTGTTGTTTTTGTTGGTTATTGGCCTGATGCATGTAAAATTACGACTTGCTGCAAAAAGGAACACACAGAGAAGTTAAAAACTGTGACTCTTAATAGCTTTGGGCCTTTTCCACAACTCTGCTGCTTGTAGGAATGTAGGAGAGGTGGGAACAGTGGTTTGCATGATAGAGATTTTTACTCCTTCCTCACCCAGTGATAAGTGATGCTCATTTATCACTGGAATCAGCCTTCCTCTTCCAACCCTGTGCTTTCCCTTGCTGACAACCAGCTGTCTGTAATTCCTGTGCCAATAACATATACTGGGGGGTTTTTGTGGTTAAATATGCCCTGGAATTAATGTGATAAAGTCCAATTCACTTTCTTGGTAGTGATGGGCAGGTGCATTCTTGAACCTGCTTGACCACCTCAGTAAACAACACCACAGCACATTTCTGGACATTGTTAAATTTTAGTGCTGCCAAACTGAAATGACTGCCAGAGATAAATTAAATGAGGAGCAGTGGTTTGGGTTGATAAGGACTGAGATAGCTTGAAAAAGTTGGGCTGAAGTCACAAATAGTAACTGCAAAAGGCACGACTAAAGAACAGAAGAATGGAATGGAATGGAATGGAATGGAATGGAATGGAATGGAATGGAATGGAATGGAATGGAATGGAATGGAATGGAATGGAATGGAATGGAATGGAATGGAATGGAATGGAATGGAATGGAATGGAATGGAATGGAATGGAATGGAATGGAATGGAATGGAATGGAATGGAATGGAATGGAATGGAATGGAATGGAATGGAATGGAATGGAATGGAATGGAATGGAATGGAATGGAATGGAATGGAATGGAATGGAATGGAATGGAATGGAATGGAATGGAATGGAATGGAATGGAATGGAATGGAATGGAATGGAATGGAATGGAATGGAATGGAATGGAATGGAATGGAATGGAATGGAATGGAATGGAATGGAATGGAATGGAATGGAATGGAATGGAATGGAATGGAATGGAATGGAATGGAATGGAATGGAATGGAATGGAATGGAATGGAATGGAATGGAATGGAATGGAATGGAATGGAATGGAATGGAATGGAATGGAATGGAATGGAATGGAATGGAATGGAATGGAATGGAATGGAATGGAATGGAATGGAATGGAATGGAATGGAATAGAATAGAATAGAATAGAATAGAATAGAATAGAATAGAATAGAATAGAATAGAATAGAATAGAATAGAATAGAATAACCATCAAAACTAGAACTGGAAATTTGGCTGTACTCAAACATAAAGGAATTTTCTCTTGAAGATTGTGGTTGTGTTTATTAAAAAATATAGATAAAGACTTGGTTGCTTTTCTAATAAGATAATGTAAAATTATTTCAGTGTGTTCAACAGACTTAAAATGTCTCAGACAATTAACTCTCTTTAAGACTCTAAGAGAATAATTTGCTGTAAACAGTATTAATTTTTCCTCAGTTCACCTGTCTTCAGGTAGCTGGTTTACATGATCAGTCTGCCACCCTGTTCAGGGTTTCAACAGACAGGTCTGTTTGTCAAGAGTTACTGCCAAGGCCTATCTGTGCTTTAGATCCTATACCATTCTCAGATTTGGGTAACTTTGTGTTAGATGGTGCACCTGTAGTGCCAGCTGCTTTCCATTTATCAGCTCTGCCGTGTTGTCTGTGTCTGCAGCCCTCACAGTGACAGAACAGCTCCAGAGCTGTCTGTCCTGGGGATTCAACAGCTCACCTGTGCTTGGTGCTGCACTTCTGGCCCCTTGATCTGTTGTCTGTATCTCCATTTTTATGGTAACATCAGCCTTTCTTGACAGAAAGGAGAGGGAATGCTGACTCTTGCTGTCTCTCCAGTTTGTCTTTTTACACTGCAGTGCAGTATTTGAGGTGATTGATCCATGCAGAACACTGCTGCTGTGCTCCAGCCAGTTCACTTGATGTTTCCTCATGGGTTTCATTGGCAAGGTAGGGGAGTCCTGGCTGCCCAGCAGGGATAATAGAAGGATAAGCAACTCTAATAGAAGGAGGAATTAACTCTACATGTGGATGAATAAATTCAAATATCCCTTTCCCTATGCTCTATTGCATTTTTCTCTCTCCTTCCCACCTTCGGAATTTCACTCTGTGCATAAAAAAAGCAAACAAAATCAAACTGAGCCCCTGCAAGGCATTGGGTTTCTGTGTGTGTAAGTGATAGAGCATATGCATGGATGTTTCCTTTAATAATGACTTTAGGAAGTTGCCTGTGCCTTGGGCTGTGTTTATCTTTTGCCCTACCTGTTTTCTGGCAGAGCTGGCTGCTCCCAGCTCTCTGAGGGTGTGGGGCACACGAGCTGTGCACAGGCACTGTTTCCACAGGGGTCATGGAACCATATTAAGGGGAATATGACCCTTGCCATGACCAACCCAAAATTTAGTGAAACAAGTCTGTATCCCCTGCTGCTGCTCAGGAGCCAAGCAGCCAGTAGGACTCAAGGTGGACCCCTGTAGGAATAAGGAAATCTATTAATTGAGGGCAGACTTGTGATCATATATATTTTGGGAAATGCAATCCATAAGCCTATTTTTGCAGTATTTTATCATAAACAGTCTTGGGTAAACTAATTAATCTCTGCAAGGATGATTGAGAAGCTCCTGAGATTTATATATTCTTCCCACATGCTGTTGCCTGGAGATAATGTTCAGGGTCTGTCTTGCTGAAATGGGTATTTTGGGGCATCAGCTTATGTCTGGCTTTTATTTTTTGGGAGTTATTTATCATTGTAAGTAGAATACTGGTGCAAGAGACATAGATCTGACTTTTCTGGCTCTACTTTGTTTTCAAAACAATAAAACAACTTGAGGGAAATATAGTAGATATGTCCTTTTTCAAAAGTTTACATTGAAAGATGATTCTACATTTTCTGAAGCTGCAGTCAGTATGCTGCTGTATGTTTATCAAGATGCAATTAAATCATCACTTAGCCTTCTATGGATTAATGAACTAAATGAGTAAAACTCTATGGACTGCATTGATTATTTACCCTTGCTATTTATTTCTGTGGTGTTTATTAAAATCCACAACATAATGGCCTGTAATGAAATGAGCAGTATTGCTGTAAAGCTTTTTATCTCTCTTCTGATTATTGAGAGTCTGAACCTTTTCATTACTGTGTGATGGGATGTGTGTTTACATCAAAGATTGCAAATAATCCTGGTATCTATAATTATCCTTTTTGTTTTTTCTGGACTTTTGTGGTTTGGGGGGTTTTGAATCAATTTAAGGGGGAATTATTTCCACTGTGTTGGACATATAGATTTGCAGCTGAATATTGGTGAGAAAAATGAAACAAAATGAATCAAGAAGAACTTACTGTTGTTTGCCCTCTTTTTTTATCTTTTGGTAACAGTAAGTCTCAGGGTCAAAACTTCACCCAGGGCACAGAGAAGGAAAAAGCAGAGAGGGTGCTTGATCCCAAAGCTGTAGAAACAGCAAACACTGAATCAAACACAGCATGACAATCTTAGCATGTTTCTCTCATCTAAAGTAATAATCTTTGCTTGTCTGGATCATGTTTAACAAGTGTTTTCTTGGGAAGGATAAAACCTGGAGTAGTCCTGGGTGGATGGGAGGGAAGCTCCCAGAGACTGAACATCAGGACATTCATGCTGGAGACAAAGGGAAACTTTACAGCTGGAAAAAAAAATAAAAAAGGAAATTAATTGTAGTCAGTATGAGAGTTGCTGCTTGTATTTTGGAGTTGAAAGAATGGTTTTGTACCCAACAATCTGTTGTTTTTAACTACTCTGTTGAGCCTAATAGATTTTAATGCTCCTTTTAAACCTTACATCCTTAAATCTCCCAAGTTAAGCAACTGTAATGCTTTTCTATTAAAAGCAGTTTTACATGAAATATTTTGTACTTCTCTAATGCAGAATTAAGGAACGCCTTACAACAAAAAGGATTTGAAGATATGTGGGAAAGTATTTTGAAATGTAAGAAATGTCTGTAATTTCTTGCACTTACAGATTTTTACGTGGCTGTAAGATGGGGGAGAAGTAGAAGTCAGAGGTCATGAGTTTTGCATCATGTAAAGCTGGTGACCACAACTTGGGGAAAAAAAATGCAGGATAACAGTAATTAGCTTGTCACCTAATATGCTATCTTTGAGTTGTTTAAGATGGTAAGATGATTCATGTACTCATTAAACATTCTAAAAGCAGGTGAAAGGGCAAATGATTTCTGTAAATGGGAATTAATACACGAAAAAAAGACTGATGTGGAGGAGAATTTAACTGTCCCTTATTCCTTGGAAATTTATTATATAACTTGTAAGAGTTCTTTTAAATCACTGAACTTTTAAAATAGCAGTAAAACATGATATTTCAATCTGTTTTTGCTTATTTTATGATGTATTGATATATCACCATTTGTCTTTTAGTATTAAAACCTAGCATCAGGTAGGGGCTGGTAAGGAGCCATAAATAGCTTTATGTGCCTTTTCTCTCTAAAGGCTGCCATTTTTATTAGTAAGAACATAACCTGCAATTCCATAGGCAGTAATAGCTGTGGTGTTGGAAGACATGTGCCAGTCTAGTACTCTCCTGCCCAGCAGGAGTTTCTCTGCTGTGAATCTGCATAATCAGATACATGAGATCTGCTCAGTAAGGTTAAGTGCAATGAGTTCTCAGTCTTGTTAGCACCCATCACTGTTACTGTTAAAGGGTATTTTTAGTGTTTTGTGCAATGAATAGATGTGGTCTTAGCTCCTGGAAAAGTTTTTAAGACTTAAAAAAAGAAATCAACCAAGATCAGTGACTTCACTATCCTTTCTCCAGGTACTCCACTGAATTAACTTTAACCTGACTTTCCAACACACATAGTTTGAGTCTCTGAAATTAGGTCTTTGAGTTACTTTTTGTGTATTGCAAATCTGGCATAATCCACGCACCTTTCTTCACAGATGGCTCCAGATGCTGCTTTTCACTTTTTTGGAGAAACCATTGAACAACTCTGTACTCTCTTTTTGTTCAAATTGTCCTGTCCTACTTCATGGGGGTGCTCTAGAATCTTATTTATGTGTGATGGAGAGGCAGGGCCACAAGCCCAGTGGTAAATGAAGGCAGGCTGACTGGGTTTGCTGCAGGCCAGTTATCTCTGAGTAACCAAGTAATGTGGAAGCTGACAGTCCATTATTGTGAAATCTGTTGGGAAACATAGCATGGGCCAAGAGGAACAGAGCCTGAAGGGGGAAAAAATGAAGTCTTTAATGGGAAGGTTTGAAGCCTAAAGCTGCTCAATTTGAGTCAGCCAGTCAATAACACAGAATGGCATTTTGTGAGTTGGGAGAGGAGTGTTTCTTCTGCACTGAGAAAAGGCACCTGGCAAAATGTATTCTCAATTTAAGACAGGAGGAATGGAAGGAAAACACAAGTGTACCACTGACTATAGAAAGCAAGGCTTGTGGGAAGGGGTCAGAGAGGGGCACTGAAAGAGAAAGAGTATGCATGCTGTGAAAAAATACAAATACACATAGAGGGTAGAAATAGCAGCCAGTTTTACTTCCTGTGGGAGAATGGCTTTATTGGAGAATATCAGTATTATTAGAGAAGACTATGTGAAAAATATTGATTAGGTGATTCAGAAATGAGTAGCCAAATGAAATATTGTCCCAGACCTTGAGGACAGAAACCATATTTCTCTTCAGAATATAGCACAAGGTGATTTTAAAAAAAATAGTGGACAGATATTAATTTCTGTGATGTTGGAAAATAATAGAAAAAGATAGTTATTTATACTGATGGAGCTTCCAAGATGCAAACAAAAAAAACACCATAAATAAGATCTGCTAAAACTGTAGCAATTTCCAGAACTGCATTGTGGAAAATCCACATCAGGTCAGGTGAACTGGACCTGTGACTTTACACCCAAAACCAAGCCAACCCAAAAAGTCTTGTGCTGTACCCACAGATATATCACAATTAGCTGTGGTGCACTGAGAGAAACAGAAAGATATATTTCATCCTGCAGCACTCATTTCAGAAAAAGCATCCCTTTTCTGTATCCAGCAGAGAAGAAACATGGCAGTTGTGCAAACTGCTGTCTTGTTTGCAAGGGAAGCCTTCTATTATAGATACACTTCTAAAATAAGAAGGTACTGTGAAGAAAAAGAATTCAAAATGTATGAGGTTAAATTTTTTTCTTGTCAAACATATGGCATGTAAGTGGAAACACGACAAGCAAAAGTAGTGATGCTTCTGACTGTCCAGGAACATCCCCTTAGGGCACAAACAGCACTGTGCCATATCTGGAGGGAGTCCCTCTTGCAGCCCTGCGGGGAGGAGTGATGTGTGCCAGATGGTGGAACCTGACAATTTGTTTGCTTTCAGCCCTGTGCTGTGTTAGTGCCGTGTCCCAGGACAAAGGGGACAGCTGCTCATCCGCTGTGATCTGGCTGTGCCATGTCTGGGCTTCACTGAGCCTTGGGCTAGCAGGAGGGGGAAGATGGCAACTTGGAGAGAGCTGGACACAGCTGGAGGAAGATCAAGGCAGGAGAGCAGGAGACTTCAGAGAGAGTCAGGGGATGATGTTATGCTGGCCAGCCTCAGAAGTGAAGACATTATGTCCTGTACATCCGCAGAAATAATTTCTCAGTCTGCTAAGCTAAGGCAGTGTGAAAGTAACTGAAGTACAAAGGAAAATCTGAGAAAAAGTCCTACCTTTTATAGGCACAGTGGGTGTAAGATCTTTGTTTTTGAACCGTGTTCTGTTTTCCCCTGAGAGCAGTAAGTTTCCTCTCTGTGCAGTTACACGCCGTAGTTGGCTGTTTTTGTGTTCAATAAAAACCTCACTGTAGCAGCTGTGAGCAGGGCTTTCCTCAGAGGAGCAGTGGGCAGGGAGTCACAGCCCTTCCACAGCAATGCATGGCCAGGGGTCAGCCACAATCTTCCCCTCTGCTGCTGGACTTGGAGTTTGAAACACCAGCTTGGAAACCAACAGGGTTTATTGCTTTGGTTTTTGTTGCAAAGTTCAAGTTTCACCCAATGTCTTTGTTTTGGGAAGCCAAAAATTTACAAAATGGTGGCTTGAGGGTTACATGCATGCAGTTTCAGAAAATGGAAAAGTTTAGTATACGTATAATTTCCATCTGGGATCTCAGCAAAAAATCAAAACCTGATGAGAGAAATACCTTAAATTCACTGATAACCTTTCTAATATTTGATGTCTAATTTACTTTGTGGACCAAGATCCTCAGAACCCTAAAAGTTGTCCAAGATGAGCTTCTCCTCAGATAAATGACCCTGTTGCTCCTAATCATTAGCAGGCAGATGGCAGGTGATCAAGATTTCATTATCAAAACACCAATTTTCTTTTGAGGTGAATAGGTGACCATCTGTTCCTAGCAGTGTACCTAAGGGAGCCTACAACTCTGCCTTGGTTGATTACAAAATACAAGAACCCTCTCTTAATTAATATACATATTACATTCAATAGATGTTAATAAAATTTTGCTAGCATTTTCACAGAGTCAAGGAAAAACTAAATACCAAATGGATCTTATCTTAAAGGTGATAATTTTGGGATGTCTGAAGAGAACCCTCTTGTTTCTGAGTTTTTCCTATTAAGCTTAGAGGACTCCTCTTGTCTACAACAGGGGTAGGATGCAAAACATTAAAAGACTGCTGAATTTTTAATTTATGAGAGTACTGGATATTTCAGTTCTGAATTTTGAAAGCTTTCCTTACCTTGGAGGAAACTTTAATTTCCTTGTCACAAAATTCTGTCTGATAGAGAAATGAGTGCATTTAGTTTAAATACTCAAAGTACAAATTCCTGCAGCTTACAGGTGTGTGGTAGAGTTTGATCTTTGCAAGTTTGGGAAAAGGAAATGTGTTTCTTATTTGATTTCTTTTTGAAGAACTGAAGAATACGCTATTAAATCCACCTGTGTTAAACAAACCACCTTTTAAACAAGTTGCCAATGATTCCAACTAGGGAGGGGGAAAAAGTCATTGCTTCCCATGAGTTTTGTGACCTCCAGCAGCTGTGCAGAGGAAATGAGCATTCCCACTGCTGGCCAGACAAGCAAGTCTCTGCCCTTATGAATTCTGTTAAGCAGCATCCACTCAGATAATCAATATGCACATGCAGATGGGTCATAATTTTGGCATCTCTTGAATGGTAGGAGTGTCACTGGGAGCATGGCAGGGAGTTAAGGAATTAAGACAGAAAACCTCCGTAGAAACTCCATTAACTCCTGTCATATCATGAAGTTACAGGGAAATAATTGCTGAACAGAAGAAAATGGAAAGAAATTTCAATAGCATTTGTATTTTAAAATTGAAAATATTACTGAGTTGATTAAAAGTTGTTTTCCCTTATCTAATACTTTCAATTTGTATTGAAAGTATTCAATACAAATCAAATAAAAATACAAATTCTCATTTTTATTACTTCCAGCTAAAATTTTTACCTCTTTAGTATATGTAAATTAGTTTAAAAAAACTCTCCAAATACTAAACAAAATAACCAAATCCCTTAGGTATTTCTGAAATAGTGACCAAATGTCTATGCACTAAAGCAGTGCAATTTGTGCTACCCATCTATGAGCTGGACTAGTGAAAAGGCAGTAATAATAACTTACACAGCTTAGTACAAATTGCATCTGCAGCTGGCTCTACAAATCACTGTAAGATGGAAACCTTAATTCAGGAATTACTTAGATACCTGAAATAAAATCAAGTATCTGTAGCCAGCCACTTAAATGACTTGATAATGACTTCCATATATGCTGGAATGGTGGTTAGGACTTGACAGCAAGTAATAGCTGTGTGATTGTCTTGGTGATGGAACCAAGGTTTGTGTACCAAAATTCATTACAGCTATAGTCTTTTACAAACTTGAGGGCATAAAAAAGCTATTTCCTAAAGAACGTTTGAAATTCCCATATCTGCCTTCTTAAAAAAAAAATTACTTTGTGGGTCAAATAAATATTAGTGGCAAAATAACGAGTTGTTTATTTTGATCAATGTTCCTTGATATGAATCCTAAATCACTGGGTCAGAGCAAAAGGAGAAGTAATGTAAGTCAGGTTTGCTGAGTCAACTTCCTCAGTCTGTGTGATGTCAATAAAGTGGACGCAACTGTTAATTTTTCATTTGTGATTTTCTCCTTTTCAATGTTCTCACAGAACTTTGTTGGTAATTGTTGCCTCAGGCAGTGTCTGGGAAAATGGTGCTTCAGTGGGATGCAGAAAACATATGCCAGACTGGGTTTGCCTTTCTTCTGCACAGTTATTCTCTTGAAATGTGACACATGTACAGTGATTTTACATTGTGCACAACAATTAGAATCTAAACACAGTGCGCTTTCAGTAAGGAAAGAATAATATTTATTAATCTTATGCTAAGGTGGGGTGTAGCTTGCAAACAGAGAACCATGAATGGCTTCCAATCTACCTTGTTGGTAGCTATTTTGCAATGTTGATGCCCTCTGGAGGCTGACCTGGAACAGAGACCAGGCAGAGCAAAGGATAAAGCAGGGATTTATTAAAAGGCCTCACTGTGCACACCTGGGCAGCACAAGAGCCTGGCTGGGCCACACCCAAGATGCCCCAAAATGGTCACAAAAATGGAAAACCAGTCCTGAGGTCTCACACTTTTAATAAGTTCTGGTCCATTAGCATGTTGGAGTCAGCTGTCTAACCACAGCTTCAGGTTATGAAGCTCCATCCTCCTGGTTTTTTCTTCTCACTTCACCGCTGTTTCCACTCTCGGGCCTGAAAGTTGTCCTTGGTCCCAAGCTAGAGAAGGAATTGTTTTGTCTCTCTACTCTGTGAAGAGAGCTCAGTAGCACTTAACATGAAATCTGAAACCCCCCACCAAAACAGCACAGAATCTAAAAAATATAAAAGCTAAAACCTAAACATCAGTGTTTAGCAGTGAATCCTTGCTCACCAAAATTTGCCTGCGCTGTCATCCCTCCAGTGCTGCCATCAACCAACGCTGTCTGTCCTCGAGGCTGATTTCAAGTGTCTCGTGCCTGATGCAGGAGCTGTGTTGGTTTCAAGCCCTGTTTGGGCCATATCAGTCCATAGTGCACCCCCAGCTGCTGGAGGGGCTCCTGGTGCTCCCCACATCGGCGCGCTGCGCTCTTTGGTTCGGGATTCTGTGCACTGAGAAAGGAACAGAACTCGCTGAGCTCAGCAGAGAGCGAGAAACAAGAGAAAATTTTCTTCTCAAGTGATTCATTTGTAATTGTTTCCCTGTGTGAGCATCTCAGAGTGTCTCGACTGTAGAACTGACAAGCAGCTTACCTGCAAAAGAGAGATTGTCATCGGCTTTGCCAGGTGGAGTGAGCTAAAAATGACAGTTCCCTCAGCTGCCAGCACCAGATATTGTTATTCAGTAGAAAATTAGTTTAAAAATGCAGATGAAATTCTGCCTTTGCCAGCTTTAAAATAAATCATATACAATATTAACTCGCAAGAGACAGAAATAATTCATTTGAAATGTATTTTGCATTTCTGCATTGAACTTCATACATTTTCTTATCAAAGGTTGCCTTGCTGTCTAACAAGTCAGCTAATTTTGAAAGAAAGGCTGAGCTTCAGGTGAATTACAATGATCAAGGGCTTTAGAGTGCTTTAAGGCTTTAGTGAGCAATAAGATTGTAACAGAAAGCTTGAGTAATACTCTAAAATTCAGGGAGTTCACAATTTCACTGACACATTAGCTAGTGCTAGCACAGTATGTGATGATTTGTATTAGGAACACTGTCCTCATACTTGAGGCCATGTCAACCTGGGGGCACTTCTGTTTGGTTTTCTGGCAATGAAAATCTTATTATATTTACATCTGATAAGCATAGTCATTTTCTGTTGACAATTCTAGTTGACTAGTTATTCTGGATAAAATTTTATTCTGATCGGTTTTACCCAGGTTGTGCTAAAGCTCTAAATATTTTTCTTTGGTCATATTTCTATAAAAGGTTCAAATTTTCTGGTTTTTCTAAATATGTGAAATAGAAGCATGAAGCAATTGAGGCAACCTGGCTTAGAGATGGTAGTAATTACCCAAAAAACTGATGAACTAGAAAAGCCAAAGACTCCCTGTGAGTAGAGTTATCACTGGGTGTCACTGGGAATTTGAGCAGCAGGAAATGCCAGAGAGAATGGAGACAGATATATTTCTGTTTACTGGAACAATAGTCTAATTATTTGGAAATCCCGCAGGAAAGACTCTTGTTTAGGTTTCCCTGAAATTTTTGGAGGAAGAGGTAGGGATCAAGCTAAATAATTTGCTTTAAGCCCCTTAAACCCCACAAAAAACAACAAAAGAAATCCAACAAATCACAGACTCCTGGTTCATATCTATTTGTCAAGATTCCTTTGCATCCTTTTAGTCATGCATTTAACGTAAAGAACTCTCAGTGTTTCTTCACTTACTAGGCAAAAAATTGGTTTGCTTATTTAAAAAAACCCAAACCCCTAATTTCAGGCAGACTTCCGTACTTTCAAATACAAAATTTTCAATTCCTTTAAATTTGATACTGTTGATAAACTGCACTGGCATGTACAACTTTGCTTCTGGTATCTCACAGATTGGCCAGGAACTTCACCTGAGAATCTGTTTATTCTGGGTTTTTTTTTTTAATGTAATTTGGCATTTCCTGTATAAATATGAAAAATATTTAGATTAAAACCCATGCTTTTTTTTTAACCATAATGCTGCTCTATAATTTGATTTTTAGCTTGTCATATTCTGTATATTAGGGATACTTCTAATATTACTTTAAAATTAAGGAATAGATTGCAGCTGGGATAAAACTACCTACTAAGCTACTAGAGATGTGAATATTATATACTGGAAGTTTAAATATTATATACTGGAAGTTTGCAACTTTACTTCATTAAACAAGCGCCCATCACATCTGCATGGGCTAGAATTAAGGGATAATGCTCCCTACAGGAATTGCTCAAATGGGAGACAGCACAGTTTCAAATTATCCTAGAACTGAAGAACTTAGGGACTAATACCCTAGATGTAATTAGTATGATCATAAATTAAAATATTCTAGCTCTTCAGATGTAAAAAGTATTAGTGGAAATGCATATTCAAGGATGCAATAATCCTTATCTTTGTGTACAGCTTAGACCAAACAAGACCAAAAGAAATGAATGGATATCAGTCTTTAAGGTTTCTTTGTCATTTGTAATTTTATAGTCTAGAGACTTTGGGGGAAGAAATGGAAAAAGATTAGTGGACTACTGGAGAAAGTTTTAAATTATATTTTACTTTTTCAAGTTACTTTTGGCAAAGATATTGTCAAATATTCTATTAAGTATTTGAAACAAGTAAATAATTTAAGTGATCAGCAACTCAGAAGAAACTATTTTAAAGTTTTCTTGCAAAATTTGTTTGTGGTTTTCTTGCAGAGAATTTTTAGTTCTTGGAAACTGCTCTGCTTAAAAGGGGTTCAATTGTTTTGATCATTTCAATACCCTTGACAGCTTTTAAATATGCCTTTTAAAATTTTTAATAGTGCTGATTTTTTTCTTCTTTTTGCAAAATCAATAATATAAGTCTGAAATGCATTAGCACCATCAACTTAATGATGAAATTATCAAATCATTCTAAATTGAAATGCAAATATGTAAATAATCTGAAGGAAATACAGTTTTTTGTGGACTTGGAAAAAAAAAAAAAATTATTGGGTTGCAAGGGGTGCTTGACTGCATCCATGGATTTTAAAGTCTAAAATTGCTGACAACTGACCAAATAGCCTTGAATTTTTTAATATTGAGCTTCTTATTTTAGCTGGATTTCCTGCCCACTGGGCTGTATGTTTTCTTTGTGTTTCCCATTGCTTTCATTTGGCACATTTTATGAAAATATCTTGAAATAAACTGGCTACCTTCCACGTGGATAAAGTAAAATTGCTATAGTTGTCGCTGGCGTCCATTAACACCTCCAAAAATATCGTGTAATGGCTTCTGCAACAGCACAGAATCAACATGGAAAATAAAACCCAGTGCAATGCTTATAATCTGATTTCTGAAAAGCAACCATAAACTTTTCAACCCATGTGTTGCAATTTGAATTATATATAATGTGCTGAAATCTGCTTTCTAGGGTTTCCCAGCTGATTGTTATTCTCTGTCTCAGGCAGAAACACACACACACACACACACACACTCTCCTTTCATTTTTTTACTTCAAAACAGACCCTGATCAGATATCAAAATGTTGGAAATAAGGCATTTTATGTAATACTTTGGTATGAAGGATTTAAATGTACCTTGGCAAAGATTCCTGTAGTGTAATACAACCCATTAGGTCTTTTTTGCAGCCATTTTTTAGTCTCTTAAATGGTGTTATGTAGCTCTGATTTTATTAATTTCTTTTTTTATTTTCAAGAAACCTTTGCTGCTGTAAAGGAAATGACAGCTGCTTCTGCCCATGTCTTGCAGAAATTGGGATGTACTTAATGAGACGAACTCCAAGTGCTTAATGCAAAATATTTGTGTCTTAAGATGCAGGGCACTCCAGTGCCACGGCTCAGTGGCTGCAAAGGGGGACCTTTCCATGGCCATGGGGATACCTGGGATGTGGGACTGTGTCCACTGAGTGTGGCTCCTGTTCCATGTGGCAGTGCCTGGTGCCAAGGACAGGACTGGAGCTGGAGTTCTCTCCAGAGGCAGCTGCCAGGGCTGAGCTCCTCCTGCTCTGCCTCAGCATCAAGGCAGAGGGGCTGTGAAAGCAAACCCCAGTAGGGACAGAGACAGCAGAGCTGCTGTTGTGCATTTCCTCCCTCCTGTCTCTTGTTTTGCTCATTCTCTTTAGCTTTATTTGGCACTGAAGCACATGGAGTACATTATCAGGCCAGGCATGATTGCACCAAGGTACTGGGATGGGAATAGCAGTTGCTGCTGCAAACCTCGAGCATCTGTTCCTGGCCCTTGCAGGGATGGAGTGTCCCAGATGTGTACCACGATAATTTGCTCTGCTGTGGTGTTCCTTGCCATCTGAACATCAGAGTAGGAGAACAGAACAGATTATGGGACACAGGGAATGGGGCTGGGGCCTCATCCCCAATGGGGTGCAGCTGGATAAGACAGGAGAACAGCATGGAAGGGAAGGAAGCAGGGAATGCTGATGTGTGTTCAATGACAGAAGAGTAAAAGGGCATGCAGGTGTTGTACATGTGAGAAGGGTGTAAGAGGTTTACTGGGGAACAGTAAAATGCTCACGTCTGAGACCATTCTCGGTGCCAGTCGTGTGTCCATTGTCACACCAGGGTAGGGCTCTATCTCAGATTTCAGAGCCAGGCAATATTTAAAAACATGATTGGGAGCTATTTTGATCTTTCTGCAAGCAGCAATATTTTTTCCATTAGCATTTCTGAGAATCAGTTGGCGTAGTTGTAACAGAATCTGGCACTTCTTTCTCAGGCCAAAGGACCCCTAGTGCAAGTGATTTAAAATCCACCTTTTGTTGGTAACTTTTGGATGAACTGAAGCAGTTTGATCAATAGTTTCTTCTTGCTATGAACCACTGAGGGTAAATTTTCCAAGCCAAGTGTAAGATTTGGGTGCATGTATATAATTCCAGGTACAGGTTGTGCTGTAGAGGAAATTACACTGGAAAGTGCTTTGCCTACTGCTTCATGTAAAAATTGTGTTAATGGGAACATCACTTAAAACTGATGCTCTTTTCTCTAGCTACACTCTCACACCCCAGGTCATTACCTCAAAAAATTACAAAATGAAGGCTTTAGGTGCTATGCACACCTGTTGAAGTCAACCAAGCTACCCAAGTGTGGAATTCGATCCCAAACATGAAGGTGGACACCTCTTCCTTCCTGTGTTTTGTGTGTTCTTGCTCCCCAGAGCGTGGCTGTCAGGCACTCACAAGGACAGTAGCAGCACCAGGTACCAGCATCCACACTGAATTTGGAAGGGCAGGTTTTAGCAATGACCCTTGTGGCTCTGAACCAATGTTTCAAGGCAGTTCAAGTGGGAATTTGACCTGGGCAGATGGAGACCCAGTGCATGAAGTGTCCAGCCTGAATTTTGGAGTTTCCTGGTGATTTCTTTCAGAGACACTGTGTGTCTCTGATAGTGGCACTGGAATTTGCTGGGGAATTGGGTGCTCTTCACTCACTTCCAGGGTGATGATCTAGGGTGATCTTCCAGGACAGGCAGTGTAATCCAAATCCAGTGTTTTATGTTGATAGAGGTGGAATAAATCTATTCTTCTTTAAGTGAATGAGGAAAAGAAGCTGTTTTATTATTTCAAGTTCTGTTTCCATCTTTTTCTTATGGGATCCAAACATCTGCCTGAAAAAAAACCTTAATGATGAGAGGTCACATTCTCCTGTTCTCAGTTTGGACTGTCAAAGGTCATCTATAGTGATAAACAAAAAAAGTCTTGCTGAGCATGAAGTAAAAACTGAATATCTAGGGAAAGAATTTTAGATTCATACATTTGTTATTACTCCATTAAAAAGTGTATTTAGTTTTCTGTTTTTCTGTTTATTCTGTTTTTTGTAAGGTGTTGTCCATGATAAATAAAAGATTAACATTCTCTTTTTATCCTCTTTGTTGAAATATTTATAGGTAATCTTACTCTTAGTGAATTTCAATTAAAATTTAATTATCTTTGTGCAACCAAGGCAACCGTATTGATTAACATAGCAGGCTGGCATCTTAGTATTTCACTGTAATAAAATCAGTGTCTTTAGAGCAATCCACTTAGTATTGTATGTATTTTGTTAGTTATTAAATTGTAAATGTGAGACTTGTTTAAGTGACAGTGCAGAGCAGTTAAAGTGAGCAGCAAACTGACAGCAGCACTGCTGCTTTCTGACAGTTCCAGAAGAAATCTGAAGCAGTTTAGCCACTGTAATTCCCTTGGCTTCAGAGCCTTGGACCCTGGGGTTCTGTGTGGTACATCTGTAGATTGTGGAGTATGAGACATTAAAATAATTGTGGTGGTTGTTAAAACCAGTTCTAAATTGGATCCAAGAAATGTGTAATAAGCCTGCTCCATGCGAGGCAGTGCTGGCTCAGCTTTTGGCTCTGTACATGGTAATTGTGGCCACCAGTCCCTGTGGGAAACTCTGGAGTCTAAGGATTCCAGTAACTGATCCAGAAATGGTTTAATCAGCTCACTGCATTTATTGACTACAAATTATTTCCCTTTCTCATGACTACAGAGATGCACACACACACACACTCACACAATTCCAACCTGTCTTCAGATGTACCCTGGCATAGTGTGACCTTTGGACAAAGCACTTTAGTACATGCTAAACTAAGGAGTACATGATAACTAAGGGTCTATCCCCATTAATATCAGTGGCTCTGCTAATAAAAATACAGTTACACAAGGGGTTATGTACTTCTCAAGGCTGTCTTAGCTTTTTGTAGTGTTAGCTACAGTGTGCTGTAACTTCATTCCTAGGAGGTAATGTGCTAAAAGAATTACAGTAGCTGTTGTATTTGCTGGTGGTGCCAGGGACATTCCTAGAGCACAGGAAGAGGTTGCATTGTTCCATGGCAACAATTAATAATTCTGTCTGTTTTAAATGGAGAAACGTCCCTACTCTGTGACTACTTGCATATGCATAATTGTTTCTAATTTCTAGTTGGTAAAATGGCCTTTAATGACTACTTTAACCACAGAAATCAAAGATAATCCCTTTTAATTTGGAAGTATTACTGGAGTGCTAATTTCCCGTCTGCTCTATGTGAACAAATAATCATTTCTTATCTTATGAAACCTTTATGAGAAAGTGCTGGAGGATTTAAACAAGAGGAGAAAAATTCCTTGTGCCTCACTGAGAGGAGACTTCAATATTTTGTCTTGAGCTCTTAAAAGTTCAGTATCACAGCTTTGTGTGCAGTTGGACTGGTGCAATAGATTGGTTGGTTTAGTGCAACAGAAGCCAGAATTTTTCCCCATTAGTGGGACACAATTTTTTACAGCCAAATTTTACTAAGCACTAATGTTCTTCCTTAAAGAACTTCTCCCCTGCATTGGCTGCTAGAGTAGTTGTGAACAGTGAGCTCAGTGTAAACTCTGGGCTCCAGGCCTACTTGGGGGCCTTCAGTTTTTGAGGATGAAGGGAAAGAGAGAAATTTCTTAAGTCTCCTGGTTTATTTGAACTTCACCAACTGGGCTGGGAGGCAGGTGGTGCAAAGAGCTGGATCAAACCAAATAAATTGCATGTATGTCCTGATTTCCTTGCTGTTTTATTCATACATATTGAATACCTTAAAATTAATCTTAATTTAATATCACTTCAGCTCAAACATTAATATGGAACTTAAAGTTCCTGTCTGCACAGGACAATGATGATGGTAAAGATCTTTTAGGGGTCTGTTCAAAAGATGCTTTTCTCAGCAGGGAGAGACTTGGATGATTTTAGGGTTGTCAGATGTGCTTTGGAGAATGTCATGTTTTATTTTAAGATACCACCATTAATAATTCTTGACTCCCACTCAGAAATGAATGTAGGAGGGGGAAGCAGAGATTTGCTATTTATCCAGGACCAGATCTATGCCAGGTTTGGATGGAAGCCTGGAGTTGCTGCAGCAGACACTGCTGGGCCTTACCAATTCCAGAGGCATGTTAGCCTATGTCTTTCCAGGGGATTTTTATCTATCAACGTGAGAAGGGGCAAAAAGACCATTGTTTCTTGAAAAAATGCTCTTCAGTTCACTTAATGTTTCTTTCTCCTCTCTATTGTGTCTCTTAATGCCTTATTCCTCCTGTCTCCATTGGGCCACCCTGTTAAATCACTTCCAAAAGAGCCAGCTGAGTGAGTAACTGTATGTTTAATTTCCCAGATCAAATGTTTAATTTGCAATCAGTGCTTAGTTTCTCAGATCAGATGCAGTGTGAAATCAAGCAGGAGTTCTGTAACTGTAACACTGCTTGCTCAGAGAAGGGGCACTCACAAATTCTGGATAACCATGGAATTCTAAATATGAATATTCTTTCTAAAACAGTCCTACTGTGTTGAGCTGAAGTTGATGTTTGCATGGAAGAGAAAAAGCAAAGGAAGCTTTTCAGCCATGCTGATGGGAGTCATTGCTTAGCAGGCAAGTCTCTGATTCTCCTACAGCTGCCACTTTTAGCAGTAGAGAGGGCAGAGGGGACAATGGCAGAAATGCAATACTTGTTCTACACCACTGAGGGAAGTGGTTGAGCCTTTGTGCCTGCCACAACTTCTGTGGGAACAAAGAATTGTTGTAGGATTGGGTATTAATAATATTGTAATGATATGCTTATGTCTCCATGTGGAATATGTTATGCTTCAAGACTGGAAAGCTGAGGAAATATGTTGAATCTTCAGCTTGTGGCTACAGAGGATGGATCCAGCAGTCCCTCCTTGAAAGAAACGTGTAAAATAATTTCATTTTGCCTTGTAGTGGATGACAGGTCTGCGCAGAATGAGCTGTCAAGGGCAGTAACTTCATAAAGTGCTCTGAACTGCTTGCAATTACCTGACCATATTCTACCATTAATTACGTTCTCAGGTCACAGTAGCACAGAAAGAAATGAAAATTTAAAAACCAAACGAGAATGAAATATCAAGATTACTTTGTGTACCTTTTTTTCTGACGGAATCTATACTTCTGCAGAAATAATATTGGAATTAATCAAGTGGCTGTTGAGAGCTCCACTTACTCCCTACAAACACACAGCTCGTGTTGCAGCTGTACACAGGCTCAAGCTGTAAAATGTAAAACATGGAGACAGCAAAAACCCCAAAAAAGTTTTTTACGTAGCTTGCCCTGGCCTTTTGCAAGGTAATTGCCATGGTATGCACTGAGCACGTGGCCATGTCAGTGGGGCTTTTCTCAACATCAAACAATTTAACACTTAGAGTTGCAGTGTTTACAACAGCTGAGCAAACCTTTTTGGAGCAATTGAAAATAGAAATAAAGAGAAAATAGGCTGGTTTACTGGAAAACAAAAATTCAAAGATGTACTCCAGGTGTTGCTTTCCCTTCCCCTGAGCAGAACCTGAAATCACCCAGAGCCTTCACAGTTCCTTCCATCTTGATGGGCCATTTCAGATCATTTTCACTGACTTCTCTTTAGCACTCTCCTCTGAAATCATAAGATTGAAGGAGCACTAAACAGTGGATTTTTTGGAACCACCTTTTTATTTGCTTCAGAATTAAACTGATGCTGAGACCCTTTTTGAAGTCTTGGAAAGTTAACTGAATGTATCACAAAGAATAATAGTTCCATTCTGTTTATTTTTCTGGAAATCTATCAAAAAAGGACAAGTGGGACATACCTGAAGGGGCTTGTAGCAGAAATGTGAATAAAATGCTGTGGCCTCTTTGACTTCACTCCAGATGTTTGGGTCTCTAGATATTTTCCCACTTTTAAAGGAAGATCAAAGGAGATTCAGAGAATGAGGGGATCATCCTCTGCTGATTTTAATTAACAATCCTTTTGCTCTTCTTTATTTTTGAAAGCCTCTTGAAATTTTCATAACTTTTCTTTGTATAGAACAGATGGTGGAATAAATAATTTGGTGTTTTGATTTGTTTTTTTGTATGGTGTATAAGTCCAGTTCAACATTTTTAATTATTTCCTTAGCAACTGCTGTAACAAATACATGAAATATTGGAGGGTTTGCTGCCATTCTTGTTGGTTTAGAAAACTTCTCCACTGCCTAATGCATGAAATCTTATTTCTGCCCCCCTATATCTAAAAACAGATTTAATAAAATACATCAAATTTACTGATCTGACCTCCTCATTTGCACATTTGTATTTATTTTTCTGAGGGTGTTAATCCTTCAGTGCCATTTTTCCTGATCCATGTGCAATGCCTCTGCAGTTTAGCCCTTAGCAATGATTGATTAATTTTAAAATTCTGCCTTTCTCTTGACACCTACCAAAAAAAAAATCCTTTTTTTTTTTTTTCTTTAATTCCTTTTGCCATCAGTCATATTTCTTTTTCTGTCCCTTTTTTCCCTAGGAAATCTAAAATATATAGTCCTGTTCTCTCTTGTGTGCCAAATGCAGACCTTTGTTTTAGGTTTGTATCATCTCATGTGGCATTGTTTGGTTTTGTTTTCCCCACCTTAATGCTAAAGGAATGCACGACTTGGTTTTGAATGTTGTTTGTGATGTTTTTCATGGTTTCCACAGTTTTTCTTCATTGTATTACTTCATTATATTCACAAACTGGTATTTTGTTTCAGTGACTTGGCTTTCTTGAATTTCTCCAATTCTGAAAGGGGGAGCATGGATATAATTCCTGTTGTAAGCATTTTCTCCTTAACTTGCAGTTGCAGACACCACTTCTAAGGAACAAATCTGTTTTTTCAGTTTTTGCTTTTCACCTCAAATGTGTCCTCTGTGACTACTTTTGAATCTTTTTCTCACTTTTTCCCCCCAAAAAATTATTTAAGATATCCCACCTTTGAACATCATCTACATAGTCATTATTTTTTTCAGATGTCCTGCTGTTTTCTTCCATTTCTTAAGTAGACACTTTCCTTAATTGTACAGATTCAACTCTGATTACCTCACCAAAAAGCCTGTTAGTAGGTCTCTGGTTCTCTGTGCAAAGTATTTTTGTCATTTTATCCTGGAGATGGAGGTTGTTTCCTACTTGATCATTTATAGACATATTTCTGATATGAACACATCATAGAAAAAGAAATAGGAAATAACTGCTTCATCCACCAAGGCTGACTACTGCTTATTATTCCTTTGAGAGCCTTTAAATTACCTTGTTCAATTTCCTTTGAAAATAAATCCCCATAATAAAATTACCACATATAAAAGAGACATGAGAGTACACGTTGCTTTCAGGTAAACACAATGTTTGAGCTTTGTAGACAACATGAGGGTGATTCAGGTTTTCAAGTGATGGAAGGTTTAAGAAAACAACTGTGATTTATTTTCTGTACGAGGTGTCTTGATATCAAACTTGCACTTCTTAGTGCACAGGAATCTTGATGTGCTTCTCTTTAGGCCAAATGGCAAGAAAGGTATTTTAATCTTCTGAGCATTCTGCATTAAATGACACCATCCTTCATATTGAAAAATGGATACATAGGTCCTTGAATAATATTTTCTAGTAGTTAAGAGTTTGGGACAATGTTCTGCACTGTGCATTTTAAGTCAAGCTATTTTAGTTATTATTAAGGAAATTAAGGAATAAATTATATTTATTTTGTGACTAATTTCATATAAAGGCGGTTAACCCCAAAGCCCCAAAACGTGAGCAAATAAGTGAAAGGGAACAGTGATGGAAGGACTTGCATCAGTTCAGATGGATTTTTTAATTCTCCAAATAATAGCACTCTGATAAGAAGCTGTCAGACTGAACATAGGATGAGCATAGGGCTCTCCAGTTAGAAACATGTCCTTATTTCCTCCCTCTTCAAGATGCACATTTTATCGATTTCTGTGCTCAGACTGAAGAATAATCATTGTGTTTGGAAGAATAAGGAAGAATTGGAAGAATATCTTTATAGCACAAAGATAACTTTGCCCATGAAGCTGTGGAAGCAGTGACTCTTTAGGAGAACCACCTTGGCTGGACTCATTGCTTGTGAGCCATCCTGGTGGGGGATTTGGGGATAGACCCAAGAGAAGTCAGGCCAGTGTCTGGTGGAAAAAGAAGGGACTTTTAATCTGAAGATGTATTAAAGTGAAATTTTAATCAACGATACAGGATCCTGGTAAAGGTGTTTAAATGAAATTCTCAGCCCTTGTTAGATTGTTGATTTTGCAGCCAAAACAACAGGAGGAAGACATTCATTAAGCACCTACTTAAATAGGAATAAGGCTAAGACAGAGAATGGTTCTTGGGAAAAGGAGAGTTTTAAGATGGGTTTTAATTTTAGAAATCCTTATTAGCTTTGATATTCCATGTTATTTCTTCTGAAAAAGGTTTTTCCTTCCTCTTCTGACTGGGGCGATCCTGGACCCAGGCACCGAGATCAACAGGCAAACAAATCTAAAAGGCTCTAAAGAAATCAGCTAATAAACTGCAAGTTTGCTTTGGAAGTGATCCTGCAATCTTTATTTAAATCCCACCCTGTGAACACCAGGCTGCCTCAGTGTGCATTTGTCCAAACCCCTGTGTTTGTTTGTGCCTCTCAAGGGTGCATAAACAAGCTCTGGCACACTTTGTGTCTTCATTTAGTACGAGATCCATCACAGCTTCAAGTATCTCATTTCTAAATTAGCACATGCAGTTTCTACAGCTGTAGTGGTGTTAATACCTCATGTCAGCTAGGCAAGTTTTAAATTAACTTAATTGAGGGGCACTTCAGTGGCTTGAAGAAAAAGAGAAAAGATGATTAAATACTGGCCAAAAGAGTGAAAAAAGAGCAGTGTCTTTTCCCATTGAAAGCAGAATTGCTGCATGTGTGGAAAATGCCAGCTCCAAAGAAAGATGGAGCTCTCAGTTGCCTTTTCTGGTCATATCCAGCAAAGAAGCACATGGAACTCTTTCCTTTGTGTTAAAAAATATTACTCTGTATCAAGTTACATTCTGAATTTGAGAGCATATAAAAGGACTTGAGAAATTTTTTTTTTAATCCCCAAAAACCCAAAAGTTTGTTTGAGGGTTTTTTCCCCCGTAATATCCCAGGTAATGCAAGTTCTCCACTTTCCTCTTTTGAAAAATGTAGTTTTGGAATGCAGCTTTCTATCCAATAAAAGCAGCTTTATTGCATTTAAATCCTTCAGTGCCATCAGCAGTTTCCCATCATGCCATCTGTCTATTACCTGGAATTAGAGGACAAGTGCAGCACTGCTTTTTGTAATAGCTTTTCTCTGCTATATTTGGTCACTGAAAAGTGTTGAACAATGATCAATAACCTATTTCATGTTTAGAAAATTTATATGGAAACATCAAATCTTTTAATAGAAATGCCCTCAATCTTATAAATAATTTAAAAAGAGCAGCAGTCTAGGGAAAGTAATCACTATTTAAACCTGAACTGAGCTACCTCTGACTGATAAAAATGGTGATTAATTATTTGAGAAAGGGAGCTATATCTAATGCACTCTTCAGAAGAGCCAATAAATGTACATACTGCATAAAGAAAATATATTGAATTATTTCATTAGGTATTTGTCAAAATCATTCAGGTCTCAAAAAAGACTTCAGAAATCAAGAAAAATATATGGTCTCTTCAGTTCTAGCAATGGCCCCCAGTTCTCCTGCTAAACTATAAATTTGCTTTTATTTTTTTCTGTTTTTTGACAACAGATGATTTATTCAAGCTTGTGAACGTTTCAAATGTTAGAGGGAGACAGTATAACTGTGTAAGATTGTCAAATGGATAATACACCACGTGTGTCTCAGGCTGGGGGCCCCTCTGTGCGTGTTCAGTAATCCCTCAGACACCCCAGCTGGTTACTGCCATGTGCTCTAACAGAGGCATTCCAGGCATTGTCCTTCCCTAGGGAAGATGAAGATGAACTACCAGGATGAAGAAAAGACATCTATTACAGTGCTTCCAACCACCTCAGCCACAGGGGAATGCTGAGAGCAGCCAGCACTGCTGGGCAACACTTGGTTTTAGACTGGGAGTCACTCGCATGAGTTCCCACTCACATTTATTATTCAAATTCCCTCTGAACATCTGTGCCAGCAGCAGATCCAGGATGCTGCTTCACTTTGATGCGTTAAGAATATTTTCAATTGAAAACAAAAAAATTATAGACCCTTTACACCATGCTGGGCACAGCTGTGTTGGTGATGCCCTTCTTATGATGACCAACTAAAAATGGTTTTGTGATAGAAAGCAGTGAAAGATGTTTTTAGAAATGAATTAAATCTACACCTGGTGATTTGTTCTAGTCCTGTAATAGCCATAAAATTCACACAATGGAAAAGCAAATTTAAGTTTGTTGTTGCTTCTGTTTGCACTTTATAGTTGCAAGTTTTATCCAAATATTCGGTTTTGCCAGCAACCTTCAGTGAGGTTGGAAGTGTTGCCCGAGTGACAGGAAACAAGGAACAAGATGTTCTTGCTCACCACTGTAATGGGATTCACGTGTTTTGATGGTTTTTTAGTCATGTATTTTTAATATTTCCCCATGAAATTGAAGTAGATCAAGGCACAGATATCCTGGTCTTTTAGTGGACAGTGGAGAAGTGGATTGAGGATTTCCACCTGGCCAAAGATAACCCAGATACTCCCACACCTGGGATTATGGAAGTGAAACTGGCTGAGCAGTTGTGTCAGAAGTTGCAGGTGTTGCTGGGACGGAGAGCTGACATTTGTTGCTATCAAGTTAATATCTCTGGGATGTTCTGTGCTCAATTTTTATATCAGTTATTGACACTCTCAAGGGGTAAAAAATTTGTTGTCAATTCAGGATGAAGAATGACTTTAGAAGTGCAGGTTTGAATCCTGAATCACTATAGTGGGGTTTAATTATGGTGATTGGGGTTGAGTGAGGGAAGGAATTCCTGGTGTAGTCAGATGTGTCCATTTCCCTTTCGTGTGTATCCTATATTTTTAATGCAACTCTGTGCATTAAATTGGGATAGAAGCATATAACATTTTCTACAGTTTTGTGTTCTGTCTCAGTGACAGAGATTATTGGCTGGAAAATCTCTTTTAAAAAAGAGAGAATTTTTTTTTTTTTTGAAAGTGCAGTGCATCTAATCAGGAAGTCTCCTAATCCCTTTCAGGCTCAGAGCTCTTCATGCTCCATTGTCCCTTCCATATGGCTTAGTGGGAGATGGATGTGCCACGGCTGAGGGCCAGCACAGTGAGTGCTGCTCACAGCCCTGCTGGCAAGGGCTAACCACGAGCTGCAGATGATGCTCACCCAGCTTTGAAATCAGAGATCCTCTCTTCCTCACTGATGATGCCTGGAAGAATGTTCACCTCCAGGTTTTTTCAAGCACAGAGGCCTGATCTTCAATTGTTCCTCATGTCAATTTTGGCCCCTTATTACAAGCGGAAGATGCAGTGGCTCTATTAGTCACACCGAGTGGGGGAGTGAATTTTTTTTGGTATGAGTTTTATGGCTCAAGTTGCAGCACTACTATAAAGGTCCTTGTTGTTGGTTATTTCAGCTTTAGTGGCAATTTTGAGGCAAAGATGAACTCGGAATTGAGTAGCAGGCTGCAATCAGAGAGGTTTATTGGAGCTCCCTTCTGCTGAGTTTGCTTCACTTCCTGTCTCTAGGAGCTGCCTGTTTCAAACTTGCTGATTCTGTTGCCTCATAAAACCACCCCGTGAAGCCCAGTGGTTCCTTGTTTGGCCTTGCAGTAGGATTATGTGCCATAAGGGATGAGAGCAGCGAGTTACAACCTGACACTTGTTCACATTCTCCCCGCAATCCCGGCAGTGCACCATGTCCAGGATCCTGGTTCCAGCTTGAAAAATTGCTGCCAGGCAGCTGACAGGGCAAATAAGTGGGAGTGATGGATAGCTCTTACATTTATAGCCAAGATTATTTATTCCTGTATAAGTTCAGGGTATCATATTCCTCCTCATCCTTGCTTCTGAAGGAATGCAAATATATTGATTACATGTCACCTTTAGGTAAGGTTTGGATTCCGGATTTGTCACTGTAATTTCCATTAATCAGTGAAGATGACAAGCCATGTGTATTCTCAGGAACAGCCAGCACATGGGCTGTGTAGCTGTGGGGCAGATTGAGGGCAAAGAAATTCAGCAGTGACTCCTTCTATAAATAGGTGATCAATTCTTTTGTGTTATGTGATGTACTTTTCTATTTAGTATTATTTCTTATGATATGATTTTAATTGATGTGTTTTATTCATGTACTAAAAATGTACTCAAGCCAGGACAATCTTTACCACTCCATATTCAGTACACTTCTTTACAACCATCAGCATTTTTTCACTGTGCAATACTTCTCCAGTTCAGAATACTTCAGTGTAGAAAATTCTTATTTTCTCGTCCTGTAAGTCAGTATTTTCCTGCAACACATTAGTTCATGTTTTCCTAGATATCTCAGGTTTATAAAGGGTGCCTTGCATCATATTGGTAGATTAAATTAATCATTCTTTCCCTATTCTGAGATGAACCAGTGCCTTGTTTGCTCTTTTTTTTTGTCACTCCACATCAAAGTGATCATTTCAATATTTTCACATTTACCTCAAATCAATTTCCTGATAATTATATTTAATTTGAGATAACTATCAAGGGCTTGCCTAATCTCAAAGAGAGTGTTTTAACTTTTACCCCATCTTTGGAGCTCTATTTATCCAATCTCCACAGGGATTTAGCCAGGCTATTTAAAAGCATTTACATTGATGCAAAGGGGTCTTGGAAATGCTTCCTATTATTGAAGAGAAGTAGCATGGATTTAGGAATAATTTAAGGTGAGCAGTAGTGGTGCAAGGGGGGAGATGTAGCCCAGATGGATGGTTCCAATAAGGCCAGGCACAGAAGGAAAGCTGGGAACAGAGATCCTGATTGGGAACTGAGTGTGCAACAGATTCACAAGGCAGGCAATGCTGGCTGGAAAAGGAAGCCCGGAAGAGATGGGAACCTTTGTTGGAAAGTTATAGATTTGTGTCAGATGAGAAGATGCTGGCAAAAACTGTACAGTCCAAGAGAAACAAGAGAGGATTCTTGTTGGACACAAAGAGAGGAAGGCAGGTGACACACACCTTGGAGGACCACAGTGTTAGCTCCAGTGTCATGGCTCCTGACACCAAGCACTGAGAGTTTGGCCTTGCCAGACCACTGAAACTCTGAGCACACTGAAGTCACTTTGGGCTGCATCGAGGCCAACACAGCAGAGATTTCATCTTTCACTCTGGTTGCTATTTTCTCCTTTCATTTTGCCAGTTTTCCCATCCAGCTTCTCTTGCTTTCATCTAAGAAAACATATTTGTATAGGACTCTTTGTGGCAGAGGAGTTATAGCTTTGTGCTTTTTGTGTTGGGATAAACATTTTTCTGCAAATTGTTGAGAAACAGTATTGTTTCTTGACAAGTCAAACTGCAGTTCCTTCATAATGCTTCAAATCAAAGGAGGCAGTCTTTAAAAGAAATTGTTATGTGTGTCTTTAAAGGCATCTGAAAGACATTAACCTGGTAAAATAATAAAAAAAAATGAATACAGGTGAAATGTGCTGTAGGATAGTTGATGTTACAAAAGGAGCAGTAATGACATTGGAAGCAGAACAGGTAAATCACTACTTTAGTAAAGCAGTTCTGCTTGAAGTTTCCTTTTTTTTTCATAGGTGTATATATATATATTTAGAAACTAGTGCTTTGAGAGGAAAAAAGGATAAAAAAAAATGCTAGAATTTATCCTTCTGGAAGATGATAACTTCAATACATGTGTTCTTTAGAAAAAAGTGTACAGTTGGAGTTACACAATGTAGTGTGTATGCAGATTCCTACATCTGGCCCAACAGATACACTGCTTTGTCCTTTAGAAGAAAAGCAAATTTTCTCCAGCATTGTTACAGTTTTATTGATAGTTGGAAGGGTTGTCTCTGTCCTGCTTTAGACAAGGAGTTTGGTTTGTGAAATTAAACTTCCATTATCTCACATTTATACTGGTTCTGCTGCTTCTTCACAGAAACAAAAGAGAAAAAGAGGTTGTCCCTTTCTTACATAACCCAGTTCATCTCTCCTGACATGTTGGCATATTTCCTCCTCTCAGCTCATCTATTTCTTTAGCATTTTAGTCGTGTTCCAGAGCTTATTGAATGTGTCAAAATGTTTTGATGTATGTCTTCTCAAGAAGTGAAGCCACATCCTCCCATGTTATTTATGCAGTATAACAGGGATTGAAGGCTTGACATACATTTAAATGTCCACATTTCTATTTCTCCAGCATTTATCACTTTGTTCAAACATTTGTTCTTGCTTTGTGCTTTCTCATCATTGAATTTCATTTTTTGTCAATTTGAAACATGGTGTAAAACGCTGAAGTGGAAGATATAAAAGAGCATGTGATAAGCAAACAAGAGCTTCTCTTCCCTCATAATTTGCAAATATCTCATTATTCAAAGAAAGATGAGATAAAAATAAGATTTTTTTTTTTTTTTGCAAGGCCTGGTTTTTGGTAGTGGGGGGCCACAGAGGTGGTTCCTGTGAGGAGCTGCTGGAAGTTTCCACCGTGTCCAGCAGAGCCAATCCCTGAGGGCTCTGAAGAGGGACCAGCTGCTGGCCAAAACTGGGCCAATGAGAGAGGCTGGTAACACCTCTGTGAGAGCAGATTTCAGCAGAAAATCAAACCCAGTGGGGCACAGTTTGTTCTAGCCAGAGTAGAGCAGGAGATGAGAACATGTGAGGGAAACAACA